>WBNH01008647.1:44146-116154 GCA_013401255.1 Urocolius indicus | reverse complement strand
GGAGGAAAAGCCACCTCCTCTTCCGGCTTCTTCTTAAAAAGTGATCGTGGAGGCGTCTAATTGGCTCAGCCCCAGACGTGGGTCTGGCTCAGAGCTGGGGAGAGTTGCAAACAACTTCTTACAGGCGCCATCTTTACAGCCCCTTCCCCCTTACCAGAAAAGGCTGTCATGTCAAACCATGACACAATGTCACTCAGTCACCTCGGTAGACTGGCAAAGAACAACCAGGAGAACAGCCTTCCAATTTTGGGGAAGTCTAGCAATGGTAGGGTACAGTATAATAGAACTAGAATAATAATAGAAGCAGCAATAAACAAAATTCTGTGAAGAAAAGACTGTCTCTTCTCTGTACACATTACATTACACTGGTGGTAAATATTCTTCCTCGTGGAAGCAACTCAGTTCTCCTTTCCTCAGTCACAGTAGAATGCACAGAGCAGTCTATATTCAGATATGATGCTGAGACAATTTGTACCTTTATAGGATCTGCTGCATTTTATACAAATGAAGTATTGTCCTTGGTACTCTGGAACAGGATGAACCTCTCTTCCTATCTCGTTTCATTTGTAGAGAGAGCACTAAGCATGTAATTGTCATGGCTAAGAAGGACAGTTAAGAGATGACCTTCTGTAAAATGTAGCAAAGCCTGAAGAAGACTAAATCTGTAAGCATTCGTGGGAGCTCACTGTAAAACAAAGAAACAAACAAACCAACAACTGTAAAATACAACGCAACAAACCTAAGAACACACAAAAAAGCCAAACTCCCACAACAAAAAAATGTAAAATGTTTGGCTTCATAACCCAACGGCTCCCTCTGCAGGATGACAAATTATTTGGATAAAAACTGGTTTTGCTATGTAACTGACACAGATCTAAGCCTCTTCCAAGAAAAGTTTATTTTTGACCAATGAACCCCTTATGTTTGGATAGAAACACCTATTACATTGAAAATAAATCTATAGATATATTAAAGTACATGCCAATGCTGTCTGGCTTCACATAATTATAAATTTCTGCAGGTATCTGTTCAGTTCCTTTCCTCCCTGCCAAATTGATGCCATCTTTGCTACTCTCCTTACAATAAGGCAGAGCCTTGAAGTATATTGTGCTTCCCTCTTTACTCACCAGAATCCACATATTTGAGCCTTTCTGTTATAAAAGAATGCAACCTTGATGACAGAATATTATTACTGGTTGAAAAAACAAAACAAAACAAAAAAGGAATATGGAAGGGACTTCACTCAGAAAATGCAATGCTTTGTTAGTCTAAAAATGCAATTTCAAAGAATAAACGTCTAGATAAAGAAGGGAAGATGTGGCTACCAAATTTTCCCGTAATTTACATATAAGACATAACTTCTGGTATTGATCATTATCTTTCCAAGAGAGACATGATCATTCATATGCCTCTTTGTAGTGTTTCAAGGACCAGTTATTAGGAGACAATGTTCAAAAAGTAAGGCTTGGGACGTAGTGTTCCTGGGAAATGTTCTATTCGCTTCAGGCAGCAACATGTCAATTTCTAATCACTGATTTCTCATTTCACCTTGGAAATTGGCAGCGTATAATCTCCCAAATTTCTTTTAATAGCTGTGTGTCTTTCACAATACTCGGATCTGCATGTATAAAATGTAATTAAGAGGACACTCCAAGTAAATATGATTATTTATTATTATTCTGTCACACAGGATTGCAGCAATAGGTACCAATAAGCTATTTCAATACAGTTATCAAAGCAAATGCTTCCTGCTGTCAGTGTATCTTATAGCAATTCTCTGGAAACCAGACACACTATCAACTTCAATTGAAGTAACTTTGAGGAAGAAGAGAGACAGCTGTATCTAAGCTTTTTCTTAATTTTTTTAATACATGTGGTATTAATGAGTTGGACAGTTTTGTGTAGCCATAAATAGTTGCTTGATTTATTTACTGAGCATCTCTAAACACTGTTATATACTCTTAAACATCCTAAATGTGTACTAATCATATGGCTACCATCATCTCATGCTAGAAGATACATCAAGCATCGTTCTAGTATTTTTTAAAAGAAAATATCTTCTTACATCTACCCCTTTGCCCCCCCCCCCCCCCCCCACCTCATATCCTACTATTTAGCTTTCAGGCAAATGAAAAAGCAAAAACTGTACCTAGTTCTGTGATTTATAAAGTTTCATTGCTTCCTGATGAGTTTAAAGAAAATGCTTATTTTACAACTATCTCTACAAAGCCTCAAGTCATGATTAACAGAAGCAATCATACGAAATGGAGGTGCAGACAGGTACCACATGACACACGTAGATGCTGTATATCTACTCAAAAGATCTTTTAAGCCTAGTGATGACAGAGGATTCAGAAGCGGACAAAAATCCTCTTCTGTGTTTTACCTCTAGGATATTTAGAATTAGTGTTCAACAGCTCATTAGGCATACTTTAAGGTCTCCTCCCACCTAACTGGCAGACACATTACTGAAACGGTGCTAAAATAAATGTTAATTTGGCATAGGGATATAAAATACTACCCAGCTGCATAAGTGCCTCTTTCTGAAGGCTTCAGCATGCCTTAGAAAAGAGTAACTGCACATGGAATTTGGACACTGTTCAAGACATCAACCATGGTCCATCCCACGTGTTGTATCTACCTCACACTTGCATAGTGAATCAAATGAAAGGCACAGTGTATTGAGTGTGTATTGATGCAAACTGATTAGATAAACCATGAAGACAATTGGTTATGTGAAGACAAAGAGTATTTTCTCATTTCTGTCTCAGAATCATCCATTATAGAAACAAAACCTTATTTTAGCGACACCCAGAGGCTCACTAATGTAATAGAAAATCAGCTAATAGAGAAGAAGATGGCAGCAGGCCTATTAAGTAAGGTTTAATAATTCTACACTGCATCAGTGTAGTACACCTCAGTCTCAACTATCTATTTGTAGAGACAGACTGACGAAAATTAGCATGGCTAACCAGTATGTATCCACTTTATTCTCCCTCACAGCACACCTCAGGTGGCTATGAGAAGTAATAGATAAAATTTTACCTTCACTTGGAAGGCATTTCAGTGAAGTAAAAAATATGTTTAGAAGCACTTTAATATGCCACTTCAGCACCACACTGATACAATCTATAGAACCAGCCTCCTATCTGGCTGCATTCTCCGGAATGTGCAAAAACATAAGCTCCTCAATTCATCACTGTGACAGCCCAGAGTTCCTACTATATACAGATCTCTAGTTCCCATATTTCTTCAAAGACAGAAGTATATGCAATAGAAACAAAACATAATAGACATGAAACAGTGAGTCTTCCCATATGCAGGGGAAATGTATTTAAGAGGGCAGGCTCCCTGCTCTATCAGCCGCCACCAGGCTGAGCAGGCCACGAGAGGGAGCGCAGACACTGCTGATCACGCACAGAGACCAGAGTCACAAGAGCCAGCTCCAGGCAGCGCTTGATGCCACATCTGCTGCTAATAACCTGCATTCTAATTTGTATCGAAAATCAATTTAATTTCCTCTTCAACTTTAATGCGCTACAAGTAATTCTTCAATACTAATCTGGTAAGGGGAGAGAGAAAGGCATCATAATGTTCAGCTTGAGCTGCATAAACGAAATGCAGAGCCGGGTCAGAGCAGCAGGCAAAGCAGTCTCGAGTGTCAGGCAAGCCGGACTAAATGGCTCTAGCACTTGCCTGTGGCAGAAGAAAGGAAGCTCAACTGTGCACTTCTCCCTTTTGCTTCTCATTCTGCTTTTGCTGCCACCGAGGGAGGGACTGGGGCATGTGCAAACACCAAATCAAAAGGGGCACCTGCTGCCAACACTTAACAGCAGCAGGAACAAGCATCCTGACCCTCTAGGACTGTTCCAGCATCACCACCTCCAATCTCCCCCTTCCCTTTACGAGATGCAGAAAATTAGTCTTCTTAACTTCGGTGAAATAGACTGACAAAAGACACACCTGATCACAGATATTTTCAAACTGAGATGTTTATACATTGGTCAAATGTGAATTTGTGAAATCTTCCACCAGCACAGTCAAATTTTTCTCATCTCTTACCTCTGAACATTATACAGTCAAATTCCATTCTTGAGCTGAAGGTTATTTATATAAGCCAAGGATCAATATATTCTTAAAAGGCTGTTCTTTTTGGATGGTTTAGCACAATATGGTGCTTGAATATCCATTTCCCTCAGCTCTTGCAGTATGCTACTAGGAAACAGCAGCAGGAGATGAAGGATAACGTCTCAGAATACTGATGTCCTCACTGATGTCATCTTTGTAATAAAAGATAATACTCTGTAGTATAAGACCTGACTGTTATGCCTGAAGTCAGATACATTCAGCATAAATTCAGTTTATTCTGGGAGCTGAAAAATGGGGAAAGTCACAAGGTTGTGGAGCAGATCTGCACCACACATCCCACAGTTTCTTGCCTCTGTGGAATCAGCAGCAGCAGAGGTCCCTGCACCAGCAGGCTGGTGGATGCACCTTCAGGATTCATGACTGCCTCAAATCACAGGCTGAGAGGGAATCCTTTCTTTAGGATGGAGAAGCCAAAATGCCTCCCAACAGAGTCCTGACGCACCAGCTTCTGGGAGGCAATTTAACAGAGGCCCCTGTATTTGCAGGTTACAAATGGCATTCTAGCTAAATCATCATACGTATTTTTCCAGTAACACATTAAATCAATCAATACCTTGGCTCTGAGGCTATCCTGGTACTCCTCACATCTGTCACTTCCTTTCACATGATGTGATCATGAAAGTTCTTACCAACTCCATAAATAATGTACTTTTCTCATCTCCCCTTATCCTTTTGCCCTTCACACTTTCTCCTTCTCCTCTTTCTTAGTCTGTTACCTTCAGAACAGCTAATGGCACAAAGGTTAATGCTAATATAGTCTTCCCCTTTATTCTCTGTAATTTACTCCAAGTAAATATGATTACTATTCTATCACACATTATTGCAGCAATAGGTACCAATAAGCTATTTCAATACAGTTACTAAAATTTTACCTTTATAAACCTGAACAATGGATAGTTTTTTTTCTACAGACCTTATACTTGTTCTTTACAAAGGTCAATCAGAATCCTGAAATGCTGTTGTGTTCTCAGGGCATAATGCTACCCTTCAAGCCCCATCCCACAAGTGACAATAACAAACCATCTCCCTCCCAGCAGGGGAAAAAAAGTTTTTCACCAAGAACACATTTATAAAGGGAAGGTACATTTAATCACTCATTAAAAGTTCAATCAATATACAGAAACACTAAAATACCAAATGTTTATTCTAAAAGGATGGCATCATTAGATGGAATGCTAATGTACATCTTTCTCCATAACTACACATGTGCATAGATGCAGTGATCACTGGCAGAAAACACAGTTTGTGGCATTGCAATGAACACACATTAGTAAAGGCAGGCCTTTGACATCATAAGACATCTTAAATATGCATTTGCAGCAAAACAAAAATTAGAAACATGAAAGTAACTAAGACAAGCATTTAGCATCTGTTTTCTCTGAGATTGTATGATTTAATCTAGAAATCAGAATGGACTCTGGATGCACTTTTACACATAACGCAGAGACAGTTACAGTGCCAAAGCTCTAGAGGGGTGCACATATAAGGAATTTGCCTCTTCAAAAGCACAGGCACAAGCACAAAGTCAGTCAATTGTTTTGACTTGAGGTTACTCCCTACTCCCAGGAACTAGCTGAAAGCTTCTACACTTAGACCCTGGATTCTTGCATTTATTTTTGAGGGCTTTTTTCTCTTAACTGTAGGACCGATGGCTACAGTGCCAACAATTATTCAGCATGTTCCCTTTATACCTTTGAAAAGATTTGTCCCTAGAGGAAGCTAGTAGTTTCTTGACTGCTTTTCTTACAGCTCTCCAGAAATGGAAAAGCTGCATGTTGCAGATCCACACCGCCCATTTAGGAGACTGAGGCAAAGAAATTACACCAGTGTAATGGATGTGGGAGAAGACAAGTGGACATAACTCAAAATTGGTTCTCAAACTTAATCACACAATGCTGACAAGAAGCCAGTCAAGTAGGACCCTGTTACCATTTTGCACCAGCAACACTTAGGAAGATGAGGGGAAATAAATCCTAAATATATCTATCTATTCTGTTTACTGAGTTCCATGTAAGGCGATCACTGCTGCCACTGTAACTTAGGCAAAAATTACCCTGCTCTTCTCTAACCGTTACTATCATGAGAGTACCAGAGCAGGTTCAGGATTAATATAAGATTATGATTCTGGTCCATCTACAGAATAAATAGATGCAAGATGAATGAAGCACATAAACAAAAATACCCCAAACAAACAAACAAACAATCAGATTCTCCCTTTTCACTGACCTTTTTTCATTGGTGCTTTGATTTACGTGATTTTCTTCACTATGCAGCTCAGGGGTACTACCAGGAAGCACCGAGTACACAGATACTGCTTTCTAGCGGATTCTAGTTTAACCATAATCCCAGTCACTGTCAACATTACTTTTCTCATATCTCACCCTGCAAGGCACCAAATCAGACCAGCTAAACTGCAGCCAACTTCAAACATTCCTCCTTCCATGATAACTCTTTGTGTTTGAAATGCTGAAAGTTCAGCAACCACAGGATATTTGAAGCTGGAAGGAACCTCAGGAAATCTCTAGTCTGACTTGTTCCACTGCTTGGCTGTCCTCAGAATGAAAAAGGTTTAACTCATATCCCATTCAAACCCCTTCTGTTTAAGTTCATGATTGTTGTCTGGGATCCTTTCACTACGAATCAACCTGAAGAGCCTGGCTCTCTCTGGTTGAAAACCTCCCCACCTTTATTGGAAGGCTGCTATTAGGTTCCCCTGAAGATGTTCCATCCCCAGGATGGTCAAGTACAGCTCCCCCAGCCTCTCTTCACACGTCAAGCACTACAACTGAAAACCCTGGAGGACTCCAATGAACTCCCAGTATACTGATGTCTTTTTTCTATTGGGGTTCCAAAGCTAGATGCAGTATATTGATGTGGTCTAATGAGAGATGAGCCCAGGGTATAATCACTTCAGACTATTGGCTCTGATCCCATTAGTGTAGCCTGGGATGCTGGTGACCTTCCTTGCTGCTAGGGCACACTGCAGGCTCATACCCTGCTCACTGAGGAACAGGACTCCACATCCTGTACCACAGAGCTGCATCCCAGGCAGTCAGAGCCAAGCCTTCTATGCTGCAGCACTGTTCCTCCCAAGCTCAGGACTTTGCACTTGCTCTTGCTGAACTTGGTAACATTTCTGTCAGCATATTCCTCCAGCCTGACCAAGTTCTTCTGGATGGGAAATCCTACATTATGCTTTAAGAAAACTCAGAGTAAAAACACCTATTAGCAATTTTGGTGCAGATGCAGATTTCAGTACTGTGACCAAAACTGAACTGCCTGCAAAGCTTCAGATGCAGAATCCCTTCATTATTCCACAGCTTAAGAATGTGGTTTCCTTTGGCAGTACGTGAACACTGCCACTGAACACACCAGTCTCCAATCCAAGCACTCTACTGTTTGAACTGCATTTCATTCTCATGTCTCTCTCTTCAGCTCATTCCTATAGTGGCTTTACTTGGATGACATTTACTTTTGTCCCATTATGTTTACTGTTGTCATCTATTTGCTGGGTGTCATCACTGGTGATAACAAAAATTATAGAGGAAGAGCTGAAAGTCACTTTCTTCTTTGGCCGGTCCCCTGCTTTCTGAGACATAACTATTGGTCTTATTGGTTTGTCATTCCCTGTCACTGGTGTCTCTTTCACCGTCCTCCGGAATCTCATCAGGCGAAAGCACATGAGCTGCAAAAGGCATCGTCGAAACTGCAAGAGAGAATAAACAGAATGAAGTTATACCTTCCTAAGCATTCAGTTCCTAGGTGTTCACTGCCGTATATGATCCAGTGAAGACAACAGTACAGTAACTGACTCAAATTTCTGCAAATCTGCACCTTGTTCTCAGTCGGTTTCAGCGCTGTAACAAACACAATGGCTTTACAGTGGGTACTTTCTTCTCTAAGCGAAAGAGCTGAAGATCACCCAGCCAGCAGAGGGCATTAAAATACCATTTAAAATTTTACCAGCCCCAAGAGCTGCAATCGACAATCTGCAAAGGATAAGATGACTAGGCTTCAAATTGTATTATACGTATGACCTCATATTAAAAACTCCCACATTTGACCTAGCAGGGGAAGAATATTTTCAGAAATATTTCACAGGAGGATGCATAGGGAAGAAATAAGGGGAGGAAGGCAATAGAAAGTGATGTTTTTTTCCTGTTAAGTAACTCTAGGGTCTGGAATTTTTATAGAATCATATAATTGTTTTGGTTGGAAAAGACCCTTAAGATCAGAGAGTGCAACCATTACCCTCACACTGCCAAGCCCATCACTAAGTCATACCCCCCAGAACCTCATCTACATGTCCTTTGGATATCTTCAGGCACGGTGACTCCACCACTTCCCTGTGACAATGCTTAACAACCCTCTTGGTGAAAAAGTTCTTCCCAGTAGCCAAACTAAACCTCCCACAGTGCAATCTAATTCCATTTCCTCTTGTCTTATCATTTGGTACTTGGGAGAAGAGATGGGAACCAACTCGCTACAACCTCCTTTCATGTAGTTGCAGATAGTGCAACTCAGCCTCTTCTTTTCTAGGCTAAACAACCCCAGCTTCATCAGCCTCTCCTCATAAGATTTGTTCTCCAGACCCTTCATCAGTTCTGTTCCCCATCTCTGGACATGATTGTCTCTTTTAATGAAAGCATTCAATGTTACAGGTGTAAAATGAAATTTCAAAGGTTGGTAACACAAAACTAGTATGTTCCCCTTGAATACAGAAGGAACAGAAATCTTTCAGCTAACTAAGGATACAAGAAGTTTGTACTTTGTGACTAAATAATGCAAGGCATTCAGTGGAAGCTCACGTCATACATAGAATGGTAATTCTGGTAGCAATGCTCCAATTATGGTCTCCCCTTCACAAAGCAAAGCAAATCATTCATATATGTACTTATTCAGTAGTTCCACTCCTGCGAACATCTAAAGCTTAAGTATGATCCTTTGACAAAATTCTCTGGTTTTAAATGAAATAAAAGTCCAGCTTCCTCTTCTTTTATTTAACCATAAAAAGACATAAAAAGGAATGTATGAAGAAGATTAATAAAAACAACCATAACCCCTCAAAAAAACCTATCAAAACCATCATAATAACAAACAAGGCTGTTGGGGAAACAACCCACCTTTTCTTTGAAAAGGAGTAGGACATCTTTCTCAATACCCTTCATTTACATGTGTTAAGGATTATTCTGCATTATTCTGCATGGCCAGTGATTTCAAGCTATTATGCAGAAGCTCTCTGACATGACAATTTGGAAAGGTTTAGTTATAACAAATTAATCCTACAGGGGAGGCAACAGGTCCTGTTGAGAAGAGGACCAAAAACATTACAAGGTGATAATCTGGTGCATGTTAATGTGAAGGCCTTGAAGATTTCAGAGGTAATGTCATACTTCTGAGTGGCAGAGAAGTGAGATGGTACAAGTGTGTTAGAATAGGTCAGATAGAAGAAGGATATTATAGTTAAGAATTAGTTTCAAGATTCTGAGGGCAAAATAACCCAGAAAATGAGAAAAAATATTACCGTGTTGGTCTTACTCTGGAATTAGAAGTGAGTGAGAAGTACTTCACAATGAGTCCCCAATAAGTGGGTTCAGCTGATTCATTCTTATACTGGCTATGCCTTTACTGGCATTGTGCCTGGTACCAGTTTGATTCACTTCTTGGTATCAGAACCTACAAAATTATTTTCAGATAAACTACTCAGACTGACGCCTGGGTTCAGATTCAGTATGACTGAAGTAAAGCAACCCCACTCTATTGAAAAATACTCTTTTTGAACAAGATTGCTGTTAGCTCCCCGTATCCAGGCCAGTTCTGATATCATGCAGCTGTTGGATTAGACAGAAATTAACTGTGGGAGACAAGCTGCACATTGAGGGCCTCTTACCTTTACTCTCGAATGACATTTAAGCTCATCCTTGCCCTCAGTTCTGGCCTGAGCTGTACTTCAGCACTTGTCTGGTTGCCTATCTGGCTAATTGAACCCATTAACTTATCCCTACAGACTGCTGGCTGGCCCAGGCTGCTGGCTGGCAATTGCTAATCAGTGCAGGACATCACGGAAGATTCTATCTCTATAACAAGATAAAAGGTAATGAAACTCCAGATAAATCCTTCCAGCAACAATTCATGACTTTTTACCCTTTGTCAAGTGTTTCTATTAAACTCCAGATGTTTAACTGAATACAGTCTTATTTCAGAAGTTTACAAATGTGCAGATTACACTTCCAGTTAATGGATACTGGCTTAAAGTGAAGCTATGTGAACATGATAAATTCACCAATACCACTTAACTGCATTCAGTGGTTATCTTCCTTACAAGGAAAGCCTGCAGGAACTGGGATTGTTTAGTCTAGAGGAGACTGAGAGGGGATCTCATTAATACTTACAAGTATATAAATGGTGGATGTCAGGAGGTTGGGGCATCCCTTTTTTCTATGGTACCTACCAACAGGACAAGGGGTAATGGCATGAAACTGGAACACAAAAAGTTCCACTTAAATGTAAGAAAAAACTATTTCACTGTGAGGGTGATGGAGCACTGGCACTGGAGGCTGCCCAGGGAAGGTGTGGAGTCTCCTTCCTTGGAGGTCTTCATGACCTGCCTGGACACATTCCTATGCGATCTGATCTAGATGGACCTGCTTCTGCAGGGGTGTTGAACTAGATGATCTCTAAAGGTCCCTTCCAACTTCTACCATTCTATGATTCTATGATCTTCCCAGTACTGGATGAGTTACAGAAAGATACAGAGTTTTCTTGTTTCCACTTATTTGGCATGCCACTGATAGCTCCAAATACTTCCATTCTCTGTTTGCTCTGTAAAGCACTGACACGAGCTAGTTACCACCATTAAAACAGCAGTCTACTTTTCAAAATGAAGACTACAAGAGCAGACAAAAAGGAATTTTTTTCTGATAGATGATACATCTTCCTAGCAGTATAGAATTTGTCTCAAAATAACATTTTGCTGTCATCCACATGAGATCCTGGCTTTGAATACAATGAGGCTCTGAGAAACATAACTGGGCTAACATTTGAAATGCTATGCTGAGCTGTTCAACCCTTGGGATGCAATAATGGAAAAGTTGGAGGCTAGTGTTTTCTTTCTAAAAAACAGATACCAGGTATTCTAAATTTTCTCTGGTGGAGTTCTGTTGTGGTAAGCAAGTGAATCAGATGAGGTTTTCTAGATGTAATCCATTTAATGGGTAAACTATCAAAACTAGACACTTGAATCTTGACACTTCTTCCCCTCCATTTCATCTGAGTTCTCATATGTGAATTCAGATATTTAAAATGCAGTTTCTGATATGGTAGTACTTTAAGCACCATCAAGGATTTTAATTCTGCTAGATCTTTAGCATTTATCCTAGCTGTTCAAATTTTTAAACAACCTAGACTTTACAGATTAAACTAAATCATATGTAAACTCCACAACAGTGGCATTGGCTACTAATTACTGAAATAAGAAAATCTTTAATATACCCACCTTTCTACTCATGAAGATATAAATGACTGGATTATAAGCAGTGCTTGACTTGGCAAAGAAAGATGGGATGATAGCTACTGTTGGAGTTACAAGGTTGCTATAGCCGTATGTTACCAGGAGGGAAACCACAGCATAGGGCATCCAACAAATTAGGAACGTGGAGATCATTAAGAAACACATTTTAGCCACCTTCTTTTCGTATTTTAGAAGTTTGATCACTTGAACAGTCTGGAAATCTTCTACACAGCGAAGCTGTAGAAGAAAAAGATAAGAAGACAATGTAAAATAGCTCTATATTTTACTTGAAACGGAATAGTCCTACATTTATTTTTAACTAATTCACTAATTTAGTTTTAGGCACAGGTGTTTCACACATTACCATGTGAACCACAATTATTCTGAAATTTACATCATGCTCCACAAACAATCTGAGGAAAAACAGAATAGAAAATCTACTGGAAAAAATACCATGATGTAACAAAACATGCTAGAAAATTAACGTGCCCTCATCCACTGGCATAAGAAAGTTCAGTTTATATTTAGTAGTCCTTTGTCTGATGAGTTAGACAATCCTGTCATTTGTGTCATTATCAACCTTTAGAGAGAAGAAAATTTCATAAATATATTTCTCTGTACTGCTTTGCCACTTAGTGTTTTACCCTAAAATTGTGAAATGTCTATCTGAATCATAGAATCACAGAAAGGTAGGGGTTGGAAGGGACCTGTAAAGGCCATCTAGTCCAAATCCCCTTCTCAAGCAGGTCGCACAGGAACGTGTCCAGGCGGGTTCTGAAAACCTCCAGCAAAGGAGACTCCACATCCTGCTGGGTAGCCTGTGCCAGGGCTCCCCCATGTTCAAGGGAAAGAAGCTTTTTCTCACATTTAAATAGAAGTTTTTGTGTTTTAGCTTTTGTCCATTACCCCTAGTCTCATCACTGGACACTATAGAAAAAAGTATTGCCCCATCCTCTTGGCATGCACCTTCTAAATACTGGTAAGTATTAATGAGGTTTCCTCTCAGTCTCTTTTTCTCCAGGCTGAACAGTCCCAGGTCCTGCAGCCTTCCCTCGTAAGAAAGAAACTTCAGTCTCCTGATCATTTTAGTGGCCCTGCACTGGACTCTCTCCAGAAGTTCTCTGTCCCTCTTGAGCTAGGGAGCCCAGAACTGGACACAGGACTCCAGATGAGCCCTCACCAGGGCAGAGCAGAGGGGGACGAGAACCTCCCTTGCCCTGCTGGCCACTCTCGATGTATCCCTGAATGGCATTGGCCTTCTTGGCCATGAGGGCACATTGCTGGCTCATGTTTAGCTTATTAACAACTAGACAGCAGGTTCACAGTGTTATTTGGACAAGTCACCAAATGAAGATGGGACATGTATGTGAGCCTTCTCCATGACAGTTATTAATTGTGACAACACTGTTGGCCACAAACTTGAATGGGTCTAGAGTAATTACTCATAGAATATGGAACATGACCACTTTCTGACACTAAAGATTTGGACTGAATTAAAATAGGTTGTCTTAACATTGAAAAATGTTTTAACAGCATTTAATCTCCCCTTGGAAGACTTTTACAGGTTTATCTGGAGGAGAGAGTTTAATCAGGAGAACTGCTAATAGTAGGGGCTTTCCCCTTTTTCAAGGCAGGATCTGATGTGGATTAGTGAGCATAAGCAGCTCCCTAACCTGCCTCCCAATAAGACTGCACAACAAATAGATCTTGGTAGCTCTAGGTTGGTTCTCCTACAATCCTACATCCTTTGTAGTGGTGCCTGACACAGATGAATATTACACATTCAGGAGTTTAATAGAAGCAATAGTACAAATTTAGGCTCTGATCCAAGCATCATACAGAACATCAACATTTCTCACTGAAAATGTTACATTAAGAGAAGTCTTACTTGAATTAACTTACCATTCTTACTGCATATAGAATATGACCATAGCAATAGGCCATGATCCCAACAGGTGCTACTAGACAGCCAAGGAAAAAAAGGAGCACAAAGGAAGTATCAGTGGGGTCTTTAGACTTCCAGTCCACTGAGCAACCTAATCCATGAATTTCCAGCGTGTATCTGTTCCAGCCCAAAAGAGGTGCTCCAGTCCAGGCTAATGAGTAGAGCCAGATGTATGTGATAGCCCGCCATGACCAAGAGAAGTCAATTACTTTTGCATGGACTACTCGAATGTAGCGTTCATAGGCAAGAACAGTGAGAGTCGTGATTGAAACAATGCCTGTAAGACAAATGAAGAAAAATCAATTAAACCATTCACAAAATGTTGCAAATTGGACTGAAGTCCTCTGGATAAATGTTTCCTCTTCTAGGAGGTTAACTCAAAATTAGCTACCTCATATTATGAATGTAATACCAGTATGTTTTTTGGGTGACACTCCATTACTCAGTAGCTACTAACTCAAACAGTACCACTAACTTCAAAACTACTCAGAGTAGGGTGCTAGAAGTAGGCCTAGAAGTAGAACAAGAGAAGAAAAAATAAAATAAAGAGATCAAGCTTCTCCCGAACTTAACTTTATTAGGTTAAGACATCACGCTCCATGGATTTTGTTGTTGTTGGGGTTTGCAGGGGGTGGTGGTGAGTTTTGTGTTTGTGATTTAGTGTGATTTGTGTTACTTTGTGGTTTGTTTTTTTGGGGTTTGGGTTTCTTTATAAAGTAGCAGCTGCCATATAAAAATGAGATAACCGGCAATAATAATGTTTGAAACCTAGGGAATTCATAGTTGCGACTGAAGTCAAAGAAAGCCTTTGAAAACTGATAGCATAGATACTCACCTTTAATGTGAACAAAATGAGTCAGAGAATTCCTGCCTGAACATTCAAGATTTCTTGGAAGTCTCTGTATTTCAAAGAACAACCAGGGAAGTAAAGTGTTGTTGAAAGAATCATATCTAGAAGACACTGGGTTATTTTGAGTGACCTTTCCTATCTTGCTGCTATCATAAAATATCACAATTTTCAATTATTTATGGACTCTCTTCCTTTTCTGTCTACTTCACTACACAGTTATTAATGTGTTATAACAGAAATCCCAGATTATTTTCAGCTGTCAGCACTATCTTATCCAGACACTTGTATAAGTTAATGAAGTCAAGGCAATCTCTAAGAAAATTTCTTTATCCTGCAAGTATTAAAGGATCACTTTTTCCAGGTAATGAGTTTAGAAAGCTTTCTTGATTAACAAAAAGAATTTCTCACTCTAAAGAAAAATGTGCCACATTGTCATGACTCTCTCTGAAATGAAATAATTTCATTTATTTATTTATTTAAATATGTATAATTACAGAATTGTATAGGTATTATTTTACACTTACACTAGCTCAGCTAAATGCTTCACACAATCAAATGCCGTCTACTGCCTAAAGAAGAGATAAGGCAAGAAGTGCACTGTGTCCAAAGATTAGGGAGTGCAAAATTTTCCCTGATGGTTATTAAAATTTACTATATATATGTTTATGGGAGAAAATCCACATTACTCAACTGTAGGCACAATTTGCTTATATGGTGCACTGAGGTTTTGTCTGTGTCCAGTGGGGAGAAAGGTAAGCTCCTCAGGATGGCAAGTCGGAATTCCTAAATTAATATCTTGATCTTTACCATCTTCCTTCTCCCTACAATGGTATTCAGTGACTAATGTCATTCTGTACTCTTAATGTTTCCCCATCAGTTTTTATATATAAGTACTGAATTCTGGCCGTGATAAAGTAATGGAAAGCACACACGCTTGGTTGAAAGCACAGGTGCTCAGAAGCAATAATTCACTGAGTCCCTGACATTCTTAAAGAAGTCATTAGAAGTTCAATATCTAAAACTGGTACTTACACAGAGATCTTTGAACAGTTTTACATCAAGATCCTTTCAGTATGAAACCAGTGCTCTTTAAAGGTATACCTGAGTTCTCTACCTTAATCATAAAAAGGGTCTTGGTTAGCCTATTGAGCACTATGTACTGAAATGCAAGTTCCTGTTCTATTGGTATTCAAGATGTGTCTGGAAGCCTGCAGGCATGAGACGAGAAATACAGGTCACAGCACATTACAACAAATTCCTTCTTGATGCAGCATCTCTACTGTAACAAGGTCGTTGCTGCAAAAGTAGAGTTTGAAGTGGTTAACCATTAAAACAGATATTGGCAACAAAATGCTTTTGCAGGACAAGACAAACTGTAGGGAATTTTGGTAAATAAAAAAAACTTTATGCGCTGTGGAGCCATGGTTGTCCCTTTATTTGTGTTAGATGACGTGCAGAAAAACCTCTAAGAAGAGGAATACTGAGACTTGCCCAAAGGAGATGAGTTTTATAATGTGTATTAGAAAGAAAAAGTCCATAACTAGAGGGGAAAACACATTAATTCTGGTGGAGTGGGCTGTAGATAATGTTGTTTTAACATCTATTTGGGTTTTGCCATTCTTGTTACTTCCACAGTAGGCTACCTAACAGATGAATTCTTAAGAGAACAAAATTTCACGTGTTCAATGAGTAGAAGCCATCTTGTGAACGTGCATCACATCTAGGTAAACATGTTTTTAAATGCACAGATAAGCACCTTTTAACTCTCAGATGAGGGATTATCAATAAATTACTTTTACTGAATAAGAAGAGCTGAACTACAGTCAGCATCACTCATCATTCAGATATTGCTGAGTGGAACAGAAACAGCCAAAGGAAAAACTTCTGAGCAGTGTATTTGACATTTCAGAAGCCATTTTAATCACAGTAATCTCTACAATTACACTCTTTTTATTACTCTTCCCTCCTTCAATGTTACTCCCCAAAAAAGTATTAAAAAAGGTGTATGAAATACTACTATACTTATACAGAACGCAAATAACTTTGCTAGAGTTGTAAATCTGATTGTCTGTTTAATATAGAAATTCTATAAAGCAACTCTCATGACTTAACTTAAATACACATGTCACTCTAGCAGTTAGTCTTTTTTAGAAGTTTCCATATACTTGACATTAATCCAAGACCTTGGAAACAAAAATCCAGACCGACGCAAACACAGACCCAGGAAGAGTTGCAGTTAACTATTGCAGGAGCTTGAAGCCTACAACTCAATGGGCCCTAATATTATCCACATAAGGGTATTAAGAGACCTGACTGATGTCATTGTGAGGATACTCTCCATAATCTTTGCAAAGTCATGAAGTTTGGAGGACCTCTTGGAAGACTGGAAGAAAGCTAATGTTGCTCCCATCTACAATAAGGGCTTCAAGACCCAGGAAATTATAGGCCCATCAATCTTACTTCATTCCCTGGGAAGGTTATTGAATGAATCTTCCTGTGGGCTATCACAAGTCAAATGAAGCACGTAATTGGGAAAAGCCAGCATAGATTCACCAAGGAGAAATTGTGCCTGTCAAACCTGATCACCTTCTACAACAAAACAAACTGCTTGGTTGATGTGGAGTGAGCAGTGGACATTGTCTACCTGGGTTTCTTCAAGGCACTTAATACATTTTCACACCACCTCTTACTAGAGGAACTGATGCCCTATGGTCTGGACAAGTGGTTGGTGCGGTGCGTGGGGAACTGGCTGACAGGCTGCACCCAGAACGTGGTGGCAAATGGCTCCTTTCCAAACTGGCAACCTGTCACAACAGGGATCAATACTGGTCCCAAGGCTGTTTGATGTGGATGATGGGATCAAGTGTACCCTGAGGGAGTTTGATGTTGATACCAAACTAAGTGGGAAAGTGGACACTGGCAGAGAGAGACATCCTGTAGGAAGAGCTGGATAGGCTGAAAGATCAGGCTAATAAGAACCTCATGAAGTTCAATAAGGACAAGTGTAAGATCTTGCATATGGGAAGACATAATCCAGGTGTGCGGTACAAGTTGAGATCAACCCAGCTAGGGAACAGGGATCTGGGGCCCGGGTAGACAAGAAGCTCAGCATGAGTAAACAGTGTGCTGCTGCAGCTGTGCTGGGCTGCATCAAATAAAGGCATCACTAGTAGAGATAAAGTCAGTATTGCACTTCTCAGGCCATATCTGGAATATTGTGTTCAGTTTTAGTCCTGCTATGCAAAAAAAAAATGTGGACAGGCTGGTTAGGGTCCAGAGAAAGGCCACAAAGGTGATCAAAGGACTGAGAAGCCTGTGACACGTGGGAAAGCTAAGGGAACTGGGTTTGTTCAGCCTTGAGAAAAGAAGGCTTAGGGAAGACCTTACCACTATATTTCAGTATTTAAAGAGTGGCTACAAAGAAAATGGAGAAAAGGTTCATTAAGGACTGTGGCCTGTGGGAGGGACCCCACATCGGAGCAGGGGAAGAATGCAATGAGTCGTCCTCCTCTCAGAAGAGAGAAGCAACAGAGCCCACCTGTGAGAGACTGACCACATCCCCCATTCCCTACCCCCCTGCCCCCAAGCCATTGAATGGGGAAGATGTAGAGATATCGGGAGCAGTCAGCTGAGCCCAGGAAGAAAGGAGCGGGAGAGGGGAAGGAGATCTTGTGTTTTTTGGTTGCAATTTTTCTCATCATCCTGCTCTGTTTTTGCTTTCTGTCTGTTCTCTTTCTAATAGGTGGTAGAATAAACTTTTCTTACTTTCTTCTCTAAGTTGAGTTGTCAAGTCTATTTTGCCCAGAACCATAATTGACAGTAAGCCCTCCCTGTCCTTGTCTTAATCCACAAGGCCCTTGGTTATCTTTCCTCCCATCTTGCTGGGATCTCTGCCATGCTAAGGAGAGTGGGGGTGGATGGGGGGCAGTGAGCAAGAGTGCTCCTTGCTAGATAGGCCTAAACCACAACAGTCTTTTTTGGCGCCAAACGTGAGGCTCAAGGAAGTGGGGCTTTGGGCATTGGAGATGAAATCTGAGATAAGAATACTAATTGAGAGAGGTGCTGGTCCATCTTGTCTAGAATGTGCTTCTTCCACGAACGGTTGAACCAGGTGATCCTTGAGGTTCCTTCCAACCTGGTATTCTATGGGCCTACTGTATGATTTGATTTCTTTTTTCAAAATGAAATAAAGCTTGCAAAAATCTGTACAAGATAAAACTTACTTTTATTTTGCTGTGTCAAGTAAACTGGGAAGCTTTTGCTTTGGATAGAAATAATGACCATAACTCTTAGCAATGATTTTCTGGCAACAAATTCTATTATGAAGCTGCAAAGCCATAAAAGCAGAAAATACTCAAGAGTTCTGTACAACTCTTCAGTACCAAAGCTGGAACGTGGGTGTCCCCATCATAAGTAGTGATACCTATGTGATACAGTAGCAAAATCTTGAAATCTGTTCAAACTCAACACGGCACAGTGTGCAATGTGCATTTTGACAGTGAACATTTTTTTTCCATATGCTAATAGCACCTGCGAGTTCCAACAATTTCTACAAAAGACAAAATTTCGAAAAAAAAACCCCATTTAATAAGTTACTTATATCTAATTTGGGTAATTACCTGTACCTCTGCTGCACTTACCCTAAGCATGGACAACTTCTTCTCAAATTATAATTAAATGACAAGTAGGAAAGACAGAACCTGTATGTTTTTGGTAGGCGAAATCAATTCAATTGTAGAACAGCTCTGATGTCAAGGGATGGTTTCAAACATCTTTTGTGACATATACAACACCCTGGAGAGTACTGGTGACACTTTACAGCTCTTGTATAATTAACAAATGAAAGAGTTGCATTTCCTTTTGAGATTATTTGAAGTTGGTTACTTTTTTCCTCTATAGTAATCCAGGATTCTATTAAATATGCTCTATTAACCTGTTAATATCATTAACAAGATAGCCAACAAATAGGTCATCTAAATATGTAACTACAAATTAATTGTTAAATCTCATATAAAATCATAGCTTTCATGAAGTAAATCAGAGCTTTTCACAAGACCTACCTAGATGCATAGTTCACAGGGTTCAATAAGAAGTCATTCAATTTGAAGTTGCCCACAAATAGATTTAAGAAGTCATTTCTTAAAGGGCCCGCTTCTAATAAAGTCCTGCTCCTAGCAGACTTATTTGCAGAGGTCTAGAAGTCAATGTTTAATTAGACTTTCCATCTTTAAACAAAACTGTTTCTGAATCAATAACAACTATCAAGTAAGCTTGCAATGTATATGCTTACCCTTAAAGCCAAAGCTGTTATATCAAAATAATTTCTATAAAAGCTAATCCTTTAGATGGTTGTGTTTTGCTCTGCAAGATAACTTGCAAAAGTGTAATAACAGTTTCAGACAGATAAAGCTTGAAAAAAGTATATAAAAATTCACTAGTGTCACAGTTTTATTAGATATAGTGTCTTCCAGATTTTCCCCAGAAGATGTCAATGAGGCTACAGAGAAGGCTAAGTGAAATTTAATATGGTTCATTGCAAAGGGTTCATGACTGAATCCTGAAGTTTTCATCCAAGCAAAATTCATATTAAAGATTAATGAAGCCTATGCATAAAAGGACTTAATCCATTATTCACTTGGGATTTTAATCCAAAGCTTCCAGCATTATTGGATTCTAAAGATCTTCCTGTCCTATATTAAGGCTCCATTTCAACATCTCTCAATCATCTTTCCACTGTTAGTGATTTCTTCTTTTAAAACATTGTTTTAGCATAAAGTTTATCTTACATCCTAATAAGTCACTGTTTATGGCTAGTTCACAGTTCTGTATTGTTGACTAATATTAACATTAAATACTGATATTAGGAACAGTTAGATGATCACAGTTAAGGGGCTTAAATGCAAGTCTGTGTACAAAGCTACCAAAAACATTGTCATTTGTGGTTTGGATAAGCCTATTAAATTCATCTCAAATAGATGTACATCTGAAATATGATGCATTTGGTCAATCTGATGGGATATCTATGCTGGGCATTAAAGAGTCTGCTTTTCCTGTGGTCAATAAAAGCCTTTTTAGCATAGTCTGTATTTAAAAACAATTAGAGATTGCATATAGCTATAGCCATTTTGATTTTCAAACATTATTTAAGTCTCCAGAAAGACTGTAATTTAGTTTTTATTGCATTCATACTTAAATCAGAAGGGAAAAATAAGTCTTGACTTGCTAAATCCTTTTTCTGTCTACTCATTGAACTTGTAGGCAAATTTGAGCAGTAATGGTACAGTATTACTTTCTCTACTTCCAGTCATAGTTGCATATTCAGAACAAAAATTACAAAGAAACTTGAAAGTCTGCTTCTACTATAAAAAACAATACATTCATCATGCTCATCTGCCTTAGTCAATTCAAGTCAAAACAGAAGTAAAAACGAGGTTTAAATTTGTATTATCAACAATTGGAATTCCACACTACAGACAAGTGTGGAAAACAACTTATTATCAAGAGTGAAAAACACAGTCAACTTGGTAGAGATTTCCATGGAGCAAGATACATATTTCTGCTCTCTCAATATGGATCAACTCCTAATATTAATTTGTCCATGTTGACACTAGCTGTGATGTCAAACTTCAAAACAATCCCAGAACTTAAACGCTAAAGAACAGATGTAAGCGTTCTTTAACTATTCAGATGCTAAATAAAGCAGAGAGGCTGGTAAGCATGTACCTGACAACACTGTGGAAACCATCCCTAGCATCGATGGTATCATGGCATGAAATTAAGCGATTTATGAGACTGCATATTCTGTGACATCAAAGCTTTGCAAGGCAAGGGAGGAGGGGAAGGTGGTGGTGGTGTGTTGTCCTTAGTGTTACCTCATGATGAATGGTTGCATGCATTTGGTGTTTAGCTTTATGCTGCCTAAGTCAGCAGACTTCAAGGTCTCTTTCATATGTGTCACTCTAGTATGGATCATCTCTTTGCAAGGCTAGATCCTGGGTATTTCACGTGATAGGCAGACCAAATATCCTTCAGCTATGTAACATATCTGGCCTGAAGCCACAGATCCCCCACAGCACTGAGCATGCCCTTTCCAAGTGGAGCCATACCTTTGTGAGGTGGCAGGAGCTGACTCTCAAAATGTTTAGCTGATATGGCAGGAAGTTGTTTTTTTTAAAAAAAAAAAAAAAGAAAAAGAACCCCACAAATAGTGTTACTTAGAGTAGACTCACACACACAAAATCTCATACAAGTAGAATACGTGTTTTTGTGATTTGTCACTCTCAAAGATTATCTTGTCTGTTTTCAGAGCCATCCCTGTCATGTCTCAACTTACAAATACAGCCTGTCCCATCCCCGATATTCCTCCATCTTTGGTATTTCTTTTTCAATCCTGTTGCCTATGAACACATTCCTTCATAGTGCATGTTTTTGTGAGAAACAATGGGAATATGGGGCAGTAGCAAATAAAACTGCTGCTTTTCTTCTTCATATGCTTAGAAATCAATTTGAAAGGCACATCCATGACCATAAAGGATCTCAAGTCACAGCTACCATTAAAGAAGTGAGACTACAGACCAAGGATAGTGAAACTTGAAGCATTTAATACAGATGTTGATTGAGGTATCTATCACTACTCCTACATGCCACTTTCTGCTGCTAGTCCTTTGACCTATTATCACTCTGTGAAGCAACCACGAATCTTTTGTTTCAAGCCAATATAAGTTAAAAGGGTCTCCATCTTACATTCTCTGTCTCCTCTCCCCTCCTTGATGCCCCCACCCCACCACCTTGCATCCCTGATTTTGGGTCAGTTTTGGTTCGCTAGCAAACAGCAGGCAACAATGCAGGTAACACAGAATATAACAGCATGACTTAAGTCAAATGCTGTCAGAGATTTGCCAAGAGCACCCAGATGCAAGGCTTCTTGTGCTGTCCCCACAGAAATGTAGCACTTTGCATAATGCCATACACTTTGGTGGCAGTGTTCACCTGGAATAATCTTGTCTTTTTTAGCCCACTACATATTCACATCATTCTTGTTCTTGCACTGCTTCCAGCTACCTCATATGCATGTGGATGGCTCCATTTACCATGTACAATTCAGTTTTTTTTGTGGCCTAGCACACAAGAAAGGACTGAATTTTACTTCCCTTCCCTAACTCCTTAAGAAGCTTCTCTGGAAATGATTTAGATTTCATTTTGACTTACATGTTTTAATATGATGAAATATGTGCTGACGTAAAAATTCTCAGAGAACGCTCCTATCTGTAACTACTGATTATGAACATAAACACTCTGGTGTTTAGAATCTACAGATGCTAATTTTAGCTCCCATTCAAGCCTGGGCAATTACCCTAGCATGAATGGGGTCATTCCTACTTAGGAATTAGCTACGTAGGTCAAATGCAGAAAAACAAAAATGTCATCTTGTTTCAGCCACCAGCATGCAATTTCTGTGTTGCTGCTCTTCCCCTTCTCCAGTAGCCAGCCACTCAAAAACTGAGAGGAGTTATAAACTCTGTCTTGGTCTTTTTTAATGAAAATGGACTTAAAAAAATTTTTTTTTCCATTGTTTTCCTACTGAAATACTGCATTTGGTGTAGATTTGCTTATGTCTCCTACATGATACTTATTTCTTCTCTACTCTGGGTTTTTTACGGGACTCACATTGGTCTGGATACATCATTATCAAGCTTCAAGCCGCACAGTATATATTATGGAGAAGAATGAAAAACCCATCTAAGCTGCACTGCATTGTCCCATATGATGTATGTATTCTGAGTTTATAATCCTTAATTACAACAAAAATATTAAAATGCCTTCAGAAGATAAGTTAGTTTTAACTAGTTCCGAGAACCATAATTGCTTCTGCCTTCTCCGTGCAATGTAAAACTTACTTGCATAGTTTGCCATACTGCTCTCCCACAAAAACATAGCTTGTAATTCACACAGAGTGGATACCAGAAATAGAAGAAGACTGAAGCACCTCTACAGAGCAACTATAGCATATTATAGCAAATGAGACAGGCCATGACTTCTATCCAAGGACGTATTTTCTACATCAATTAATCCTTGACCTATATCCAAGTGCCGAATTAGTAGTTTGCATATCTCATCAGAGGGGAAAGACCTGCATTCACTACTAACCTCCCTCACATTTGAAAAGCTAGACAGCAGCAATTTAGTAGACGCAACTTCTTGTCCGTGGCAAGACAAGGAGCTATTATGCTCTATTGTTCTGCAAGGCAAAATATGTAACCAATCTATTTTAATTTAGCAATTAATTGTCACAACGTATCACTTCTAATTTTTCAAAGTTTAGCATCCTCAGTCAAATTTAGGCAGATAAAATCACTTCTCCTAGATACAACAAACTTCAAGTATATTTTATATACACCTCTCCTATAAATCTGCAGTGGAATTAATCACCTCTTCCATGTTCAATCCTGCAAGTGATTTAATTCACTTCAAAAAAAATTTGCCAAAGCTGAAAGTATGCTGATTGAGTCTCCATCTGTCTGTAACACAAGATCCTAAAACTGTCTGCCGAGTAACTAGAAAATGCTTTTACTGAGATTAAATCAGTGCATACAACAGACATCTGTAATGCAAAAGGGTGGCACAGGGCATCATTCTTTCACTCAGCAGAGAAGAGCCTTAGATGATGTAGCTAGCAATTACATGTAGATAAATGGTTTTGCTTTGTTTTATAATAGGCTGCAACTGAAGCCAGGTCCACAGGACAGTCTCTGGCAATTAATTACTTCAGTATCATGTTAGTGTGTGTGTGTGAAGAAGGGAAGGTGGGAAATTAGTTTTATTTAAAACAAGCAAATAAAATAACCTCAGCTGTATACTCTGCAGCTTTTCACAGTAAAGGATAGTCTATGTAACTGCTTAGAAACTTTCCCATCCTCCAATACACATTACTGGAAGGTAAAATACCTGTGGATGGGCAGGTATGACAGGTATGTTCCCTTGTGTACATCAAGTTCTGTAAGAGTCATTATAATTTATAAAAATCCTGTTTGTCTATTTGTGAAAAGCAAGCAGACACACAAAGATTTTTATGCCCTGAACCTGTATTCCACAATTAAACAAATTATTGCTTCAGGTAAGAGGGTATCCACGTCAGTTAAAGACATTTGGGTATGTTTAGTGGCCATGCGTCTTCTCTAGCAATTATCCCCAAAAACCTGTTCTCTCAATGACAGACAGCAAACCTCCCAGGCACAAGTTATATTACTAAATCTGATAAAGAGATTATACAGATCTCTACTACTTGCAGCTTGGTTGACTGCAGACAGGGAAAGACCTATAAGCTTTTACATAAAGGAAAGGGTGATAGATTCAGTGACACCAGGACTGCGTGGACTTCACATGTCCACGGAAAGGTGACCCTCACAGTTTAAATACATCACTTAATTGAAGTAGCTATCATATTTCATCAAGATACATCACTTGTTCAAAAATGAGTAATGGAACTCAGTGTAACTAAATTAAATGGGGATTACAGTCTAAGCAAGACTTAGACTGGGATGGTTACTTGTGTGACAAGAAAAGATGTTCAGTAGTCAAAATGATCGGTTTTGCACTGTAGCAAGCAGACCTCTGCACATTGCACAGATTCAACAAAAAGCTCTAAAGTTCCCCCAAAAATAGGCAGTAGTAGCACAAACAATGCAAAGTTCCCAAGGAAATGTAGAGAAGATACTCCTTGTTGCTGTAGGGGGGAAAAAAGTTTATCATCACGTAACAAAGAGTTATGAAAATGTAGATTATACCAGTTATTTTAAGCACACATTCCATCTACATATTTAATCATATTAGCATTCTAAGAGGAATACAGACATACCTTGATCTTGGTTTTCAAAAGAGTATGAGTGAAAAATCTCACAACAAGAAGTGACAACTTAAAATAATTCTACATGATCATGATTTTCAAAGTGATTTCTTAACTACAGTAATTATAAAGAACCTGATTTTTAAAGCTTGTTGAAAATTAACTCTGAATTTAAAGTGAAAAAACCATGTTTTTTTAAAAAGCAGTTTTAATCACGTCCCAAACTTGCTCATGGCCACAAAAACCTCTCATTTATAGGTCAACAAATGTAGAAGACAGTTTACATTGAGTATTAGGGTTTAGGGGCTGTTCTTCCAAGAAAAAAAAATACATAAGGATTCTCTTATTTGAGTTTAAGATTGAACAGCCTTTGGACCTGAAGGGCCAGTACAGAAAGCACATTTAGCGATGTCCAAGTTTATACTCAAGAATGTAATTGTATAGCTATAAAAAAAACCAGGTTTTGGTTTTCTCATGTCAAATCAGCTGGACTGGAGCCAATCGCAGCACATATCCTCAACAGTAAACTTACTTCACAGTATCTGTCATGATTTAGTAAACTCTATATACGTATCAGAACTATCATTTCTCCATTATAGAAATGTCTTTATTAGGTCACTCTGGTTTACTGGACAATTGAAAATTGCGAAGTTGTAACTAATCTACTTAGTTAATGAGGATTTAACTTTTAAAAGCTGGCAATTCTGTATGTCTTCTGATCAAAAAATGTACTTTTTTTTTCACAGAAGTTCCTGGGGGTTCCTGTTACATTTTAAGATGCACTGCTAGCTAATACACATATAAGACTTCCATTATATGACCTTCACCACCAGCAACCCCAGAAATAATAGCTGATTTGGGCTTTTATATAAAAAAGAATGTATTTATACATACATAATACCTGCTTATTCCGAATGAAATCTTCGATCAGTATCTTCAGCACCACCAGAGGAAAAAAAAACAAATAACCAACCAAAAAAAACAGATACAAATCCCTTCAAATTGTTACTGGCTTCACATATACATTACAAAATGAAAACAGAAGCTGTGGTGGCAATAGTCCAGATGGCAAACACAGTGCGATGCTGTCTGCAGGGCGTAATGGTCCTTTTTTTTTCTCTCAGTATTTACATGCTCCTGCTATCCTACTCAGTTAGGTAACACAAACTGAAAATAAAAATCTATTGTTAGCTGAGAAAACAACCACAATAATATCTACAAAAGGAAAACTTAAGATTACATATAACTTTCTTAGGTTAGCATTAAATCCTATTACTTTACATGGCAGCTAAACAAAGCAAGATCAGGCATTGGATATTCCTGAACATTAAGTTGTGCATTTAACCCACCACTTTCATATAACAAACTACACATAAACATACACTTTTCTGATACATCGTAACAAAAATTCTTCCCACAAGTGCACTAGGGAAAGAGAAAATAACACAACCAAGTGCAGGAAGATGTAAACCACTGATACTAGCTTGACTACTCCACAGGTAAGGCCGATGAATTTGCCTACATGTCTTTGGCAACAAATTTCTTTTTAAAAACGGAGACAGGAAAGCACCCACACTGAATACATTTCGGTGCCAAATTATGTAGCACACCCCAAAATAAACCGAAGTTAAAAATCACAAGTGATCAAGCGATTTGCTTGACAATTTACACCTCATTGTTTCTATTTGCTCCAGCTTTGGAGGACGATTAAGAGATTATTACAGCTGCTTTTTTTAGCACGATCCTTCTATACACCTTATATTTTGACCCTATATACAGATGATGTCTTTAATTAAAAAAGCAAGTACAATACATAAGGAATAACGATAGGAACAGAACTATACTTCTCCTCTAAGATCAACATTTCAGCTGCCTGGCAGAATCTGTTTGGCAGATGCTTGAACTTTTCAAGTATTTGAATTGGTTAAGTGATGCAGACAGCTTTATCTTAGCTAGGTGCTCTAGTACTTTGCCAGATAACACTAGCAACAAAAGTTTGAGAGCTATGCATTGCTAAAATCAGACAATGGCTAACTAAACAAACAGCTAACACATCCTGCATTCACCACAGCTTCCAAGACATAAACTTTTTGCTGCACCATGCAGCAGCAGTCAAATCAATCATCACAGCATGCACATTTTTCCCAGCAGCCGATCAAAGGCAAACTATACTGCCATGTGTAACCAATATTATGCAGGAAAGCTACAAAACTTAGTAAAGACTTTAATTTTCCTTATTAGACTCAGCTCTCAGTGCGTACATATTGCAAGTGTGCACTGTGATGCACCCATGATTTGTACACCTATGCCAGAAGCAAGGATCTGACATGAGCTTTAGATATGGTTACTGATTAGACAAACACTTACTTCCACTATTAGAAACACAATCTTGCTCTTTTGCAACATCCTTTATCAGTAGAAACAAAACTGTACTAACACCCTGCACTTACATAGCTGGACTACAATCTATTCTTCTGCAGACTTCTGTAAAGGGTATGTATGGATTTCAGGAAAGAAAACAGTAAAGAACTTACAGTTTCGGCAAAGGGAGATTACAGAAGTACTCCTTAGTGGAAAGTGCTACAAGTTCTACTTCCCAGGAACCAGTGGTTTCCCCAAAACCAATTGTGACACTGCTACGACTGAAAGACGGTACCTGAATTTCACGTGTGGGTAAAGAAATGGAAGGCATTGCCACATGCTGAGCTGCACCCTCCAGGGCCAGGAGCACGGCCACAGCACAAAGCCAGGTTTCTACCTGTGCCTCACTGCTGTCCCTATCGCCAGTCTCATCCCTGCTCCTTACCCACGGAACGCAGCGCTTGCTCATATAAAACAGAATCTTCGATGCTCATGAATTCTGCGCAACACTCGGGCAACAAGAAGACCCCTTTTAACAACGCTGCTTGTCCTTTCCCACGGGCAAGGGCGGGAAGCCGAGAAACAGACTCCCGACGAGACTGCTGCTTGCTCTGGATCATTTCCCGCGGCACCGTTGGACTTCCCAAAACTGGCCGGCGATCCCCGGCCCCGGCGAGCGGCCGCAGCGACGCCCCGCAGCCGCCCGCAGCGCCCCGCAGCCCCGCGCAGCGCCCTGGCTGTGAGTGCGCTCCCCCCTCGCCCCGCCTGGCAGGGCGGTCGCCAGCCGACACGGGACGAAGGACGGAGCAAAGCAAGAAACTCGTCCGGGACGAGGCTGTGAGGGACGCGGCGGTTGCTGGAGGGAGGGAGGCGACGGTTGGCGCTGGGGGACGTGCTGCCCGGGGACAGGTGTGGAGCGGGGACAGCGCGGAACCGCTGCGGAAAGCGGGCAAAGGCAGCGAGGGCAGCTGAGGGGAGGGACACGGTGGGGTAAGGAGAGGCCAAGGGTGACAGCAGCCCCGTCACCCACCGAAGAGGCTGTTGCTGAAACCGTCCCAGACGCAGCCGGCGGCGTCCCACACCCAGCGGCTCCTCAGGCAGGACATGAAGGTAAGGCTCACGCCGAACACCGACACCAACAGGTCGCTGAGGCTGATGTTGACGAGGAAGAGGTTGGTGGGCGTGCGGAGCCGCTTGAACTTGTAGTAGAGCACCAGCACCAGTAGGTTGTTGCACAAGCCCAGCATACCGATAGTGGCGACGAGCGGCGCCAGCAGCTCGTAGGTGCCGGCACTGAAGAGGGGCCGCTCGCCCGGCCCCTCCCGCTCTGCCACTGCGGGCTCCGGGCCGCTCGCCGTGCCCGTGCTGTTCCCCGGGTGCATGGCTCACGGCTCACCCTTCGTAGCCCGAACGGAGCGAGCCTAGACCTCTCCGTCCGCTCCCAGCCCCGTGGCAGGCCGGCAGCAGGAGGAGGAGCCCCTGCCTCCTTCCAGCCCGCGGGTGGCTTTGCTCTCGCCAGCCCTCGGGCGGGCGCTGCCTCTGCCAGGCGCTGGAGGCCTCGGTCCTGGGCGCCCGGGGCTGCCCGCGAGCGCTTTCCGGCCACCACAGAATGCCTGTGGTTGTGCCGCGTGGCTCCTCCTCGACAAACGCCGCACCTCGCCCTTGCACTTTCTGCTGTGAGCAGCCTTGTCGTGATTGCGATGTGGCTGCCGTTTCCTCTTCATCAAATTTCTCTCTCTGCATTTTGGTCAAATACGGCTGCCGTCAGCCACCCTTCCCTCTGCAGAGCTTCATTTGGGTAGACCTTCTCTGTGCCCTGCTCTGAGAAGAGGCAGAAGCTGCTGAACATTTAGACTTCTTCACCGACCATCATGCAAGGGAAACTCGTATTATAATGATAGTTTCCTCTAAGGTGCAGCCCACAGTACCCCTGCAAGAGCCACTCAGAAGTGGCCACTCAGTAGTGGCTCTAGTAGTTGTTTGCTGCTCAGAAGTGGCTCTAGTAGTTGCATCCTCACAAAGTGACCCGCAGCAGCAGCATGGCCCAGGCAAACTGTGATGCAGGCGAACACCTTTCTGTCAGCCGTGGAGCAGTTAAGAGGCCAGAGTTCATGCTATAAAATCACCTATCTTTATACCTTTGTTTCCAGTGTGTGTTGTATGAAAACGGTACAGGAATGCCCTAGCTGTCTGTGTACAGCTCTAGCTGCTTTCAGTCAGGTGGTCCTGAATGTATCACAGTGGTTTTTGCTCAGCATGGCATTAGGCCTAAAAAGCCTCACCAGCCAAACATCAGTCTTCCTTGCAGGAAGAAAAAAGGTTTTTTTGCTTTAGTCGCTGACCCACATATGTACTGATGTGTAACAGCCTTCTCAAGTGTCTAAATAAAATTTTCCATTTAAATTTTAAAAAATCAGCTGTGGAAGCAACAGAATTCATGGGAATGTGTCTTGGCAAACAGCATCTTGTGGTTTTTTTTTCTTTTCTTGTACACATAGTGATATTAAAAGGGCTAGACAGGGGATGTGATATCTTGTGGACTGAGACAAAAAACATGGATTCTTAAGGTAGGGTTGATGTCTTGAGAAGTACATATCTCTATACAAATTACAGCCTCCTTGTATGCCAAGGTATGGCATTTTGTATGCCAAACTACTGCTGTAATACATGGGTTAGGAATGAAGAAAGTCATGGGCAAGATAAAACACTGATTATGTAACTATTCTTATAAATGTTAGCTTTATTTACAATCTATGTTTTCAAGTCCATTAAATATGATTCAATAAATAACTGAAACCTACTTTTAAAAGCTAGTTCAATCTGTTTCTTCATCATTGGTCTGTTTTTTTTCTCACTACAAAGACAGCAACAGCAGTTGCCTTTCTCAAATCATTTTCCCCTTGTAAAAAGCTGGATTAATACAATGTATGACCGTTCAAAATTTCGAGTAACAGACTACTAGTACTTTAGCATTGGCTTTAGAGAAGACATATTTTTTTATCTTTTCCATGAAAGTGATTTATCTGTATCTGAAAGACTGTGTGCGAAAATGTTATGTCAATTCACAGCCATAGGATGGTTTAGGACCAGTTGCTGCATAGCAAAAGTCTAACAATAAAAAATGGCTGGGCCAAATTAATGGGAAGAGGACATCTCTATCTTCTGCCTTTAAAGGAGAGTCTTAATTAATGTACCTTTTTTATCCCTGCAAAATTAAAGAAGCAAAAAGTTGGTAAGAAAGAACAGGGGAAAAATATAATCTAGTGAGTAGTGTATGTTAGACAACATATTGTCCATTGGCACATTACATTACATAGTCAAGGTTTCTAAGCAGTTTCTCACTACAGCACCTGTCAAAAACACTCCTAGATGTCTTTTGGACTTATAGAAAATAACAGAAAAGGAACCTATAAAATATTTTTTTTTGCAAAGATCGATTCTCAGAATTGCTAATTGGGGATTTTTTATAGCAAAATTAAGTAGATCCACAAATATGCAGTCTCTTTGATGCTTGATTTGGTAGCGGTCAGGTTATTGATACTGTCAAATTGCTGACATTATTCAAGTGATCCTGAATACTTCATGAGCAGAGTTCCATTTGTCTTCTATGCAGTGTCACTATTCATTTGAGGCATAAGAAAAACACTGTGTTATTGTATCATCAGGCCAAAGGCAAAGCTGGAAACAGAACTCTTGACTCCTAATTTTAGTCCAGCACCTGCTTTACCTAGCACAGTCTAGTCTAGTCAATGCAGCTATGGTTTTAATATTCTAAATAATTAATTGGCCAACCCTTTTCAAACTTTTCATGCAATTAAAAACCTAAAACATTTAAGAAACCCAGACATCTCTTTGCAATGTTTTATGTTTGCAATATTTTATGTTTGGATCTGTTCATCAAACATGCATGCATATTAATGGAAGTGCTGCAAAAAGGATTTTATCTTTACTTTTACAGCTGCATGAAAGAAGAAATTACAACCCAGTATTTGCGTTTCTGGCAGTGTATGCTTGTGGCTTACTGAAAGTTTGTCTCCGAGTATTAAATGTACATGTAGCTGAGCTCAAGGGATGAAAACAGGACTACAAAAAGCTGGAATACAAGGTCTGTGGCCCCGTACGCTAAAAACAGTCCTTGCAACCCCTAGGGACTTCTAAAATAACTTCTGTAATGTTGTTTTAAACTTTTGTCAGCCATGCACAATTTATATGGGATGGAAGAAAGCATTGACATGTAGCCAACATGTTTATGTGTGTAGATATGTTTATGTCTGTGTAAGAAAAAACTTAAAAGCCAGCCTTGGAAATAATAATAATAATCAGTTGGATAGTCTGCAGATATAGGGGACTGTCTTCAAAAGTTCTCCACTTTTGCTATGTTTAATAATTTGAAATGTTTCAGGACATCAGAGCATTGAGTGGCACTCACATATTAGAGCTGAAGAATCTGAAACAGAGTAAATAAAGTGCCAATGTCTCTGCTATTCTCTAGCTTTGTGTAGAAGTACAAACCACAAGCCATGACTCCCAGTTATAACTATACTATCAAAAATGTCTTGGCTTTTGCAGTGAGAACATTGTTGAATGGAAAAGGAGTATTTTAATGCATTTGAGAGACCAATATAATTTTCCATTTGCCCATTCACTTGCATGTTGTGTTCACTCATTTTCTCTCTTGTCTTTTGCTAGTGTGCCTTTCTGTTCACAGACTCTTTCCCATATTTTCTGACAGAGTTAGCAAAAAAAGATAAGAAAATATTTTGTCCATTCTCAATACACTTGTTTCAGGAATCAAATGACGCAGGTTTTGTTGCTCGATTTGAACTTTGTAAAACTTGCTCTTTCAGAGTGGTGGACAGCCAGGCTGCAGTTCTCTGAAAGAAAACAAAAGAAAACAAATTCCTGCCCAAACCTCTAGCTATCAAGCTTCAGCTTTTTAATTTGGATTTTTACAACCTTCTCCTAGCATTTTTTTCTTACATGATCTCTTTGCCATACGTCAGCCTTAAAGGCAGATGAAAGTGATTATTCACTGTTACCTCTATATAGCTGCAGCATGTTTCTATAGAACAAGGGAGAGATTAAGGACAGAAGAAACCTTTCATCTGTTCCCAACCACTTCACATTAAAACAAGGCTTCTACTATAGATCTGCATCTATTGATGACGCAATATGTAAGGAAAAAAAATGCACAAGCCAAATGGCAACAGTTCAACATTAGAGACTGATCTTGCAAAGTTTGTAATCCTAGCTGTCCACATTGGGATGTGAACTTTAGATCATAAAGCAGGCTTTGTGGAAAAGTTGCAAGAACCTCAGAATATTCTAGATTAAGAAAAGTGTTTGGCTCAAACATGGTTCACTGAGGCAAGCACAAGTGTTGGCAGCAGAGAGGAGAACATCTGTGCTACAGTTGAAAGTTGGCTGCAGCATGTAGCATGACGTGAACTCTAGTATACCTAGCATGTATACTAATAATAGCTGCAGTACCTGCAGATCTGACTCGTTGCATCTAAATAATGTAATTAAAGTTGGTTAGTGACTGGCATATAAGGTGGCTTGAATGATTAACTTCTAGATGCCTAAGTTAGGTGAGATGAACTTCATCTTGTTAGTACAGATGTGTGGGACTACAGTACATACTCAGGTGGCAGATGCATATTGATGCCTCACTTGTTTCTTGCTAAGATTAAAACAAGTGGTGATACCTGTATACTTGTGCCTGACGACATCATATCTCCCTTTGTTATATAGACACAGATCACAGGGTGTCTTGAGCCATAAACACATTGCAAAAACAATGGAAGATGAGTAACACCAGGTTTTGCAACAATAACATTGGGAAATCTGGTTGTGATATAAACTGTTTATTTTAAGGGAATAACATTTCATAGGAGTTCATCCGTACCTTGCAGCTTCTCGTTCGTGAGATAAACATGAAGTGAAAGTGATTACAAATTCACAGGACTGTTGTCATTTTCCAGAGTCCAACAAATAAATCAATAAACAATACATAAGAAGTATATGGTTTAAAGCAGGATGAAGAACTAAGTCAATAGAAAAGAGAGTGAGTTTATGAAAATGTGAACTCAATAGCACCTCTTCAACCCTGTTTCATGCAAGAAGTTTAATTTTTATATTTTTTAAATTTTTATATTGCTAAAATGAATGAAGAGTTGATTTGCCCAGCCGCATACCAGTCAGAGTTCAGCTGCTCTGAACTCAAGCAGGTTTGTCCTGCTTCACCTGCAAACACAGCCAGGATTAAAGGATGAAACAGCAAAGGATAGGTAGTTCATCAAAAGAAGGCGGCTTCAGGGATTGATTTTTTTTTCAATGATTAGGCTTGTTCTCAATCAAAATCAGTCAGAACCATGGCCTTTTAGGTCTAAGGACCTCTTTAAGCTCAATGAAGGTATTTTTAGGTCTAAATATTTTGGCTATTCTGAATCATCATTTTACTTGTGGATATTTTGTCTCTCAAAGAGACTACTGGAAAGGGTGACTGGAAACCTAGTAGAGGTCGGAAAGAAGATCTATTACGTTTCGCTGATTTATCTTCTGCAATAAGTTTCAGATTTTTGTTATGAGCTGTCAAATAATATGGTCAGAATTTTAATACATAAAATTTCATAGTCTTATGATATCCTGAGACAAAGATTGAAAATTATTGATTTTTCAAATGAGCTGCTGATCCTTTAGCGAGCTTGCTTTAGTTCTTCTTTGCACCTCTTCTTTGCACCAGCTTTGTACTGGTTTGAGAATTTGCAATAACTGTCACTAATGTGATTACATAGTAAGAAGAGGAGTGATGGGAGGTAACATTAACTGTACCATATTCCATATGCAATGCTTTTCACAGTATCAGTAAGAGACAGGAAAGTAAATGCTTTTCATTCAGTTAATGCTACTGTAGACTTACTAATGCAAGGACTTCCTGTTACTCATCAATCTAATAGTGAGTTTCCCTTATCTTCTAATGCAGTTCCTATCTTCTCTGCTCTTGTATGTCAGTCCACTCAGTCATCACATCTTCTTTTGAAATTGTACTGCACATTTTTTTGAGTTTTGACGTTGAAGACAACAGAATCATCCAGTACTGAAAGCAATGGTTCTTTATTTGGAATTTTTATGTATTTTCATTATGCTGTATAACATGAAGTTTTTTCACAGGTGGTTGCAAGAATACAAAGCTTGGCTTTCTGTTCTCAGCTTTTCCATTCCAAGGACAGATGTGAATATCTTTTACAAACCTTAAACCACTGACATTAAGTGGGAAGTGTTAATACAGCCTGATGTCGTACAAGCTTGAATGAGACAGTCTGGAAAAATTAATCGACAGGAAACACCACATAACAATGATTCAGCTGGCAGTAATATATCAAATGCACCATAACTCGGACCAAAATATAGTATCTGACAAACCACTGAGTACCTTGACACACAGGGAGAACATTTTCATTGAGAATTATTGTTGGACTATCAAAAATGTGTCCTCAACCTATTCCCCCATTTTCCAGGAATCAGTGCTTCTTTTCTCTGTCAAATGCTTTTCCTTATTCTAATCAAACTTTTGTGCTTTTCTCAGTGAAAATTATCTTCAAGCAGTTCAGTTGCTAATATGAGGCAGCATGCCCTGAAACACTGCTTTCCCTGAATAACTATTTCATGCAGACACACTTACATGCATTTATACTAACTTCGTTTAATATCGTATCTTCCCTATATGTTGAAAAAATATTGTTCAGCTGATGTTCTCAACTGTGTGTGAAGACTATGGTTTTATCTGTTTCTTTGAAGAAATTGTTTTTATTTTCTTGAAACATGCCTGATTGGTATCAATCCTTTAGATAGCCACAAAGAAATGTAAGGTATAATTTCTTCTTTCTTTTCTAGTACTCAGCCTCCACAGAGCAGAGACTCCATGCATGGCAATTCAGGAAATTCTTGACCAATGAGCCTGTCGTCAGCATTGTATGAAGTAACAGAAAACCTGATCTGTAGATCAAAAGCTAAAAAACAATACAGAAAAGCTGATCAATATTATCTAGTGAAAAGTGAGTTTAACACATAGTTAAACAGTTAATATTTTAACAAATAACCGAAATTCTTTATTTGACCAATGTACCAATTTGCTTATTATGGTAGAGTGCAGCAACGTATCATCAGCATTCTTTAAAGATATGAAAATCCTGAAAAATGTGGAAAATCACAGATGTTATTTTTAATCTGAGGGAGAGCTGCAGTAGGAAGCAGAGAGTTCAGTCTGTTTTAATTAACAAGAGAGAAAAATGGAGAAGTAGTTCAAGTACAAAGGCTCTTAGCAGGAGAATATACAAACTATTACTCTAAATCAGTGAACACATTGCCACAGCTTCTGAATTAAAGCTGAAGCCACACAAATTCAAATAGGAGGCTTAAATTTTAATGATGTGAGCAATTAACTTTTAGAAAAACCCTATGGATTCTCCATCTTTTAGTGTCTGACATTAGAACTTGATACTTTTCTGCAAGTTATGCTTTAGAAAAAAGTTGTTGGGCTCACTGTAGTGATTAACAGCTCATATTTAATGATCCATAACATAGAGGAGGTAAATGTATAAGATCCCAAGGTCTCTTCTGGATTTCAGCTTTGTAAGTTCATGATGCTTGTGTTACATTTGGGAGCAAAGAGACTAATTAGGGACATTTTGGCCTGCCTGTTCTGGTCAGATTATCACATCCAAAACTCAATCATCAACTTAACAGAGCACTAACATCTACACTGGGATTATGTGTATTACCTTAATGAGAGGAATAAATAGAGAGAGACAACTTTTCCAGTAGTTTCTTCATTTTTTTTTTTTAAATGGCAGAAGATAACAGCTTCATCACTGCTCTGAAGCACTTGAGAATTTCTTTGGTCTTGGAAAGATATGGTTGTGTTAACAAATGTGAATTAATGGCTTCACTAACTGGAAGATCAATGAACAAATGTAAATGAATGTTTGCTAGAGCATAACTAATGTCACAAACAGCTTTGTTCGCTTTCAGTTACAGTTCAGTTTTATTTATTGCACTAATGATACTCATGTAAATGTGTGTCATGAGGTCTCTTCCAAGCCCTACCATTCTGTGTGATTCTGTATGTGTGGAGCCATTCCTGATATCAAGTAAGGGTGGCTTCTGTAAATAATGGTGGCTTCTGTAAGAAGTTGTTTGAAACTTTCCATGGCTCTGAATCAGAACCACCTCTGTGGCTGAGTCAACTGGGCACCTCCATGATTACTTTTTAATCCATAAGAGGAGGGTTGTTGTTCTTTCTGAGAGATGGTGAAAGGAGCTGGAGGAGAGAGAAGCAACCATGTGGACCCCAAGGCCAGTAAAAGAAGAGAGGAGAAGATGTGCAAGGGCAGAGACCGCCCTTTATCCCATGGTGAAACAGCAGCTTTCCCTGTGCAACTCATGAAGAGTAACAGTGGAGCTGAGATCTGCTGGCAGCTTGTGTAGGACTCCATGCCAGGTGACTTTGTGGGAGGCAGCATTAGAGCAGAAGGTGCCTGGAGTTCTGCTACTAAAGAGGGTTCTCACAGTAGAGGATTTTGTGAGGTGCAGCAACCTCAGAGGACTCATGCTGAAGAGGTTCATTAGAGACTATACTGCTTGGGAGGGACCCCATGTTGGAACAGGGGAAGAATGTGAGGAGTTGTCCTTCTCTGAGCAGAAGAATCGGCAGAGACCATCTGTGAGGGACTGACCACAATCCCTATTCCCTGCCCCTCTGCGCTGCTGAGAATTGGGAGATATGAGGAGCAGGTCGCCGAACCTGGGAAGAAGGGAGTGGAGAGGAAGGAGATCTTAAAGTGCTAGTTGTATTTTTCTCATCATCTGCTTTTTTTACTTTCTGTCCTGTTTCTAGTTGGTAGTAGATTTCTTGTTTCTGATCTTGTTTTCTTCAATAAGTCGAGTAGTGGAATCTGTTTTGCCCAGAACTGTAACTGGCAGTGAGCCCTCCCTGCCCTTGTTTCAATCCACACGGCCCTTGGTTATCTTTTTTTTCGTCCCATCTTGCTGGGGCCTCTGCCATCTTACGAAAGGTGGGAATGGGGGGTGGGGGAGCAGGGGGTGAGCAGAAGGCTGCTTAGTTCTCCATTGTTACCTGGGCGTGAACCATGACACGTTGTTTTGGTGCCCAACGTAGGGCTCAAGGCAGTGAGGCTTGGAGCACTGTAGATGAAATTCAAGATAAAGATTGGGAGAGGTAACAGGGAAAATGTGAACTGTGCTATGGTGACTGAGGGTCATTTCTGTAGTTTAGCTGTGGTGAAGGGACAAGGAGTGGATTCTATAATTTCTTTAAAAAGGGGTGGAACATCAGGGGTTTGTGTGGAGCCTTTCCTGGTAATGGGGAAGGGGCTGTAAGAAGCTGCTTGAAACTTTCCCCAGCTCTAAGTCAGACCCATCTCTGAGGCTGAGCCAGTTGGACACGGTAGAAATATGATAAATGTAAAGGTGTGAGAACTTAATGTCAACATAATGTAGTGATGCTAAAGGAACCACAAATTTTGCACACAGTAATTTGTAAGGATTAGTAATACTTTAAAGGAACTCATTCAGGGTTGGGATGTTGTTCCTGTTTTATAGGTAGATTTTAGCAACTTGGTAAGGTTACCAAGAAGAAAAGGCAAAGTGAAGACAAGAACACAGTTTTTCTGACTTCACAGTAGAACACACTGCCTCATATGTCAGTGTCAAAGAATGGCAAGATTTTATTATTTACAAAATGATATCAAGCATAAGAGGACAGATTCAATAAAAGGTTGTAGGAGCTGAAAGTTGATCATCTGAGGTGTAGCTTGAAATCCAGAACCCTGTGCAAAATAACTAGCTTCCATATGCAGAGACTCTGTCATCGTAACGAGAAGCAAAGTAATTAACATTCATTACCAAAACTTGTAACACTTTAAAAAAAAAAAAAAACAAACTGTGACTATTCAGTCAATAGAAGTTCAGGTGAAAATCATAAAACTCCTCTTTCAGTCACCTGTTTTTTCAGGAAAATGCTTCCTTCGTAAAATTCATTGCACTGAACCAATTTTTGAACATAGATTTTTACATCATTCCTTTGTAGCATGAATGAAGCTTGATTCTTTGAAGCTTGATTCCAGCTTGACCTTTCTTCTGTAGTCACTGTGTTACTCATTCAGGGGATAGTTTTGAATTTCATTCTCTTTCAGCTGGAGGAAAAGGAAATTCATTTTTCTACCACTCCAATAGGATACACTAGGGTTCCATTACTCAGTAAATATTTAAGATGTAGCAGGATAGAAAGGTAGCACAGATATAGCCCAGACAGTTGGGCTCTTATAGGGCAAAAATTATGTCTGATGTAAAGACATTATGTAACGTTTTTTATTAGTTAGTGGATGCTCTGGACTGCCACATTAAAAGAAAGTAGTAGCTGCAATTTTGCATTCTGAATAGACCCATCATACTTTGTTTAAATATGCCTGGAGAACAAAAAGGAGAAAGACTTTAGAGTACTTTGGTATAGGAGTATTCTGATTTTAACATCTTGACTGAACTTAAGTGCAAGTTAAATGCAGACCATTTTCAAAACAGTAACCATTTAAGACAAATAGCTGAGCTTTGGGCAGGCACATGTTAAGAGCCAGCAATCTCTGTGCTCATTAGTTGTATGTTAGGAGAAACAGTAACTTGACTAGAAGTTGATAAAGGGAGCTTGAATGGCTGTAAGAGCTTAAGGGGGAGACAACTGAATGGTTGAAAATAACTACATCTCTACCACTCCATCATTGGATTTCTTGCTATCTCAGTCAGAATTATTTATGCAATTATTTTTTTTTTCTGTGCAGTAATTTGGTTTCTTGATTGGAAGTTACAGTTTACCGAGCAGAAGTTAATATTATAAAGAGAACAATAAGGCATATATTCAAGAAATGAGGAGAATGAAGCAAATATCCAATGTTACTTCTGAGAACTAATTGTCAAAATGTTATTTATTTTTTGATTGAATTAGATGTCTTTGACCTCTTTGTACGTGAATAATGAGTCATAGTTTAAAATCTCATCTGGAGTACTGTATCCAGTTCTGGGCTCCCCAGCTCCAGAGGGACAGGAAACTTCTGGAGAGAGTCCCGCGCAGGGCCACCAAGATGATCAGCGGTCTGGAACATTTTCCTTATGAGAAAGACTGCGGGAACTGGAACTGTTTAGTCTAGAGAAGAGGAGACTGAGGGGGGATCTTGTTAATATTTAGACATATCTAAATGTTGGATGTCAGGATGTTGGGACAACACTTTTTTTTCTGTTGTATCTAGTGACAGGACAAGGGGTAATGGGAAGAAACTGGAACGCAAAAATTTCCATTTAAACATAAGAAAAAACTATTTCACTGTGAGGGTGATAGAGTACCTGCACAGGCTGCCCAGAGAGGGTATGGAGTCTCCTCTGGAAATTTTCAAAACCCACCTGGATATGTTCCTATGCAACCTGATCTAGGTGGACCTGCTTTGGCGGGGGGAGGCGGGGGGGGGTTCGACTAGATGATCTCTAAAGGTCCTTTCCAACCCCTATCATTCTATGATTCTGTGATCTCTGGCAAAATACTCTTACTGCTACTGTAAAACCAGGCATTCCAATCTAGATCTCTGGTCAAGTCTTTCAGCAGTTAGAGGTGCTAGATTATCATCAGTCCAGTCTCAGTTCTGTCACAGAGCAAATACAAACAGCAAATTTGCTATGTCATTCTTCACCAAGTGATATGTGGATCCAAGAGAATCCACAACTACAGCTGTTCATAACTATATTAGTTGGTGTGCAGCCTTTGGCAGAAAAATTGAAAGTGATCCAAAGCATAAGAATATTAAATTTAGAGATAACTGCTATGATCTTTCTTCTCACTCAGTGCAAAAGCCTGAAAGATCTGATAAACTTGTAAAAGCCAGTCTCAAAAGTGTATTGCTGAAGTAGCGCCAGCTGTGGCAGAATTGAACCCTGATGAAATCCTTGCCTGGCTCTAGAAGTGAGAAAGTTTATGGCTGTTTAGCCTCCAACTGCACCAAATACCATGAAATACTCCCACATGCCAGGTAGTGATCCTAGTTGGTCATCAGGATCAGTGAGTAGGATTCTGTGATGTAATGGGGGGTTATGGCATCAACAGTTCACTACTATGTTTGCCAGCTCGAGATGCTAAGTTGAAGTCACTTCTTTTTTCTTATGTAGTGATATACCTTTCTTACAGCTGCATCTCATATGAATTCATGTGGGAATTTAATATTTAAGGACCAAAACGAGGCTTGGACCAGGCTGTAACAAGAGCTCTCCCTCTTAACTTGTCCTCTGTTAAAAAAAACGATGTCTGAAAAGAGGGATTGTGATATGGAGAGTTGCTCTGGACTTGAATTTCTGATTTTCAAGAATGCTTTGAAGCAGTTCCAGAAACTAACTGAAAAAACTGTAACCCAGAAGAGAAAGGAAAGATTAGGCTCATCTATTAAAGATGATGGTAAGAGATACTCTTTCTGATGGAAAAGTGTAATTTTCATATGAAGAGATGTCATCTAAAAAAGGCTATAAGAAAGATCTCGAATTATTATTCAAACTGTGACATCTTGATTTTCACAGGAAATAGTCAGATTGCACAATGAGGGTGCTTTTCTTTTGTTAGGACTTCTGGTCAAGTTATAATGTCACAGTGATTGATTGCTTAGAAAGCATGCTTGATGTAGTTGCCACACATACAAGGTAGCACAATGCAATGTTTCTGGTGATCTGTAAAAGCATAAATCAAATTAATTGTGGAAATCCAGTTGCTTAATTGTAAATAATGAGGGCAGAGTTTTGCTTTTCTCAGTGAAAGTGGCTGTTGTTACATGAATGGATAAAATTAATCCCAGTCACCATTCAGGTTCAGATCAACAAGCTAGAATCATGGTATGAATGGAAGGGAAGAAAAGGTGAGAATTTGTCACCTATTATTTTATCTATCTGTTCATTTCATGCACTGTAAATCAGGTAGTTTTGAAAAGACTGAACTTTTTCCTTTTTTTTTTTGCCAAAGGTGTTTGTGAATACAATATGAGGAACTATAACTTGCATAATATTGATATTGAAGGAGAAACAAAACAGGAGATAAGTGGGATAAGGCAAGAAGCTTTAGCTTACTGGTTTTTAACTCTCTGGTTACTGTTCCTCCCATGCAGATGAGATAGACTATGATAAATTCTATGGAACCACAAAGACACTTTTTGGTCCAGAAGTTAAGGATCATAATGTTAAGGCCTTTTTCAGAAAGATTAGCAACAACCTTGATGCAAGAACAGAATGGTGTGGGGTAAGGATTTCTAATATTTTATAAAATATAAACAACTAATTAGAGTATTTAGCTGTTGGTTGTGTGCTGTTCATGAGTCTGTTGTTCATGGAGCTCCGTGGTATAACAGAGCATTCTCATGTTGTTATTTATCTTTGCTACCATTCATTTTATAAACAAACAAAAAAAAAATTGGAAAACAGATATGCCTTTGAAGCTAGAAGATTAGATTAAATGTGTTGTTTTGGTTGATCTGGACAAAAACTAAATTGAAGAACTAGTTTAGAGTAGCTTACTTGTGGCTGTATTCAAGAAATGACATTTCATTTTAACAAGCTGAGAAAGAAAGAAGCTTCATGTTTATTTTGATAGTGAGCAATTTAGAAACTTGCATGTTTCCATTTGGTCATTAAATTCAAGTTTCCAGGGAAGACATTTGAAGATAGGAGGATAAAGTCTGTCTTTGGAATTTGTTTTGTGAAATTTGAGTGATGATATGTATTCTGGTAAGTGCCTTGAGAACTGAAGAAGTTTGTAACATTGTAAAAATTTAGCTCTTTCTAGCTTGTGTTACTCTGTACCCTATGCTACTATAATTTTTGTTGAAGTAAGAAAAATCCTGTGATCCTGGTACCAAAATCTGGAATGTGAAGCTTGAGCATCAGAAGATGAATATCAGTGTAAGTGGAAATTGTGAATATGAACATAATCCCTAGAGGCATCCTTAGCCTGTCTCACTAGAGTAAGGACGAGTTCTCTCAGGCCATCATGTCAGTGAAATATTAAGTATGGAAGACCTTTGCTGAGTTCCTGCCTCTCCCTGTTTTTCATGTGAGTAAGCAGGTAGGTGTTTTGCAAATGACAGTGTTGTCTCTCCAAGCTTTTTGTTGTCTCTACAAGATTTTAGCTGAGATTCGTTGTATGGATTTTCTGCTGGCTAATTTCAGGCATCTAAATATATCACACAAAACAGTTTAACACATGGGAGAATCTATGTTGCTAATTCTATTAGATTCTTAAGAGCAAGGTTTTCTCATACCATGCTCCTTACAAAATCATTCTAGTGATTTCAGCAAGCACAACTTTTTTATTATTCCAAATATGTATGATTTTTCTTATTCCATACTTTGTGACTTTGTCCTTACAAAGACATACTATTGGACAGCTGATAAGAAAGGTTACTTAGAATGAATTAAATAGAGTCTGAGTAGGTTGCATTTTTAAGTGTAAGGGAACTTTTATTCCTACCCCTGTCCATTTGGTACATCAGCTGAACTTGCAAATCAAAATTCATATTAAAACCTTAATTATGCTCTGCTGGTTTACATGAGTTAGAGAAATTGGCTTCTCTTCTCTCTCTGCCAAGCTCCTTGAGGCTGTTATGAGGATGTCCATGAATACATGTTAAGGCATGACCTAACTAAATAAAAACATTTTTTCCTGCATGTTTTTTGAAAGACTGCTGAGTTGTTTACCAGAACTGCTTAGCCTGAAACAAAGTTTGATATACTAGATTCCTGCCAAGGCAGCAGGATCTGGAGCATGGAGTCCAAGTATGTCCAGGTCTTCTCATGAACTACTTCACTGATATGCACTGGCCTCAGGCTTCTCTAAAAAATGCAAATCTCATATGACTACAGTATGCAGTTTATACTCTGAGGATAAGTCTATCTTTAGCTAAACCATCAGAAATGCTTCCTCTCTTTCTTCTCTTTCTATTCTCTCTTTCCTCTGCCTCCTCTCCTTCCTCTTTCCCTTTTCACAGGGGTAAATCTAGCCTTTACTTTAAACATGAAGCATTGAAAGTATGGCAGCATTTTAGTAGAGAATTTTTTTAACCAGAGATTTCTGTATGCATTATTCGAGCCTGTAGATGAATGAGATCCCTGTAATCCATTTTTATATCTCTAATGGTGGTAAACAGCAAATATTTTTAAAAACTGTATAAGAATGAGGTAATTGAACCATTAGATTATGTTTACCTCTCTTAGTTTCTGTCTACACATAGCTTAAGGATTTTCTGTGCCAGAGTTATGTTTAGTATCCCTTGATGGACTTTTAGTCTATCCAATCATAAATTTCTTCTGGACCTACATAAAAAGGATACTTGCATAGCATGCACAGTTTTACATATTTTGTGGAAAAGTACCTTATGTGGTTTCCTCTTTTTTTTTTTTTTTTTAGGGCTTTTTTGGCATATATTGTAAGAAATTATGAATACCTGTTCTAGAAAAGTATCATTTATTAAGGTATTTCCCAGGGACAGTGTTTAAAGTAACTTTTCTATAAAAACTACTGATTTTTGCATTGCTAGAGCCAATCTGTATCAAGAGAATCCATCTTCATATGTTACTACAAGATTTTGTGTTTGTTTTTCACCTGAAGACGGTTGTACAGATGGGACATAATTCCCAGCACACAATTAATTTCCTATGATAGCACAGCTGGCATTGCATTTATGGCAAGTCTTTTCTGGAGTTAAAATTGTAAGGCAAAGTATTAACAAGTTGCATGAACTATAAATTCATTCACATATTTCCATTTTTCATGAACTGGGACTTCACATTATTATTTGAACCTTGAAGATAAACAGCATCTGTTCTTTACATGTTGTCAACAATTGCTATCAAGTAGTTCCCTAATACCATGCTCCAAATAGTGTGTTCAGTCCTTTCAATTTAAGGAGGTTCCCTATAGGAACATTTTTGTTTATTATCTCTCTTAACTTTGTTTTCACTTACAATGTCACATTACTCACAAATTTTGCTTATGTCAGACATTAGAGATTTTCTTCAAGAAGGGCCTGGGGGAAATCTGTGAAATAGTTGTTGTATAGGACATCAAACATTATGTAAATGTCTCCTAGTGAATTTGCCTGTTAAAGCCCACTTTAACAGATACAGCTTTAGGCTGTATTTAGTTCCTCTGTTATTAAATTCACCTTGTGAGAAGTAAATTTAAAATCTTTTATCTTTGCGCAGCTCTTACTTGCATAAATTCCTTCCTTCCTTCCTTCCTTCCTTCCTTCCTTCCTTCCTTCCTTCCTTCCTTCCTTCCTTCCTTCCTTCAACTCTTTCAACTTGAGGATACTTAAATATCCTGACTTTGTTGAGCATTTCTTTGAAACTCACTAAAAATAGGGGGAAGTAAAATGTTTCTGGGTTTGCTGGTACATGATATAGAAGCTAAGATATTGATGGCCAGCTGCCATCAGACATGAAGAAGCACTGCATGATTACTGTACTAGTCAAATTCTTGTACTACCTAAATTTCTCCACCTCATTTCAAACTTGTTACTGCTTTTTGTATGGGATTGGAGAGAAGTGACATAATACCTTCTGCAGATGTGGCATGCAAGACACATATTCTATATAGAATAAGATATGCCCTATGGATATGAAGCAGTAACCAAGAAAGAAAAGTACTTCTGAATTCATTATGACTCTCAGATTGACAGCCCTTTTTTTAGGGAAGCAATACCACAGCAAATTATGTTCAGTCTCATTAGTTCTTAAGAGAAATGAGCAAAGCTCTGTTCATTTACTGGAGTGAGTATTTTTTACTCCAAAACATTTCTTGAGTTTCCAATGCAATCAGACTAATTACCTGGGTTACATAATTACACAAGCAAGCGCAGTATGGGATATAATAAAAGAGATTAAGCTCTTTTAGTTCCTTTATGAAATGTGTGTGGGATTTGCCTGGGATAAAATTCCCCATAATCTTTTCTATGAGCATTCCTCAAATTTTACCAAGTGTGAGCTGACTGATGACAGTCTTTTAAAATGGACTGTGTATTAACCTTTTTTGAAAACAGAGGAGTGGGATATCCAATGAATCTACAGCATCTCATAGCATGCATATCACATAGGAGATGGATATCAGTGAGACTATATTGAGTGCTGTAAGGAGTGAAATATACGTATTTGTTATTTCTTTGTTCAAAAGAATCTCAACTAAAGCATTAATGCGGGTTTTAATTTATTTTCTCTTGTGTATGGAAAAATATGTAACATAAAGTAAACTGGAAATTCATCCATGATGGAAGCGATAATTCTATTGTGAAATAGACAAAGATCAAACTGTTTGAATCAGCTTCAGACTGTCAGTTCTTCAGCTTGACATGGCCTTATCTAGCACAGTTTGAAATATATTTCTGCATTGAAAAGCTGCAATGAGTTTTTAATTTTTCTTTTTTCTTTCTGTTTATTAGGAAATCTGATTAAGTGTTTCAAGCTATGTATACCTTATGAAACATATTGGTGGTCTGAGTATAGAGAAAGAGATGAAAAGCTAATTAAGAAATGACTCCTGCAATTGTCCAGATTGCATTTACACTTAAACAATAGTCGTTGCACTGATTCTTCATTGTTGTTGCCTAATTATATAAATCATAACTTCAGCATCAGCTTTTGATCTTGTGGTAACATCCTCTCTGTAATGATTGAATCAAAACAGTTACTTCCAGGTTTATTTGAATGAGTTCTAATATAATAATATGGGACTGGTTCATATTCTATATATCACATGACAGTGATCTTTCTCCTTGTTTCAGTTTACCTGACAAAAAGTTTCAAAATGGTTCAGGTAATCCTGGAGAATTAATAATGTCAGTGATATAGCCAGTGGTTTTAATTCTTCTAACAATGCCACAAAATTATAAATGTAGCTGTACTACATCTCTAAAGGTTCGTGATGACTTTTTTACCTCTTCACATTCAAAGATGTACACATTTACTTACAAGTTAGGATCATAAACACTTTTGTTCTTCCACTTGTATCTGTAGCTCTTCCTCTTCTTTTTTTTCTTTTTTTTTTTTTACTCTATTTTACACTTGATCAGCCTGAATTTCACCTTTTTTTTTTCTCATCTCTCTTAGTCTTTTCATTCCTTTTAAGTGAAACTTTAAAAAAAAAGACAAACAAATTAAAAAAAAAAAAAAAATCACCAAGTCCCGAGTCAATTCTACTTCTTTACATGCTGGAAAATTGTACTGAAATGGTAATTTTCCTTTAAGACTGGAAAGTATTCTTTGTATGCTGGTTGAGACCAGTTGTTGTGTGAGAGATGGTGAAAGAGAAAGATATGTCTCCCATACCTGATACATTCCTTTTTATAATTAATGTTCATTAACCTACTAGTTGTATTTAATGAATATAACTTGGACATATCATTAATAACCCTCTGTGAACAATGTAAGTAGCTTTGATCTTGCTACAGCTTCCTGTTTATCAGTTAATTTTTAAAGTGTGTCATTGATAACAGTTACTTTCTGTAACATCTGAAATAGTCATTATGATTTCTGCTGTCTGTGCTCTGGTTTTCTAGTGATTTTTTTTCCAAAAAGGACTGGATTTCATCCCTGTTCTTCCAAGTTCCTCTGCTGTTTTTGAAACTGCTGAACATGTCTTTACTGTTCCTTTCATATTTCTCATTTATCATCTATTTCTCTCCTCCTGCCCTCCTTTTCCAGAACTCTGTCCTCGACCCTTTCTTTGTTCTTCTCTTCTTACTCTCAAGAGATCTAATTTTTTCAAGTTTACCTCTCTATATCCAGCCTCTCTTTCGCTTGTCAAAATATTCCAAATGTATTTCTGTAAAGGATTTTTAAGAGGCGCTTTCTTTGAGCTGTGTTCTGCCTGTTGGGCACAAGCAAAAGATCAGATGTGGTATCACCTCATGTCTCGCACTGCCAAGCCCATCACTAAACCCTATCCCTCAGTACTTCATCTATGCATCTTTTGAATATCTTTAGCGATGGTGACTCCACTACCACCCTGGACAGCCTGTTCCAATGCATATTAATCCTCTCAGTGAAAGAATACCTCCAAATGTCCAATCTAAACCTCCCCTGGCATAACTTAAATCCATTTCCTGGTGTTTTACTATTTGTTACTGGAGAGAAGAGACCGACCCTCACCTTCACATAGTTGGAGAGAGTGATCATGTCTCCTCTCAGCCTCCTCTTCTCTAGACTAAACATCGCCAGCCCCCTTCACCAGCTTTGTTGCCCATCTCTGGACATGCTGCAGCAGCTCCATGTCGTTCTTGTAGTGAGGGGCCCAGAACTGAACACAGTATTTGAGGTGTGGCTTCACTAGCATCGAGGACAAGGGGACAATCACCTCCTTGGTCCTGCTGTTCCTGATACAAGCCAGGATGCCATTGGCCTTCTTGGCCAGATGGGCACACTGCTCGCTCATGTTCAGCACATGTTCAACTGGCTGTCAGCACTCGTGGGTTAATTAACACTCCTTTTCCACACTGAGCCCTGGAGAACACCACTGGTGACCTCCTTGAACAGGGGAATTGGACTAAATGATCCCAAGAAGTCCTTTTCAACATTATGACTTTGTGGTTCTGTAACACTGCCTTTATATGTTTTATAGGTGGAAACCTGCTACAAGAATGTTAATTGATGATAGTAGAAAGAGCACATGCTTGATTTTTGGGGGAAACACTCCATTATAGTCTTCTAGCCACACTAATTCTTTCAGAACACTTCTATTTAGTACTAACTGATTGTGGGATTCAGATGGTACTTACAACATTGAGAAACAACTGTGAAAATGCTACATGAAAAACAGTGTGTATGTATGAATTGCTAGTATTACTTCTTTTTGATTGAGGCAGAGTATTGTGAAGATTATGGTATTATGACTTTGCAGAAGGAACATATATCTGGAATTTAGGATCCTAAATCCTGTATCCCGTTTAGATGCAGGATGGTGAGACAAGGTGATATTACAAGAAGCTAGAAAAAAGAGTGTGAGAGGCTATAATAGAGAGATGATATATTGACTGATGATGTATGATAGATAACAATTGCATGCATGGTAAGGAGGGGCTGTGAAGTGAAAGATGAAGAGTAATGTTTTGTAAGATTGAAGTTTTTTGCAAGATGTACATCTGAATCTCTCAAAGAAGAAAAATGTGAGTTCTGTTGAATAATATGAAAAATATTGAACTAGTAAAATGCAAGTTTTGACTTGCATCCAAGAGGCCATTACTTTTAGAACTTGTGAGAGAAAGTGAGTATATATATTATGCCCATAATATGAGAAAGATTAAAAAATCTGTACAGATTGAGTCTGTTCAGAGTGGGTCTGAACACATTTCCTGAGAAAATAACTAACTTACTCTTGGGTACAGAGCTTGAGGTTTGGAGAGCATTTCAAATGAAGTGTTGTCACACCCTGGAACAGAAATGAGCTACTTACCTGAATATTCTGCATGGGGATCTTCATCATGATAAATACAAACAGAACATTACCAGGCTCAGGGAGATGGCTGAAAAAAGATTTTTTTAAAAAATGTACTTTATATTAAAATATTTTCATGCAATTGGGAAGCTATATATCTTTATGGAAAAGCTCTTCTCTATAGACTAAATCATTATGCTGCTTTGAATCTCTTTGAAAAGATTTTTGTTTGCCTTTTACTGTTTTTTCTTCTAGCTGAGGAAACATAAGTAGGTAAAATGGGAAGAAGAAAATTGAAGATGGTTATTTGCAAACAATTATTACAAGGTAATGCTGTACTAATAGCTTTATGAATTAGATATTTTTTAGGCTATTCCTATGCTAGTTTCTTTCAAAGCACTGAAGAAAGATATTGCCTGAGTAGCAGATCTCAGCAGTCTAAAGTCATATTGACAGCTAATGATTAAGGCAAAGAACAGTGGGAAACTTATTCAAGAGATTAAATTATTAAAATGTGATATAATTATTTGACATTGTACTTATAAACATGCATTCTATTTGTTATGTATTCTATTCTTTATATTCTATTTGTTATATATTGCTTAGATGGTTCTAATTTGTTTTGTTTAGATTTTTGGCTGTTTCATAGGACAAAATGGTGCCATGTCTTCCCAGCTGAAAGAAAAAAACATGGTTTTCCTTGTATCTGAGAAACAGCAGATTACTCATGCAGGTGACTATCCAAAGCTAATTTTTTTAAAGTCATCTGTTGCACACTTTATTGAAAGTACAGTGATAAGATCGCAAGTCTTTGCTCATTGTGTGCTGCTTCTTCATATATATTCCAGAATATACAATTTTTAACTAAACTCAAGGCATCTGAAAAGTCCCATGCTGCCTTGCTCAGTTCTCTAGTTTCCTAATATTTTTTAAGTTATGAGTTTATCTTCTTGGACTATTTATTTCTGAAGATATTATTTGCCTTTCTGTGTTTTTTAAAAGTAATGTAGAAAGAACCAGTATGTCCATAATGCATTAATTATATTAAAAAATACAACAATATTATTTAAATCAAGCATAGAATTATCTATGATATAATATATTACTGCCCTGGAGTTGGTGACAATATGCATTTCAGGAAGAGAAAATGTTCTTGATAATATGGTCCTGTTTATTTAGATTTTCTGTGTCTATGAGATAAAGAGTAATATTTTGTCATTGACAGTTGTCAAGAAACAAGATATGATTATGAGTATAGTAAAGGTGCCCCATTTGGGTTTCACAGTAACATCTTCTCAGAAAGGAGTGCTAACAATTGTTAACAACCAGGAAATTCTGAGTCAAACTTTTTTATTATTCCATTAAGCAGTATATATGGGAACTGAGTAAACTGTGATCTAGCATGCGAAATTACCCATGAAAAGAAGCCAGATATCTTTTTAAAATTAAAATTAACTTTTTTCTTCATTTTTAAAAATGCAGTAGGATTGTTATTTTCAATTGGAAACCCACTGAACAGTCCATAGAAGTTGATAGAAAGTAGAGATGATTCATAAAAGATACTCTTAAAAGGAGTTAATTTAATAGAAAATAATCTGCATTGCTTTTTAGAAAAAGCTTTCCTTAGTACAAAATATGCTGTTGGAATTAACTTTTGCATATACAGTGGAAACCAGAGAATTCCATAGAAATAACTGTTGTCTGCATCTGCTAAGAATTTCTGAAATGGATAGAAACATTTATCATTTTTTTGCAAAGAAGAGTTATTCAATACAGCAACATCTAGGAACTTGAGAGTCATGAGTTTTCTGACTACGTAGCACTGCTTCACAGTTCTGTGCCATTTTAAGTACAAGCTCAGGCTGAAGAAGTAGAATTTGCAAATAAGTCTCCCAGATTATTGTACTACAATTTAGAGGTGTGCGCTTCCAGATGTCATGAGATACATCAGACAGCTATGCTTGTTGGCACTTCACATTTGCATGATTTTAATGCAAACAGTTTAATAATTTTTTACAGACATTATGTTAAAGCTTGCCAGGGATTTTAGCTAATTAATGCATAATAGTTATGATAGGAGTATGTAAAGCAAGAAAGGACTTCTGTGGATGGTTAGACAATAAAGCAGTGCTGCAGTTTTGGTAAATACTGAAATAATTTATTTGAAAGCTGTTTCTCTCTCCTCCAGAGCATTATCCCTCTTATGTACCTACAAAAAATAATTCCACAAAGTGTAATGTTAAAAATAGCATTCTCTCCCCCTCCCACCGTGATGTTTTCAGGTTGAATTGCTGGCTTCTCATAGACTGGACTGATGTCACTCTGACATCAGTGACTGCTCTGTAAATGATTTTACACTCAGCTGCATAACACAGTAAATTAGAGACCTCAAATCCCACTTACAAAACCTCATCTTCTGAAAATAACTGAGGCATTATGACGGTAGTCATTTATTCATGTGATTTCTGATCTCAGTTGATCTGAGAAAATTACTTTTGAGTTCCTAAGAATTGCTCTGATATATCTTGATGCAAGCAAGAGAAATCTCTAGTTCATTATCATTGCATTTATTTGAGTCCCGTTTCTAGAGGATGACTTGACATCGCAAAGGCAAATACAGAGTTGTCAAATTTGCATCATTCTTCTTCTCTCAAAGATTTAAAGAGATCTGGCCTTAAAATCTCAGCTAGTGAGTTGTTTTGTGTAGTTTGGCTTTGCAATGTACTGGTGAGGCAATATGAAGATGCTTGTTCATGAAAAACATCACTGTTCATGACCAGGTGCATTGACAATTAGATAGAAAAGCTAGTTTTGGTACAAGTGGTCCATTTAAAATTTTTTAAAGAGGTGGTGTTCTTAGATGAAGATATATCACACAGCAGTCAGTGTGTTCCATGCACATGAATGAATAATATTTGGTCAGATAAAATTATTAAATCTAATATACAGATTTAATAACTGTGCCACTTCTGAGGCATTTGACTAGTGAGAAATATACATGTAGAGGAAGAGACAGGGCCATATTCTATTCATTTCACCCCGGTGTAAATTGATGTTCAGTGAAACCAAGCTTTCCACAAGGTCAGCTTAGTATTATTCTCTTTGCTCTTTGGAAAGCAAATATAACTTCACAATTTCTTTAATGATTGTGTTACCTCCTTGGAGTCAGGTTAAAATTTAGATGAGGAGTTTTTATTAGATATTTTGCTGGCACTTTTTGACATGTCATTGAGGCCAACATTAGCTTGATTTTCTGTATGGCACATCCTAACTTCTACAGGAGTTGAATCTGTTCTAGCTGTGAAGGAACATCAGAAGCACGGTTCCATCAGAACATCTGATCTGTCCTCCACTGTAAAAAATGGGTATTCTTTTACTGATTTTTCTCCCTCCAACATCTCAATTTAGAAAAATCAAGCCAATAAACAAAACATGAAAAAACTATGAAAGAAATATATGTATCATCATATATAGGAGAACAGACAGTAAATAGCTTAAAGTTCTTTCTCAAAAGACCACAAACTCTTTCTGTTGATTATTATTGTTCCGTTCTGCCTGTGTATGGGACACCTGATTGATTGTGTTCAGACTTTTAATTTCTTTGCTAACTAGTTAATGAGACAACATTTTTTTTTTTTTTGCAGATGAGGGTTCTAGCAACAACCAGTGTTCAAGTAAGTTCATTTTCCTCCTGTTGTTAAACGATTTTAATTAAAAATCAGCAGGTACTAAAGTGAAATAATTAGAAACTGAACATTATTCTAATGCCACTTCCAACCTTGAGACTTCTGCATAATTTATCATAGAGTGCATAGGTCAAACATTTTCAATATATTCCTTTTAGTTAAAGAAACAATTTCTTTCCCCTGATAAAAAGAAGTCCCACATAAATGCTGCTTTTTCTACCAAGGTGTCCTTTACCCATTTCCTTTCCAGATTTTTTTTCTTCTAAGATTCAACACTTCAATTATTCATGTCAAATTTAAGAAAAATTACAGGTTTGTTAGTGCAAAACAGTTTTGTTTCTTGCTGGGTAGATTGGTTGACTACACAGTATATACTTTAAAAGCACATTTTTACCCTGGAGTATCATTGTAGATTTTAAGTAGTAAACTTCCTTTAGATGACTTGCAGATAAGAGAACTGTCATCAGTCTTAACAAAGACCCATGACCCCTTTCCTTCAAAGTCTATATAGGTATTTTGTGCCAGGGAGCGATACATTTTGTTGATTATCTTTCACATATTGTAGATGTTCTAAAATGCAATAGAAGCACTCCAGACAACACGCCCTACTACTCCAACTCTGAAAACATTTCTACGCCTGGGTTACCTTTAATTTATTGCAAACTAATCTGATGTAATCAATGTGTAATCTGTGTAATCAATTATAAACTGCAAGAAACATTATTGGGACATATCAACTTTTGGAAACTTTGACTAGAATCAGCTTAGAACTTCTCCTACAGCTGGTTACAGGAATGGATTTTAGTAGTTTATTCCTGCTTTGCTTGTAAGAATAACTTCCCCAGTCCAAATATGCAAAGGTAGGATCAGAACAATGTTTGGTACTTACCCCTGGAGATGTCAAGGAGAAGAAGCTTGAAGAAGCTGGAGCACCAGCCTGATGCTGCATTGGGCAGCACGTGGTTGCAGGGTCCTTTTCCTCTTTGAGAACCAAACAGTACTGTTAGAATGATTCCTCAGTGGATGTGGAGGTCTTTCTGCTGTTGTCTGTAAGACGATACTTGGCAGCCATGGCAGACACTGTTGAAGGACACCTCTGTGATAAAAAATGCAAAATGAGGATATATTAAATGTAATGCTATCTGTCAATATTATGGTATAACACCATCATTTGTAGGATTGTGAGTCGAGACAAATAAAATACCAAACCTGTTAGTTTTAGTATCTACCTATAACTCTCTTCAGTATCTGTGAGCACCCACTTCTGTTCAGTTCTGGACCGTGTGGCCTACCCTGATCTGCCATCTCAGTTGCTACATGCCAGTCTCCTGTCCTTTCCCAGCTGCAAGGTTTCCACTTTTTAGCCTTCTGTAGGGAAAGGAAGGTTAGAAATGGTTTTAATTCCTCTTTGAGATGAAGGATAACAGGAGATACTGCTGCTGGGTTGGAATCAATACTGCTAAGCGTGGCAGTTTCTAGCATAGGGTGTTTTCTTTCAGGGGGAAAATCTTTGGCTTTCTAGGGACATTTAATTAACTGGGAAGTTGAAGGTTAGTGAAGAGAAAAAGAAACCCATGCCCACAACCCTATGGAATGCTTCTGGCTTTATGTCTGACAGATTTAATGGTATTTGGTGATGTCTTTTGCTGTTGTTACATTCACTTTTATGTTATGTTATGACATTTTCAGGTGGTCTAGTTAAAAATGGCCCTCTTCTTCGTATTCTGCCTTGTCTTAGAGAATAGGTGATCTTATCTAAAATTATTATTTAAGCGTTTGCACTGAATGATCGTATCCTTAGCCAATTTACTTTCTTCTCATCCTTCTAACTACTGCACTGAAAATATAATTACACTGTCTGTTACTGGCCTTGCAGTTTCTGAATTTTTCTTAAAAGATTTTGATGCTTGCAGAACATAATATTTTAAGCTATTCTGTTCTTAAAATTGAAATTCTATATCCTTACCCTAAATTGCAATGAAATAAAATTCTGTTTGGTTTTTCTTTTTTTTATATAATAAATTCTATTTTCCCAACATTTGAAATGTCTGATGCTATTAAATTTATTTACTTAGAGATTCTTTGAGAGATATGTTTCTAGGATTGGGTCACAGTTTTTTCTATTGTAAAGCATGCTTATTAAAACTGAATCTTTGTATTTTAAAAGCTTTTATCTAAACACTTACTAAAAAACAAAGGACAATTTTTGTAAGATATGTAAAACATCACTCACCATTTGCTTATTAAAGATAAAATGAAGTGTGCTATTTGAAGACTGCAGCATAAATGGTTATACAGTGAAACTATGAATAATACTTTATGATTAAAAAACACTACAGTGCATGGATTAACAATTGTTCAGCTGACAGGTCCCAAAAATAGTAGTCAGCATAGAATCGTCCTTGAATGATGATGGGAATACTGGTAGTGAACAACTCCTCTTGGAGAATGGAAATGAACTGTGTTTTAAATATAGCATAGGAAAGTATACAGACCCAGTAGATAAGCCAGATCAGATGAAAAAGAAGCTGTATTGACAATGAAGGAGTGAAGATAAAGCCCTTAAATGACAGGGTGGAAAAAAAAATAATGAAAATATTGATATGATGCAGATGCCTTGTTTGTCAAGTATGACTGTGCTAAGAAGACAAATTCTTATAGCCTTTGCTCTAGAGCTGGATCTAGGCAACATGTTTTGCTTATAGTCTCTGGCAGACTGTTCTCTTCTGATCAGTCACTTCGCAGTGTATCAAATGAATTAGTTATTTGTTCATTGCTGTTTGCAGCACTTTCATACAATTAGTTTCTAGGTAGTCTTAAGCCACACTAGTAGCCCATTTTGGTCAAGAACTTTCGTTTTGGCTCTTAAGGATAGAGAATCATGTTCTGCTGCATACATAGCCTATTTATTCCAGATGCTGAGGTTCTTGAACAGGAACTGACATGGAAGGTGTGCTAACTAACTTCAACAATCTCTGTTAGGTTCTGAACTTCTCAGTGGATGTTTTCTGGAGCACACTATGCAAAAAGTGAAACTTGGTTATTATAGAGTTCTTTCCATAATAATCATTGGTCTTTGGTGTAGTTTATGTTGTTTTGCTGGAATTATTAAAGCCAAATTAGTACCTTCTGTCTTAGTGATTCATTTATGTAAATGAAAACAATTATATTGCTACCTGTACCAAGAAACTGATTTCTCTGTGCTGGATCTTTCCCTGACTGGCAACTCCTACAAAACTGGTGCAATAAACACATTGTTTTCTGCTTTGATGTTATACTATCAAATATGACTGTAACTATAAATAATGAAAAAGGAAAGAAGGTAAATCTGGCATATGTTTTACTATTTCTTGTTTTCAGCTGGCATATACAATTTGCATATCATGTGTTGAAACTTGATTTTTTCAGACATATTTTCAGACTGCCAATCAGTAATTAGAAATATTTATGTTTGATAGAGAGGAGAACCTTACAAGAGAAATTCTGTATTGGCCAACGTTTTCCTCCTGTTGGAGTGTTCATCACTGCTCTACCTATGTGTTCACTGCTTTCACTCAAAGTTCATTGTAGTTCAGATACTTTAAGGAAAATTTGAGTGTGTACAACAAATACTTTTATTTGCCTGTATTAGACATAATATATATATATAGCCTTTGTACAGATATTGTAAATAAATTTTCACATGAACACTTACTCTTTTTCATTCTTCGAAACAGAAATGGATTTGATACTTCTTAAGCTGTAATTTCTGACAGTTTTCTTTCCTGTTTAGTGAAATAGTATCTTAATGATAATCATGTTGCTAACCCAGTAGATGCTACAATACAATGGCTTGGATGCTTCACTGTGAAAGAAAGATCAAGCTGAACTATACTTGAGTGGTTTTTAAATGTTTAGTTAACTGCAAGCAAACCTTTCTCTCAATGAATTAGATGATAGAGCTGCTCCTATTGGGAGAAAAAAAAAAAAAAACAAAGGAGAAGGCAGCTATTATTGCAATATCTGTTTCCCTTTCACTGCTGTTTATTTAGGTGATTAACCCTGTGAAAGAAAGGTGTTCCCTAAAAACATGCTAAGCATTAAGCTGCTTTTACTTAGCAATGCATGGGGGTGTGTTTGTTGTTCCATTTGCCTTGGGACTAACTGTTGCTTTGACAGTCTGATTTCTAGTCACAGAAACACTGAGGAGAGATAAGCTGAAGCCCATGCTCATGTACTGTTTGGTGGCTCACCATCAATAGTTACATGGGGAGAATAGCAACTGAGAAACTGATACCCAGAATTGCCCAATAAAACTTGAATCAAAGTTATTTTGTAAATTGGTGAGAAGCAGAGACTATTCATGCTCTGTAAAGTATAAGTATATGGACTAACTTAGACTCCAATGTAATTAAGAAGGTAACTACACTTTTTAAAGTTTAGTTGCTTAGTTGTGGAAGGTTAAATGTTTCTCATTTTTCCTGAGTGTGAATGATTGAATGTCATTTATCTGTGCACATGGAAATCTAAAATAAATTCATTGGCTTCAGTGGCTATATCAGATTTTTAAAAGAGCAAAGGATCCCTGGCACCTATTTCTATCATCAGTGAGAGAGGGTCTAGCTTTCTCTCTTCAGTTATTCTGTCCTGTGGAAAGGGATCTGATCTCAGCTGAAGGAAAAACTTAAAAGTCTAAGTGCCAGATGCCAGTACCTAATAAATATTCAGTGCTTTTTTAACTGCAGGTAGACGTGGGGTAAGAAGAAAAAGACAAGACTTCACAGAATGTCAGAGGTGACCTATAACTCCTTTAGAAAAAAGCTTCAGGGTAGTAGACTTTGATAGTAGGCCTTGAGGCAGAGGTTAAAGGAAAACATAATATCCCCTGCCAGGCTAAGTGATAACAGATATTTTCACCGTCATACATTCTTGACACAGTCGAATTTGACCTTCAGTATGAGAAAAAAATAGTAGCCTTGAGCTAATGTGCCTAAAAGACATTTAAGTATGACGATGTTTCCCTTGAGTTGCCAAGCTAATATCTAGACTTTCCCACTCATTCTTCCTTAACTGCTGTCAGACATCTGAGTTTCTTCTGTCTTCCAAGATTATCCACACAGGTTAACTGAGTTGTTTCTCTCAAATAGGTGAGAAATACTTCATGTTCAACTGGGGTAAATCCCCTCTCAAACCACATACTGACTGTCTCAGAAAGATTCAGTTACCAAGACATTGGATCTGTAAATAAGGACTAGTCATGCCCTCTCAGATCACTATCCTGTAATGTGATTTGTTTTGTTTAATTGTTTTAAAGTAATAACAGAGATTCTTGGTTGTATTTCTAAGCAAGTAAATAAAGTTTTTGGTATCAGTATTTTAAGTCCTTTCATTAGAGCTTGATTTATAGCCTACAACACAAAAAAAAAGAACGTGAAGGGACATATGACCCTTAGACTTTCTCTTCAAGCAGTCAAGTGCAAAGATTCTCTCTACTGCTTGGTTTTGATCTTCTTTTTGCCTCTGTACCTTTGCACTGTGTGTGATAGCCTGCAAAAGTTTTGCAAGATGCACTTCTGTTACTTTGACTGCATTATCACAGCCAGCACTATGAAATAGTAGCTTAGTTAGAAATCTAGAATCAGCTTTTCCACATCACTTAGTCACTGTAAATCTGCAGTAGAGATATTAACATCACTCTATTAGGATTTTGGACCCTTTGCAGCAAAATCAATATTGTGTACAGCAATGGAAGTAAAAGCAGGAGTATCAGGAGCTGATTTCGGTTCACAGTAGGTTTAGTATTATGCTTTTTGCTTCCTAGCACACTTTGTGGATCTAAACTGTTACCTTTAGCCACATAGTTTCCTATTTTAGTTTTCAAGTCTTCCACTGAAATTAGTTTCCTGGAGGTTGCAGGTAGGTATACCTTGCTTAAAGAACTGCAATAACAGTATTGTTTAAGTCTGTGTCAAACATTTTTTATCAGTTTAGAAGAGAAAGTAAGATGATTCTGTCGTTATTTTATAGATGTTCTGAGTTATTTTAAAGTAATAGATAATTGTGCCATTGCAGATTTAGCAAAAGGAGAATATTCTATTTTAATCTCACTTTCATTTAGGAGGGTCTGTTGCAAATCTGGGGAAGAAAAGATTATCTACACAAAAGTTAGATAAGCAGAGATGTCCTTTATTTGGCGATTCACTGCGGACATGGGATCATTAACAAAGAATGTCCAACAACATATCAAAATTAACAGATAATTATATTCAACATTCTTTTGTTCTTTTCCATTATGTATAAAAGCCTGCCTATAATTGTTCATTAAATTTGCTGTCTACCTTGATTGGTTATTTGTTACTTTTACACATTACATCACTTATTGATTCGTCCCTTATTATACAAATTATACATATTCATAGAATCATATAATGGTAGGGTTGGAAGGGACTTTAGAGATCATCTAGTCCAATCCCCTTGCCAAAGCAGGTCAATCTAGATCAGGTCGCATAGGAATATGCCCAGGCGAGTCTTGAAGACCTCCAAGAAAAGAGACTCCACAACCTCTCTGGGCAGTTTGTGCCAGGGCTCCCTCACCCTCACAGTAAAATAGGTTTTTTCTTATGTTTAAGTGGAACTTTTTGTGTTCCAGCTTCTTCCCATTACGCCTTGTCCTGTTGCTAGTTACAATAGAAAAAAGGGATGCCCCAAAAATTGCTTGTCCAACTAACTGACTTAAACTATTGGTTATTTGGTGTTCTGGACCAGAATGGTACTAATTATCTGGTGCTCATGTCCAGAATGTTACGGGTGTTCAGGACAGTGAACAGCCTAATGGTTAATAGAACAAATTCTTTTCTTCCTCTAAAGCAATCACTCCTTACATTGGTCTTAGATGTTTTATGGCTTGCAGGTGCATGGATTTAAACAATCCCCCTTTGTTATCACTCTTATTTTCATTGTACCTTATTTCTCATGCATGTTCTTCTCATTGGGAGAAGCTTCACCAAAGAGGGCTAGTTTTGCTTAGTTGTGTTAACTTAGGAATTTTACTTAAAAATAACTAATCGATAAAATTACTTGAATTTTTATACCTTCCATAACAGGTCCATTGTATTTTAGGGGAAAAAAAATCAAAGAGCCACTAATATTTCTGGCTAGTGTGATACAGAATTTGAGTCTAGTCTTACACTTGGCAAGATAAATTATTTTACATTAAGACCTATATAACTGGAGGTGTACTTGAGCAATGCTTTAATATGGGCATATGTATATCTTTGAAAATACTTGATCTTTCTATTGGGATAATTACAGTTATTTAATACAAGTTACTTATTTTCATAAACATTAATTTCAGTAATTTTGACTGCCTTTATTTTTCGTTTACTTTGAAGTAAACGGTATCTAAATAAAAATTTAATCTTCTTTTCCATGTATGTTTTAGTTTAAGTTTCCTCTGCTCTGAGTGCTTTTTTCACTGTCATTACAGTTCAACTAACAATATATATGTACTTCGTCCTCTTATGTGCAGCATATGTATATCTGAGGTGAGTAGCTGGTAAAAGAGATTGAGCCTGATGTCTCTGTAACTTCATGTATGAACTATTTCTGGTTAGAACTCTTCAATTCTGTTAGCTGGGGCTAGATATAGCATCTGCCAGAACAGAGTACATAGAATTTATGTGGAAATGGTTTAAAATATGTACTTAAATGTCAGAGAAGTTTATAAATTTACAGAGAAAATACTTATTTAGCTGCCCTTTTTATTTTCACCAGCATACTGCTTGGATCACTGGATGTGATTTCCTGCCTTACCTGAAATGTGTTGTGGCTGTAACTGAAAGGACAATCATCGTCTGGGACTATAAATCAAAGGGGAGTCAGGTATTGTGTTGGATCAGGCAAATGTTGAAGAAGAAGTCTGAAAAAGATTAGTCTTTGTTTTCAATACACATTCTCTTTCATTTTTTTTCTAATGAAATGAAGGCATTACATTTTGTATACGTAGGAACACAGTGAAACATGAGAATTTATACTAAAGACAGAATACTCTTTTCACCTCAAATGAGATTATTAGTATGTCTTAAAAACTTAGAAGAAAGAGGGGGGGGAAATGCACTATATGACAAAAAAAAAATCATTTTCTTTGTCTATCTAATGCATATCTGTGAACATGTATATATATAATGTGTGTGCATGTGCATTTGTATATCTCGGAATCCTTTAAGAATCAGGGGACAAGTTTTCCATGGAATTTAATGTAGATTCCTGTGAAGTAACTTCCTGATTTAGAGAAAATATTTCTTTATATCTTACACTTTTTTTCAGGACTTGTATCCTGATGTTGATAGTGTATGTCCAAACTGTTTTGAAGTTTTCTAGAATGCCTTATTACAAAATACAACTTTTGCAACGATTTCTGACCCATACCGTAGCTTTTTCCTCCTGTTCCTGGGACTTCTTAGTAATTCTGAGTTGTCTGAGAAGATGAGAACAACAACAACAAGAAGTAAATATTTCTAAGGTGTGATAAAGTCGTCGGATTATGTTGTTTTTGTTTTTCTCAGTATTAAAAGACTACTCCTCAGACTCAATATGTTCTGGGAAGGAAGGCTCAAAAACTTATTCTTCACTCATGATTCTCCATGTTTCCTGTAGTCATTACATCAGAGAGAATTTAAAGTGCCCCGTGGCCATACAGGAGCCGTTCTCTTTTGAGACCACAGAAAGAATATATAGGCAATTCTTTATCTTTGTTATGTCTTTTTAGTATTTCTTCACTACATAGGTACCATTGTAGCAGTTAATTCCTATGACATGTCAACAGCTGCCAATTTACATTGGCATGGATGTTTTAATCAAATAACAGACAGGAGGGGGTCAGGGAGTAGAATCAATAAACAGTATAATGGAGATGACCCAGAATCGCATTCATAGGCATTCTCAGTCAAAGTGCCACAATTGCTTGCAGCTGTATTTGTTCCCACTATATCAATTCCTGAAAATTGAAACACCTGCCCATGTAAGTATACTTGGTACTCACAGACCGTATTAATAATTAGGACTCTGATATAATTTCTGCCTGTGTGTTACTGCTACATTTTTTTCATTTGAATAATTCTATATTTGGCAATTTCCCATTTTCTTCTGGACAGCATCTAATTTTTGAACAGGAAAATATACCACCCCACTTAACATGGTGGGAGTCTCCCTAAAATTTGTAATTAATATTTCTCACTAAAATGAAAAAGGCTACCTATGAAATAAGGCCTCACTGAAATCCTTAAAGTTGGCATTTAACTTTACTTGCTGATAATCTTCTATGAGTTTCTAATGCCTGCTGCTGATAAGTAGATAAGCATGATATGTTCAGTCAATGGAAGGACTTGTGTGAGTTATCTAATAAACTGTCTGCCCTATTTCACAGAATAATTACTTTGTCATCAAACCAATGGAAAATTGGTTGCTCTATATTTGCACGGTGACTATGTCGGATCACCTCGCTAAGGATAATATCCTAATGGGAGATAAGGGTTATGTTCACCTGCTTAATGTGACTGGTGACCACTTTAGATTGAAACAGCGTAAAGTCAAGAATCACAACTTCAGGTCCTAGACTCCAAAACTTTTAACATTTAAGTTGTTTATGATAAAATTTATCAGTCTGGCTTTTTAATTTATTTATTTGGCTTTGGCCTAAATGGAGGATTAGGATTTTTATGTAGATAACCCCACCTGACAAAGAAAATAGGCAGAGCTTTGTTGTGCCTGGTTAGAAAGAAACATAGCTAAGGGCATGATTCAACTCTAACTCTAGCTCAGTTTGCTTTTGAGCTGGAAGAGTGGTTCTGCATCTGCCCTGGATATTAAATGTTTTGTATAATCTCACTGACAAAATCACTGTCCACCTACTCTCATGTCATGGTAGATGCTAGCATATCCTAACAATGTCTCAATTTATATCCCTAGTGTTAAACACAAGCTACATGATGACTGGGTTTTGAAAGTTAAGTATATTTCTGACCTAAATTGTTTTGGATCCTGCTCCTCAGACAGCATTCACTCATTTGTTTTGGATAACATAAAGCGACTACAAGACAGTTTGTAAGTATATGTGAAAAGATAGACCTTTAAGTGCTTTATAACTCTGCATGAGAACAGTACCTTGCAAGATGCTACCCTGCTGTAATGAAGCTATCTTTTCTAGAAGCATTCTTAACACAAACAAAAATACAACTACTTTTATACTGGAATATTTTAGTTTGTTAGCTTTAGATGTAGAACTGTCCATTTATGTTCACTGCTTACAACCCTTAAAAATAAGTTTTGTTGGCAGTGTTGTCTGCTCCAATTTCTTCTCAACTGGCAAATTTTAGTTATAAAATTGTTTTGTTACATGGATACAATGTATCCATTTGTTTAAAATTTATTTCCAAACAAAAATCTGTTTAATTAAGTTTCATTTACAGTCTCAATTTCACAAGTTTCAATTACACGGGCTAAAACAAGAAAGTAATCTATTCTGAGGCCTGTGAAATGGATTTACTATGCTGCAGGAAAGACACTGGGGGCTTCATGTTTGTGCCATATTCTTACTCCTATGGCCCGTTGGTACTATAGCTGACTCCAAGGCTTACTAGTCTGTGATTTTAGAAGAATTTATAGTCTAATTAAAGAACACAAACACAGTTTGATGTAAAAAAGGAACTACAAATAACATATAGACAAAATTTTTCACTAAAATATCTCAAAGCCTTGTAAACTAGATCAGCTCACAATTCCTCTATGAGGTATACAGACAGATTGATTTTTAAGGCAACAATTACGACAATCTGTTTTATCTCTTGTATAACATAGGCTGTAAATGTTCACCTAGTAATTCTTGCATCAATCTAATAACTTTAGGTTTTATGAGTGTTGCATGTCTGTTGTGGATGAGGAAAGTGAAATATGAAGTAATTATATCTTGTCAAAAGTCACATACTGAATGAGAATGAAAGATAAAGGTCCTGTTTGACTTTGTTGAGAGTTTTGAAAAAATGGAGGAGAAAGAAAATAAAGGCAACAGAGCCAAAAGTATAGTCAAAAGGGTACACGTTACCACCACGTACTGTTTGTAATACAGAAGATTAACTGCAAATATCTCAGTTTTTCTTTTACATTTAACGTTGACTATAATTGTGTCTAAAATTACATTAAATACATTTCTCTAGGAGTTTCATGCAGCATCTGAATGAAATTATATTTAGATAACTAAAAAATTACACAGCAGTTAAAGTTAATAGCCCTAAAAATAGCTATGGATCAAATCACTTCAAAATGCCCATTCCATGAATAATTATGGTTTAAATATATGGTTTACTGATGCTAACAAAATAATTTTCCCCAATTGACTTTGCAGCAAGCAAACATTGAGAGAATATCAAGACTGTTCATTAAAGTCAATAGTTCTGTAGAAGTATTAAATGCAAGAATGAAAGGAAAAAGATGACAAATCCTGAGGAAGTCTATTAATCACGCATTTGAATCAATGAATCACTATTTTGTACCGTAAGAGAATTAAGCACTCCTCTGTTAGAGCTCTGGAAAGAAAGCTTTGCTCCCTCTAATAGTGAGTGAACAGCTTTTTATTTATACCTGCCTAGAAAGAGCAAGCTATTTCATTGATCCTCAGAGTTTCCAGAGTCTTCTGCCAAATTTACTGTCATCCTTAGTTATAGTTTCTAAATAAATGAACAACTACTTTTCTGTTATTTCAAAGAAAAAAAATAGATGTATACTCATTGAATTCTGTATGGCTTATTTACACTGAGAGTCAGTTTCCTAGGTCAGGCAGATTTTAGCCATGCTATTACTGAATCTCAAAACCAATAAAACATTCACTTATTAGTAGCAACGTATGAAACATAGAGAAACAAGCAGAAGTTGCTCAAAGGATGTGTTTGGAAAGGACACTGAGACAGTCTCAGTCTGAGTTGGTTGTTTGAATTCCTGTGCTTTAGCAGTGAATACATCAGAATAATTCAGTTGAGCGTCAGAAACTTGCAGTCTCTTCAAATATTTATCCAACACAAAACAGATAAAATAGAGATTATGCATTATGTGACAAATCTATCACATGTAAGCAGCAGATGAGTAACTGCACTTATTTTATGCAAAATAGAGGCCACAATAGACCTCCATGTCCAAGACAGGCAAAGGAAGTTGATTTGATACTTTTAGTCAATGATGTACTGCTTCAAGCATGCAGATGTGTATGAAGGCTTACTCTGGCAACAGTCACCATTTTAGGTTTTTATTTGGAGTATGAGTGATAAAGGATTCAGGTGTTCAAATCAGAGATATATTACTTTAATGGAAAGTGCACCCTGTTTCTGTTTTATTGATGCTAGTACCATTGTAAGTCTATATGACTATAAGCCATTGTTATAAATCAATTTGCTTTTAACAAAAGGCTGTACATTATGCAAACAGTTGCTCTATATACTACAGAAAAGGAAAGTGGAATAACTGTAGACTGTATTGTCCTAATGTTTCTTACCTATTTAACTGTTTTATTAACTCTTACAGACCCATAAAGGTATTTTTTGTTCCTAGAGGAGTCAATGCCTTCACATACTATGGAAAAGCAAAAGTCATTGTCACTGGAGGTAAGTATTGGTGTTTTTTTCAAGAGATTGTTATGTTGTGATTTTTTTTCTTTTTTCCCCCAATTAAATATGATCAAATAAAGCTGAGGTAGTCTCTTAAGAATTTAAATAATTGCTTCTGTCTCAAATGATATGAAACAGAGGTCTTGCTTTTAATTGCTGGGAGCTTCACTCTGAAAAGTTGTACTTCGTAAGAGGAATCTATCAAGATCTTAGTCTGGATTCAAGTATAATTCTGTTTATATAATAAAACAGGAGAAGCAGTATGTTGAACAAGACACCTGTCCAAGTCAATAGTGACTGTCTTGGCCAGGTTGTACACATTGCTCCTTGCAGTATCACTGGGGCTCCCATCCCTTCCCATTAATCTTTAGCTACCCTTTCCTGTCTTATGTAATCACATTGACTCATGTTTTCCGTTGCTCTTCTCTCTGATCACATTTCCCCAAAGCTTTACTGTTTGTCCTTTCTCCCAAAGCAGACTGCAGAAATAGCACTCTTACATCCATTTCTTCTGCGTTACACAGTAATCTGTTGAGCTTTTCTATTGCAGTGGTCATATTTTGTGCTGCAGAAATGTGGCTGGAGTATGGCAGCAGCCTTGTTTGTGTGTTCTCTCTGACAGGGTGATGCCCTGGAATGACATTGATGCTGCCTATATCCAAGTCTTCAGTATGAGAGTCTTGCTTAAAACTTTGATAAAAATTGCAATAGCAAACACAGGAATTCTTAGGTCAATAATTAACAAGAAGCCCCGCTGTCTAGCCTTGATAATATGCCATACAGTAAAATAAATTTGGACAAATAAAAAAGACCTAGACATGGGAAATAATTCAAATTGAATCCTAGCAGTTTACCAAAGAGAAAACATATACCAAAATAACTGTCACAGAGTTGTATTGATTTTCTAGAAACAAGATGTAAAGGGAAAGCAATAAGACTATAGAAGAGTTATTAGTGAAAATTCTGAAGTTCAGCCTTGGAAGAGATCTTATTTAGATTGATTACCCTGTCACAAAATATAGTCTGGACGTAGAGAGGCCCATTAAAACAAAAAGTGGTTAGTATTTCCTACAGGTAGAACTGGAGAATTTTACTGTAGTAATAAAACCAGAGTGAAATGTTTGAATAGGACAGAAGGTCAATTACACAGAAACTAGCAAAAGTTTCTGTTACACACTGAGAATTATTGTTACAGAAATAGCAGGAGAAGAGAAAAATCTAGATAAACTTCCTAAGAAAATAAGAATAGCTATTGTAGGCCAGACCAAACAGCTGCCTAACCCACTACTGCCTCATTGACAGTGACCAACAATAAAAACTTAGGGCAGAGCATAGGAATAAGGGCAATCTTAGTGTTCTGAATAGTGGCAGTTGCAGAAAGAAATATCATCCTTAGTTTAAAAAGAAGCTTGAAATTTTTGAAAAGGATAGATTTACATATGTGTCTGTGATTGTTGGAGGCTAGGCTTGGAATGCAGAACAGCCTGTCCCACCTAATCAGCTACCTAATCAGTACATTTTAGAAAGGGATGAGCTTTCTTAACACTGCATTTTAGCTTATCTTGACTTTCACTGCATAAAGGTCCAGATGGGCAACATGAAAATGTTTAATAATATTGTGTCCAAGGACTCTGTAATGATGATTTGGTAAAAGCAAGAATTGCACTTGCTCCTAACAATCTTGTAATCTATTCCCTTGAGTTGGAATCCTGTCTTGCTGCTTCAGTCTCTGGCCTTCCTCTTGATATTAAAAGGCATCATCCTACCTCTCACCCTCATTTCCAGTGCTTAGTCCTGCTGCTTCCCATGAAAAGGAAATTATTCCTAGAACTGGATTACTGAGAGTCACAGAATACACTGTGAATACACGGCCAAAGGCAAGGACAGGGCAGGGTCATCTCTTTCAATATAATGATGTTTAAAATGAAAATAGGCTAGTTTTGTTGATTAGGAAGCCTGCAATTCCACACGTAATATACCCTAAAATCAAAGACCATAGCAGGTAAATAATTTAGGAATCATAAAATATAGTTGTCTTGGTGACATATGCAAGTGTTTGTAAAAGCTGTTTATATGTCCCATGCAGCAATTAAAGAAAAGAAAAATCCAACCTTAGATTGCAAGCTAGCTTCTAAAGTATTCAGCAGGAGTAAATCTACTAACCACTTTACTAAGCCCCAACAGCACAAACAGTATGCAAAACACTGCAATATATTCTTAAATTGGAAGTGACTTTAATACGTCACGTTTTAACAACCTTGCTGTTCCATTGTTTAGTTAGTTATACTGGAACATGCTCATGGGTTTGTCAGTACTGTGACACAATCTGATTTTTTTTTCCAGATATTTGACGTTTATAATGATAAGAAAGATAAAAGCACATCTAGTACAGAGTTCAATTTCTGTGTTAAGAACATACAAAGGTAGACAAGGCAGCACAAAAATTATAACAATGATAAACATTTGGACTTGTGTTAGTTTTCTATATGTCTAACTATTCTGAAGAGCTTTTGCAGGGATTGTAACCCAAGGTTATTTTAAAGCAATCTTGAAGGAATAACAAGGTATTTTAAAGAATAAAGGGTCCTTCTGTGTGAGAGGAGCAACACAGAAAGAAACCAGGATTTATATTTTTTGTATCTAGTTTATCAGAAGATCCCAAGCTAAGCATAGGAATTTTCCATTCAGACAAGGGGTTTTCCATCTCATGAAGTTTCCTCACCACTGAAGTGATGAAGACATCTCAGCAGACTTGTAATACTACACAAATTTCAAAACTCTGTAAGCAAGGCAGAAAATTTGACAAAGCATCATGTATTCAAAGAAGGTATTGGAATACATCACATCTAGCTAGAATAGAAGCTGACTTTTAAAAAATCTAACCGTATGCTTTCATAGTTATTTCTGTTGGATGAGAGAACACTGAGCTGAATGCATTATGATCCAAATCTTGATTTCACAGAATCTTAGAAATTTGCTGTCAGATAGGTAGACAATTTATCTTCTTCAAGCTTTTCTTGAAAGTGCTTTTACCCATTGCTTTCTGTGTCAGAATTCGGAATCTCAGGGTCATATTTGGCGCATACAGAGAATAAATGTTCCAGCAAATGTTCCAGTGAAGCAGTGAATCGGTGAATATTAGGGCCAATCTGGCATTAGTTCAAAAAGAAGGAAGGGAACATGTCTACTGCAACTAAATCCACCATTATCTCTGCATCAGTAAAAGAAAGTAAAATGAATACACTATTTCACACGAGAAGCAAACAGGATTTTTAATGTAGAGAAAAAACAGTTGTTTTTTTTTTCCTAATGATACTTTCTAATGAAACATGAAACATTAGTAGTTCCATTCTCAATAGAAACTCTCTGTGACCCAGTTAAAAGCAGCTATTCTCCCTTTCATTCATCTGCCATCACCTCAGGAATATGAAGAACAGACCAGTTAGGAAGACTAAGAAAGATCCTCAAAAGTGTGGCAAGTACATAGCTGAGCTGGTCAAATACTGCCATCAGCTTTTACCTACTTCACCATCATTTTAAGGCCTCACAGTTTCCATAAAGGACATCTTATCAAGCATTATCTATTCCCTCTGACGTTATAACTGACCTTGCTAGGAGGTCTCTCTGGAGATGTCTCTCTCACTTGAGGCTTCTGTCTACCATTTTTTGTTGACTTCATGGAAGGTCTGCAAGCTGAGTTTTACTCCTATAGTCTTGTTTCTCAGTAATGTGTACTGGCCTGGTCACAAGGATTCTGCTAACTTGCAGGACACGTCTATGATGGCCTAACACAACATCTGGGGAAGTGAGCAAAGGTGCACCATTTTCTGCAGTTTCCCCATCCAAAAGGTTTTCACAAACCCATTGTGCAATTTTAACACCAAGCTACATCCTTCATTGCTTACAGCATAGACAGCTAATCTAAAATAGTTTTGCTTGAAACTCCCCTCAAAAAGACACTGGTTCACACTGAAGTTACTGCCAGACAGCTACTTAGCCATAGTTCCCCTTTCCTATGTAGAAGTGATCTCTCCCTTGTGCCAGTACAGTTGTTTATATGGTTACATTCTCAGCCACACTTGTGAACTGGCATTAACAAAAAATTACCTTCTGTTGTAGCTATTTTAAGAGTAGCCTTTCTCATTTAGAGAGAAGCTACATAAACAGTGGAATCAATTTAACTGAGAGAACAATAATGCTTAATGGGGGAAAAGGGAGATGGGGTGCTCCTAAATGAATCATGTATTGCTGTATTAAGAAGGAAGGGATACATGTCTGGGGAGAGAGAGAGGGAAGAAATAACCAATAGCAGTGGGCTGAATAAGCTTAAGAAAGATTCCCAAAGAGCAGAGTGCAAGAACTCTTTGTTAACAAAACTGAGCTGTGCATTGTAGTCTTGAGGTTGGGTGAATGTTCTCTTGGGATATGTACTTCCTAGACTGGAAGTCCTAGACTGAAAGCCTAGTCCAATGCCATACTATGATTCTGTGATTCTATTTTTGTAATAGTTTCCATAAGTATTTCAAAACACAAAGATGTCAAAAATATATTAGTAAACTCCTGGTTTTTCATATTGATGTAAACAAAGCTGTACCCAGTGCACTGAGATATTTAATGTTTTTCACAGGATTTTCAAGAGAATATGAGCCCAATTTACATCTCACATTAATTAATCAATACTTTATATTCCTGGCAAATGTTGCAATTGCATGAATTGTATGCAATTACTTGAACACTTGATTTTGACACTTCAGTTTGAGTTTTAGTTTTTCTTGGCTTCAAGTGAAGTTCAAAAAGCAAAAAAAATAGTCTAGTATATATATGCCCCAAGAGAACATTCACCAAACCTCAAGACTACAATGCACANACAAGGCAGAAAATTTGACAAAGCATCATGTATTCAAAGAAGGTATTGGAATACATCACATCTAGCTAGAATAGAAGCTGACTTTTAAAAAATCTAACCGTATGCTTTCATAGTTATTTCTGTTGGATGAGAGAACACTGAGCTGAATGCATTATGATCCAAATCTTGATTTCACAGAATCTTAGAAATTTGCTGTCAGATAGGTAGACAATTTATCTTCTTCAAGCTTTTCTTGAAAGTGCTTTTACCCATTGCTTTCTGTGTCAGAATTCGGAATCTCAGGGTCATATTTGGCGCATACAGAGAATAAATGTTCCAGCAAATGTTCCAGTGAAGCAGTGAATCGGTGAATATTAGGGCCAATCTGGCATTAGTTCAAAAAGAAGGAAGGGAACATGTCTACTGCAACTAAATCCACCATTATCTCTGCATCAGTAAAAGAAAGTAAAATGAATACACTATTTCACACGAGAAGCAAACAGGATTTTTAATGTAGAGAAAAAACAGTTGTTTTTTTTTTCCTAATGATACTTTCTAATGAAACATGAAACATTAGTAGTTCCATTCTCAATAGAAACTCTCTGTGACCCAGTTAAAAGCAGCTATTCTCCCTTTCATTCATCTGCCATCACCTCAGGAATATGAAGAACAGACCAGTTAGGAAGACTAAGAAAGATTCTCAAAAGTGTGGCAAGTACATAGCTGAGCTGGTCAAATACTGCCATCAGCTTTTACCTACTTCACCATCATTTTAAGGCCTCACAGTTTCCATAAAGGACATCTTATCAAGCATTATCTATTCCCTCTGACGTTATAACTGACCTTGCTAGGAGGTCTCTCTGGAGATGTCTCTCTCACTTGAGGCTTCTGTCTACCATTTTTTGTTGACTTCATGGAAGGTCTGCAAGCTGAGTTTTACTCCTATAGTCTTGTTTCTCAGTAATGTGTACTGGCCTGGTCACAAGGATTCTGCTAACTTGCAGGACACGTCTATGATGGCCTAACACAACATCTGGGGAAGTGAGCAAAGGTGCACCATTTTCTGCAGTTTCCCCATCCAAAAGGTTTTCACAAACCCATTGTGCAATTTTAACACCAAGCTACATCCTTCATTGCTTACAGCATAGACAGCTAATCTAAAATAGTTTTGCTTGAAACTCCCCTCAAAAAGACACTGGTTCACACTGAAGTTACTGCCAGACAGCTACTTAGCCATAGTTCCCCTTTCCTATGTAGAAGTGATCTCTCCCTTGTGCCAGTACAGTTGTTTATATGGTTACATTCTCAGCCACACTTGTGAACTGGCATTAACAAAAAATTACCTTCTGTTGTAGCTATTTTAAGAGTAGCCTTTCTCATTTAGAGAGAAGCTACATAAACAGTGGAATCAATTTAACTGAGAGAACAATAATGCTTAATGGGGGAAAAGGGAGATGGGGTGCTCCTAAATGAATCATGTATTGCTGTATTAAGAAGGAAGGGATACATGTCTGGGGAGAGAGAGAGGGAAGAAATAAACAATAGCAGTGGGCTGAATAAGCTTAAGAAAGATTCCCAAAGAGCAGAGTGCAAGAACTCTTTGTTAACAAAACTGAGCTGTGCATTGTAGTCTTGAGGTTGGGTGAATGTTCTCTTGGGATATGTACTT
>WBNH01008647.1:5613-43309 GCA_013401255.1 Urocolius indicus | reverse complement strand
TTCTGTGTTGTTTTGTTTTGGTTCTGTTTTGGGGTTTTATGCTTTAGTTGATATTAAATTATTTTCTGTTTTCTTCCCCAAGCCGAGCAGCCTGGTCTGTTTTGTCCTGCACCTTAAGCGGCAATTAAGCTCTCCCTGCCCTTTAGCAATCCTCAAGTCTTTGGTACTTGAGGCTAATTGTGATCTTTTGTTCCCTGATGGGCCTAAACCAGGACAACAACTCATTTTATTAACAAAGAGCTCTTGCACTCTGCTCTCCAGAAATTTTTCTTAAGTTTGTTCAACCTACTGCAGTTGGTCATTTCTTCCTTCTTTCTCTCTCCCTTGACATGTATTCATTTCCTTCTTAATACAGCAATACATGATTCATTTAGGAGCACCCCATCTCCCTTTTCCCCCATTAAGCATTATTGTTCTCTCAGTTAAATTGATTCCACTGTTTATGTAGCTTCTCTCTAAATGAGAAAAGCTACTCTTCAAATAATACTTAAAATAGTGCTTAAATAATACCTAATACTTAACAGTACTTTAAAAAGTACTTAAAATAGTACTAAAATTGTAATATAATGTAATCAGGATTATTCCCAAAATTCTAGGTAAATTCAATGTTTGAGCTTATGAATAAATATGAAAGATGTAATTCTCATTTGCTCCAAGACACAAAATCACTTGTCAGCAGTTATTGTTTCCTATCTGCTTACAGCTGTCATAAACAATGAAAATATAACCCGGAATCCAGCCTTTAGAATGAATAATTCACATCCTTATGTGAGAGTTCTTTACATAATGATAACAGAGATTTACCAACACTAACCTCTCCCTTATGAAGTTTATTTGTAATACTAGTGACTATTCAGTCTTTCCAAGTGTTTTGTTTGTTTGTTTTTTCTTTCAGGTCATGACAAGCTCCTTCGCTTGTGGAATCCTGCTATTAATAGTAGGCCTACAGGAAAGCTATCAAGACACCAACATAGTGTTGTGGAAATTGTATCAAATGAAAAAGATCAGCATATCATCAGCTTTTCCTCGGCAAAGATAGACCACTATTTTTAACTTCATTGAAATCAGTCCTACAAATACAAGTAGGAATCTGGTTTTGAGTACATACTTCTGATAGTATCTTGTCTTAATCTCATTGCTTATCCATTGATTTATTTTCATTAAACAAATTGAGTTTCAGCTTTATATTGAGAAGCAAGACTAGAATGGAACTAATTGACATATTTTCTTTGAGTAGGATAAAATAATGAGAGTAGATATTAATACTTAATGAGAGTAGATATTAACACTCTGGTAATTTCCATATTATTTTGGCAACTGCCAGAGCCATAACCTGTATCTGAATGCTTTGTTAGTAGTGATCAACTGCAAAAACTTCCTATAGCTTTGTTTACCCTTTTCTCTGCCTGCCAGCCTACTGAATCCATAGGTGTTTTTCTTACACTGATGACTATATGTCGTGTTCAGCTATTGACCTCTTTCTGTCAATGTCTTATACAAAGCTCACTGATCAAAAGCATTGTCCATGAACAGGAATACTAATAAAATCAATAATGAAACTTCTTCAACCAAATATTGCATGATTCTGTGAGAAATGGATGAGTTTCCTTTAGGTCATTGGTGGAATCATGGCATCAGTGGCTTATCATTTGTCAAAATGAGACTGTTCAGGAGAGAATAAAAACTTCTAAAAATATGTGCAAAAATAAATGATAAGCCCCTGAAGGAGTAGTTAGGGATGGCTATGGAGCTTTTTCAAGAGTGGTCCTATGCAATATTTTCAGTATTAAGCAGTATTTAATTTCTTCATTAACATCTACAGTGATGGAATAGAGAGCATATATGCTAAATTAACCACTTGCCCCAAACTTGTTAAGACTGCAAACCTTGGGCAGAAGTATTAGAGTTTAGAATAGTCAATAAAATGGAAGGTACAATCTGTGAAAAAATACCTCCTAGAAAGCAATAGAGACCTAATATAGTTAATCTGCTGAGATTTCCATCTATCTCAAAGGTTTCCAGCTTTTTGGTGGGTTATGTAGGAACCGTTTACTGCGCCCATGCCACTGCTCTGCCATAATTGCTTACCACTGCTCATTGAGGTGCCAGTAAATACCACCTTTACATGTATTTAATCCTAGTCTTAAAATAACCCACATCCTTCTAAAAGTAGTACTAGCTGAAAAAAGGTCATAAGAAATCTCCCATCTTCACATAATCCTGGAACCATAGCCTTTCTCTTTTCCTCCCTCCTGTAAATCTTTACCTGTCTCTTCTATAGATAACTGTACATTTGCTACCCACATACATTACTGGACAATTAAGGAGTTTTGACAGATAGTCTGCAAGCTATATATGTAGGGGAAAATGTAATAAGACATAAAATATGACTTAAGGGGAATTAATGTACTTGAAGATATTTATAGAAAAGCAACTAAAAATGAAGCCCCTGAGGCAGCAAATAAGTAGAAGCTCTCTTGACATCCCTTCTGGGCCTTTCTGTGATTCATTATGATGACTCAGAGGGAAGCAAAATCTATTTTACAAGTCTTCAAGTACATAGACATCTGATCATAAATGTAGCCGAGTTGTGACAATAATATCAGTAAGATCTCTAGTATATGAAAACAAATGTGAAAGTGTGTTTTCATTAAAAGCTATGTGTCTTTAAATTGCACTGTGAGTTATAAGGCAGAAATTACATTCTTGAAAAATGAAATAGAGAGAAACTCCTAGACTTAGAAAAGTCAGGCAAATCTTGCAGTCATAGTTGAATATTATATAAAGAAAAAGTAGAGATCCCTCACAAAGGAATATAAATAAAAAGATAAAAAGATAATCACTCTTTGTCTCAAAGAATTTTCAATCTGTAGATGATATATGGTATACACAATAGTGGAGAAAGGCCAGCTGTAACAGGATTGCTTCCTACCCATTTAAAGCACAGGTGTTATACAAAAGTGTGCAACTGTCCAGGGAACTTTCAAGGTAACATTAAACACACAATTTGTTTCCACCTAAAAAAACAAAGACCAAATGCTTTGCTCAAGTCCAGGTCGATGACGTCAGTAATGTCCCCTTATCCACCAGTGCTATAACCCCATCTTAGATAGCCACCAATTTTGTCAGGCATGATTTGTCCTTAGCAAAGCTGTGTTGGCTGTCACCATTCACATCTTTATTTTCCATATGTAAATGAAAAAGCTTCAAAACACCATCATAAAGGTAAACTTACATCTAAAGCACTAGAGAAATATTTTTCTCTGATGGCAGAACCTGAAAAAAGATTGTAGTATTTCTCTCATCATTGTCAGATTGAACACTATGTTCTTTAGCTATCTATGTTCAGAGACTGGGCTATTCTCTATATTATCAAGGCCTCTAGCAGAACTGCAGTAAATTTCCGTATATTCTGGGTATTGTTTGCTTACATTTCCTTCAGGAAGTGACATGCATAGTCATTATTTTCTAACATAAATGGCTGTAATGAGAAAGTCTAGTTTCACAGGTGGACAATCCTAGCTTCTGTCAGAGAACATGGGAAGTTAAATTCAGATGGGAAATTTTTATGCATTGTACAGTAAGAATGCAAAAACTTGATATGCTACAGTAGATAAACTTCTCACTACTTTGAGCTGTTATTTAAAGGACTTGAGAAACATACAAATTATTTATTAAACTTTCACTACATTTGCATTTTGTATTCAGGAGACCTTGCCTTGGCATGAGCCACTACTATGGGTTTTTTTTAACAATATGCATGTTACAATTAAGAAACTATTTTTAATCTGTCCCACTCTACATCCATCACTTCTAAGTAGACAGATATTGATGATGGTCAGTACTGTGAGCTCAGTGGATCCTATGAGCATTCCACAGCTTTGCTGCTGCAAGCAGAGACCTTAATTCCTAATGAGATAGATTATATCTGTTAAAATAAATTCTTAAAATGCTTTGAGATTAGCTTAATATGTTAAATGTCCTTGCATTTGTTATTGATTTATGGGTCAGACAATGAGAAGGGCTGTACAGCAGGAATTGGAGATCTTCCTGTAAAATATATTTAGGAAGATCTTAGAGAAAAAGTGTCCCAAACCTTTTTCTTATTTAAGTTAGAATGCATAATTGCGTTTAATTTGCATTAGGCTTTCTCTCCCTAGAATTTTAACACGTAATTTCCCAAGATTGAGTCCAAATTATTTAATGGAGAACAACACGAGTTAATGTTGGATAGATGGCTTTTAAGATATTGTGTGAGCTTCATGTCTGAAGTTTCATGACTATTCATGGAAGTAGAAAGCTAGAAAGCATATTCTTCAAGACTGTATTTAAGGAAATCAAATAGACAGTCCTTTAGTAGTCAGCTTTCTTTGGTATGTTTGTACATTGTTAATATACAAAGTTGATACTAAATGTAAAAATGTTTTAATATAAGGATTTAAACAAGGAATTTTGCTACATTTCTCTGCTCTCATTTGACCTCAAAGGACTTTTAAGACTGAAAAGCCATATAGAAGGTACTCATAAGAATAAATCCACATTCCATATGTAATTGATTTATCGTACAGGGTTCTAAATTAAAGGATCATATTGGCTTTTTGTTTCAGACTTCTGCTGCAGCAAAGGTTTGCAGTCTGAAAAAGAAATATCTGAGTTATAGGTGTTCAGATACTCCAGTGAATGATTTTAAAGGTACCACAAATGTTACAAATCTTTTACAAGAATACTAGGAACTAGTACTAGTTCCAAACTATAGGAGATTCATATATGCCACAGTTTGTATAGAAATGTAAAACTGAACCAATCGTTACATGATTTCACAGTTCTAGTGAAAAAGAAAAACCCTCAAAAACACCAAACACAAGTTATAGGGAATCTATATTGTAGTGGAAGAGCAAGTTTACAAGATTATTAATTCTAAAAGTCTTGGCATCCCAGAGGGTGGAAAAGAAAGAGTCCAGAAGAGTAGGGAGGCATCATTGTGGTAAGGAAGTATCAAAAAAACCACATCTCATGCAACACAATAGTAAAGATGCAAAACAAATGTCTCTGTGAAGAAAACAGTATGATTGTGCAGACCTGAATTAAAAGATTAACACTCCACGAAGTTAATGAGTTGTCTTTGTTTCTGAAGTGCAAGTGCTTTAGAACCAGTAAGTTACTTGTACCTGCATGGAGAGGCAATATTGAAATTATCCAAGAAGTTTAGCAGACATAAATAAACTATTCTATATTGTGATCATTTTAAAAACCTTTTTAACCATGTGTCAAAAAAATGTAAATAGAAATAAATGAAAGATTTTTAAGATAACAGCCAGTATTATGCACTGGGATAGATTGTCCCAGCCCCATAACTCAAATGAGGAAGTCCATTGTTGACTTTTTGGTTTAAAGCTCTTTAGCATATGTTTTATTGGCACTCTGTGCAAACAGTTGGTTTGATCACTGCAAGTATTTCAGGCATTTTCTACAGCTGCAGTTTCTGCTTCTTGAAGTCTGCTTTTCATTTCAGTTTCATGAGTTAGTCTTTTTATTATGATATGTGACTACACAACAGTAATCTTTTTGATCTATGATGACGTGCAATATTTAAAATAAGAAACAAACAAAAATCAAAAGCAATCAGATTTTCCTTATGAACAGTTGTTGAATACACCAGGGATCAAATAGACCCTACATAACACTACAAATTATTTAAGTTAATTTTAAGTTTCAATTCCTTGTTTTAGAGGACCGTTCTGCTTGGTTTTCATCTGTTGCTAGATGATCTGACCGGATTTCAGCTGACCTCTTCTGACACTGCCCAAGGCTGTCCACATGACTTTATTTTGTGAGTTAGACAGATGATACCAAGGTACAGATTTCCCAACTGGTTGCTATTAGCTACAGAGAAGTCCCGTGTGTGTGGTAGTGCAATGAGTGAGAAAGGAAAACTTTGAAAGGATTGGGTGTTACAGGTTTAGGCAGCCCCTAGTAAATGCAGATCCCAAGTACAAAGAAGCTTACTGTCTTGGACAATCTACTTAAAACCCCCACTTTTCTAAGAAGACTAATCTCTGTTTTCAGTGAACCTGCGCTCAGTCCCACTAAATGATACACTATCTGAAAGTCTCGAATTCTGTAAATTAGTAGTCATGTAAACAAGGATTAAAAATACTGCAGAAATTGCATGAATTATTTTAACTCATCAGAGTACAGTTTAGCCTTTATTTATTATGATAAATGTGCAATCCACCTCTCGAGCGAACTGGAGAATATGACAGGTGTTTTAATATAGGCCTTGCTACACTGTTCGGTGACATTATGTTGCTGAGAAGTAAAATGAGAGCACAATGCAGATTATTTTCTTTAAATCAGATTCTTAAGCACCATGGTCTTCGTTATGATAGCTCATAATTTAAGGCTATGTCTAACTGTGAATTTCAATAATTTGATTCAGCTGTCTCATCTTGGTGCAAAACTTGGCTACATGCACACTCAGTGTTAGAACTTAGACTAATGTACACACCGTTCTCTTGTACTCTACATCCCAGCACAGTTGTCTTGACTGAAGTGAACCTAGGCATGAATAAAACAGAGATCTGCGGAGGTTCCCGTCCAGGTTATCAGGGAGCAAGAACTCTGGGATGAGCTGCAGCACATTATTGTTTCACTGTACTGTGAAGTGCAGATATAAGGGTAAAATCCACAGGTTGTGGAACTTGACCTGAATGCTCTGGTTGAGGTTAACTGCAGACATTGTGCTTTCAGAGCTGCCTGTGGTAAAATAAAAAAAAAAAAACAAAAAAAACCAAAAAAAACCAAACAAACAAAAAAACCCAAAACTCTTGAGGTTCACACATTTTAAATTAATTTGTCTTGTTTCTGTCAATCCCCCTGTGTATAACGTAGTTTTAAAGAACTAGTGCTGTGAAATAAGGATCAGAAGTACAGCTTTATTGTAATAAAATTAATCTGGATGATCTTGATAGATATTCTTCAAGAAACATTCTTAACCAGTCAAGGAGTGCTATACAATCTAATATGTAAACAGCTAGAGGTAAGTCTGGATCTTGTATAATGAGAGCCTATGCCAAAATCTGAAGTGTATATGCATGGCTTCTTGCTTTGCAAGGAGAAAAATAGGCACTACCAGTGCTCAATTAGTCACTGTCTCTCACATCTTTCTGGATTCATGAGATGTGTAAAATGGTCATTAGGCAAATGCATCCAGTGAAAGAAAAGTAATATCAGAGATTTTCCTTATTCTTCTCTAGATCAGTTCTGTTTGTCAGCATGGGAAACATCTGCTGTCTGAGCAGTGCTGTCTTCTTGCAGTACTATGGGTGTTTTTTTTGTGGTAGACATTTTACAAAATGGCTGCAACAGCCTATTTTCTTGATTTATGCTTTATATACTTTTATTCATATGTATCATTTGGGAGTTATAAAAAGAGTAACAAATAATATATTTCCCGCTGCTACCACAGTTTTACACCCTTTCCTCTTAGGTCTGAGGGAGTACAAAGTAAGATAATATGGTTTATTCAAGTACTGAAGCAATATCTTTTTTATTGAAGTAAAATGCTGGTAGAATATGTAAGTCCTTTAAAAAGTGCTGTCCTTGGACTTGGAATTACAGCTAAGCAGCACCTTCAGATGCTTTGGGATACACTAGATAAACAATGCACCATAGCATGAGTTGGATGTTTCAAGCCAGGCAAGGCAAGACTGTCCTGTATAAAGGTACTTGGTCTGCTTGGTTACTACATTGACAATACAATATTTTTCTATATATACCAATACTGTAATTTAATAGAACTTGTAAACTTGGAAACGTGGCAGGAAGCAGATCATTATCGGAAATGTTATCTTGCACTCATAACACTCTGTGGAAACAAGATTAAGGCTAATGGCAGAGACCAGACCAGACTGCATAACCCTTGTACTGAAAGGCCGTGAAGAAGTAGCAAGCACTCTGTCACTTAGTGTGGAGTGGAAATTCACAACTAGAGCAGCAAAGGCTATAACTTCATGTCTCACCTACCTGTGTTGTCAGTGGAAGTCAGTAAGCCAAAATCTGCTACACCAGTTGTTCCATTGGTTTTAGTAGAACACCTCCAGTGGAGGATTGGTGGAATTAGAGCACTTAAATGAGTCAGGTGGGTAAGATTTGAGCTAACAGGCTTCAATGCATAAAAATAGCATCAGTTTTGCTTGATGATTAGTAAGGCTGGGGTAAGGAGTATATTCCCAGTCTTTATACCACTATAAAGTATAATTTGTACACAACACAAACTTCTGTTTTAAACTAGTGAAGAAAATGGTCTTCAATCTTTTTAAAAGTAATTTCATTTTTTGCAGCTAACAACTAGAGAGCAATGCAGGAGAGTAGTGCAACAAACAGGGTGCCTCCTTACATTTCCATTCTGTAGCATGGTAGAGTTTCATTCCATGTGCAGCTTTTTCAAAATCTGCTGCAGCCAACTTGACAGAGTTCCTTGCTGAAATCTGCTCTCACTAAACTAACTCTGTTGCATGTACAATACCCAAAGGCAGATTTTTAGTGTTTCCGGGAGGATAAAGGCAGTTATGTTATTAACTTTTCTATTTCTGACTTTTGCAAATTTACTCAAACCTTAATGTTATCAGCCTCCTGTCCTCTCCAGATCTGCTTAATAGCAAACTGGGTATGCGATATCTAAGTAGGAAGTCATAAATGTCTTTTGCCTGTCTAGAGTTGAGCAGGTGATTATATTAATGCCTGTGTAGGTTAGTGTGGATATTTATCTAGCCTATTTTGAAAGCACATGACATTGTTTTAAGGACATATTTATAATACAAGTCATTTGTCTTCCCAAGAAATAAGAACAGCTAAGCTGGAAGCACAATGTTTAATTTATGTCAAACCATTGCTAATCGTGGCTGTTACTGGAAAGTATTGGATATCAACAACATTAAATCTAATCTAGATAATTTGAAAAAGAGGCATTTGGGAAATCTGCTTCAGTCATCCTTCAAAGAAATTATGTGGCCACTTCTGTATCGGATACATTGTTTTGTATTCTGCTTTGAAAGTCAAAGTTAACCCTTCCCTTGTTGCTGTGCTTTTGTTCTCTTTGTTTTATTTGCTCATCTCAGATATTAAGAATTTTATTTTCCTCTTATATAGCATAATCTTTGAAGAACATTGAATATCGTTTTTAGGACTGATCATGTAACTTACCGAATTTTATGCTGTTTCCTGTCTCATTTTCCATTACACAAATTACTTGCTCTCTTGAATAGTCTGCAAAAAAAAAAATCCTGCAAAATTAGCCTACAGAAGAGAAGACTCAAGATAGATCTCATCACTGTATATAAATATTGGGAGAGTGTAAGAAGATTGTGCCAGGCTCTTTTCAGTGGTGCCCAGTGACAGGACCAGAGGCAATGAAAGCTGAAACACAGGACTTCTGTCTGAACACCTTCCTTTTACTGTGAGGGAGACAGGTTGCTCAGAGAGGTTGTGGAGTTTCCATCCTTGGAGATATTCTAAATCCATCTGGACACAGTCCTGGGCAGCCTATACTAGGCAGCCCAACTTGAACAGAGGATTTAGACAGCGTGACCTCCGACGTCCCTTCCAACCGCAACCATTCTGTGAAAAAGTAAAAGTGATTAGAACTAATTTTAAATGTACTTTGTTGGCTCATATCTACATTTTCTACTCTACTTCTTAGACTTGTATGGTGTATAATATACATGCATGCTTCGAACCAGCATGCAGCTGGACTGTTTGATGAAATTATCTATCGTGTGGAGTTTCCTTCTCTGGAGGTCTTCAAGAGCCACCTGAACATGTTCCTGTGTGACTTGATCTAGGTGGACCTCCTTTGGCGGAGGGGGGGGGTTGGACTAGATGATCTCTAAAGGTCCCTTCCAACCCCTACTATTCTATGATTCTATGGTTGTATTGTTGCAAAAATGATGATTTGTTTCTCAGTATATCCGAGAATGCACAAATTTGTTTCATGAATGTATTGTCATCATATATTCTCAGCATACGGGAAGGAAATGAGCCATTGGATGTTCTGTTTCTGGGTAAGTATTTGATGGTTGAAGTACTAAATAATCTGTATTTACTGCAAATGGAAACAGAGTGGGATCTGTATTCCGCCTTTGCTGATTCCTATAGTTCTTCTACTAGAAAACTGAGATGTAGGCTTTAGACTGCAGTAATAATAAATTTCCAGACCTGTAGTTTTCTGGTTGTTTTGTTTTGTTTTGTTTTTTCTATGGAGGAGTGAAGAAAAAGATCTTCAAAATGTAAATGAAGTGTTATATACCTGAATATTTCTTCAATTGCTATATCTGAAGTAAAAGCATCATTCTAAGGTTGGCTGAAGATTGACAGGAGGAACCTGACTAATTTTTGAATGCTTCTGATCCAGATGTTCATGGGCTGTTGTCTCTGTCCTCCACCTGTAGCTTCCTGTTTCTGACCCATATACCATCCAAATGTCTACTGAAACCATTCTTTAGGAGTGTGTTGAGGATTATTTTATGTTTGCATTAGTGTTCAGGTAGATCTATTGTCAGCACACCTAGCAGACAGTAGAGACAGAAATAGAGAGCCTTTATACACTCTCAGTCATTGCATAGCACCCAACAAATATCCTATAGGCTCATTACTATACAATTAGACTCACTATTGCATATAACACAGTTTTGTTTCTTTCCAGCACCTTTCCTTCATGTTTGGGAAAAGTAACTTTGTATATAACCAGGTTAAATATGCTGTCTGAGGAAGTGAGTTGAAATGTTAATGATTTTGAACTTTGACAAATTAAATAAGGCACTAGTTATTGTACCATCTGCTGCACCACATTGCATTAATACGCTTAGGGGTAAATCCTACTTGCCTTAGCCTCTCAAGTAATCCCATTGACATTAATTTGTTCCTAAGTCTTCTAATAACTCCAGGGAGTTGTAGTACTTTGCAGGATCACCTTCAGGGATCACAAGACACACAATGACACGCTCTGCAGATAATTTACTCTATTAAATAACACAGTAAGCAGAACTGCAGTTTGACCTCTGCTACATGCCTGGTGATTTTTTGATTTTGAGGACTCAGGTGTTCTGTACAAATTTGTAGTTTTTTTCACTTAGACCATGGCACTTTCAATGACCTCCTGAAACAGTTGAAAAGTGGAGCAAATAGGGGCAAATAAACTGAACACTTCAACAGAAAATCAGCTTTAATGGTTGCTTACTCTTCCTGTCTGTGCCTATGGTGAATGCTGTGGTTAGTGTAACTTCTTTCTGCCCCAAGAGTGGTTGGATTTTCCTGCAGAAGTGTTTTTTTTTCCCAAAGGTGTTTTAAAGACTTGTAGTATCACCATTCTGTAAAACTGAGGAAAGTTGTCTGTCTTTAAAAAAAAAAAAGTTATAAAAAGTATCAGGAGGATGTGAGAGCTGGGAATAACTTAAGCGAAGTTAGTTTACTCTTGAGAGTTTTCCAGATGTTTTCTGTAGAGCAAACTTTTGAAGATCACATTCTTAAGTAGCAGTAATTTGAAGGGATTATCTTTTGGTATGGAGGAAGATGTGTCTTCTTTAGTCCTTTTCTGTCTTGGTTAATTACAGACAGAAAATGGCAGAAGAGGATTCAATTCTTCCAAAGTCAAAGCATGTTTCCACAGTGGCCTCCTCATAATAACCCAACAGGAGATAAGTGTTGCCAAGACTAAACTTTGTTGTACTGAGAGCATGTAAAATACTGATTTACCAATTTTGTCTTGCCCTATTTCCTATCTTTATTATGTCTCTTTCTGTTGTTCTCATTTTAGTTGGTGCGGTGAATCTTTTGCTCTTTATCTGTCTCGTGTATTCAGAAAAATAGAAGAGTGGAGTATTGTTTTTATATGCTCATAAAACAAGCTTTAGATGGAAACCATAGATCAGACTTATTTCCATGTTCTGAGTTTTAGGGCTTGAAGGAAGGTGGTGCTTGAGAGAAAAATATTTATGTGTGGAAATATAAACATCTAAAATTTTTGAGGGATCTCAGAAGGCATTGGAAAGAATCCCCACAGAGTTCTTCAGGGATTTGATTCTAATGTCTGTGGAAATTCTATCTGTAACTATGTGGTTTTGCCATTTGATTGAAAAATGAGAAACACAAAATGAGTACCTGAGAACAGAGGGAATTGATCCAGACTGTGGCCCTGGAGAGGATAACTAAGGAGTTTGCTGAAGCTGTTGCATCCAAGATAGGAGAGGCAGTGTGTTCCCCTCTGTACCTGTTGCCACCTGCATGAAGGAGGTTGTCCATAATGTGGGAGCACAGGCAAGGGTCCTCTTGCTAACTCTGAAAAGTGTATTTGTAAGTCAAGGCCAGTTCTGCCAGCATCCAAGTGGAACCAAGTTTGTCATTCATGTAAGCCAGTGTCGTAGCTATCGTGGCTAGAAGTATAGCTTGGCTTTTCCTGTAATGTGGAAACAGTGGGAAGAGGGAAAGAAATTGTTTCCAATAGCACTTGAAAATCCTGCTCTTCACACTCCTTCTCCTCCCTAACATATTTCATTTGCTTGCATATAGTCTATATTCTGTGATTTCAGAAGACACAATCTAGAAGCCATTTTATAGAGGCTTCATGGGTTCCAGGCACGTGTCAGGTTGCTGAGTTCTTCAATACATCAGTAGAACAGTAAAGTTGCTATTAACAAAACATTCCTGAGGCAACTCCCTCTAGTCACCTCCTAATTTCTGAATAAGTATGCCTTTTACTGCCAGTCTTTGTGCATAAATTCATGCACAGTCTTCTGTGCTGATGTAGATGAACAGCAGTGACATTATATCTCACAGACACATTGGTGATGCCTTTTGTGGGAGTTACTCTTGTGGAACAGTAGTTTATGTAATCTACCCATCCCTGCCCGCAGGCTTGGAAAGGAAGAGGGCCAGGAGGAAGGGGAGACATTTATGAATGCTGTGATGTGTCTAGGTTTTTGTTGTTACTTTAAGTGACTGCATTTTCTTAATGTGGTACTGGCATTAATAGCTGAACAAACAGCAAGAAGCTGTTCAACAGGCTCTTATTTATGTTCATTTGTGCTGTAAAGTAATATTTTCTTATTACTTTGATAAAATGTCAAATTTGTTTCAGTTGTTGACCAACCTAACTTTTATATTCCATGAGTTTATTTGAATTGTATGTCATCAGTTTTGTTGTGTAATTTCACTAACTTTTGTAATAGATCCACAGGATGTTTATGGAAAATCATTATATCTCTTTAGTGACTTACTCTTTTCTAACTGACTCGAGTATCTCCATAGATACCTGCATCAAATTATCTTCAGCTCTTATAGCTATTTTCACATGCTCTGATTTGACTGTGCCAGAGCTGAGCTTGGAGATCTATCTGCAACCTTCACCTAACTTTCCCAGCTTTCATAATTCTTTCTGTTGTTGCTTGTCTGCTGTCAACTGGGTGAATAGTTTCATCATTTTTTTTCTGTTCAACCTTACTTCTTTTTCAAGCCTTCTTGCTGCTTATTTCTCTTTTGGTATGCTTTAGAAATTGCATGTCTGAGTAAACTCCTGAAATATAATCAGAAGTCTATCAGAGAGATGATGGACATCGTTCTCTTGACTCAGTACTATCTCAGAGAAAAATTAATCTCAATTAGAAGTTCTTTAGAGACTTCTTGAATTTTCCTGAAAATAAGCAGCATATTCAAGAAAAATTTTATTGTACTTAAAATTTGGAAACACTCATGTATAAACTACTGTCTGGTGCCAAAGGTGGTCTGTTTAATCACTGATTTATCTGTCCATTTATTTTCTTCTTTTTCAAAATTTTGCTGAATCCACTGTAACTCCTTTTAAAATCAGATTACTGATGGAAATTCCAATAGTCTCAAAAATCTGTGTATACCCCTGAACTATTTCCATTCATTACAGTGTCCCTTATTTTTAATCTGCATACAGTGAACAGCTTTCTATTTGCTTGTTTCGTTTTGTTTTGAGTTTGTCGTGTTTTTTTTTTTCAAAATGGTATTCTTTCTATGCTGACATCCTCTTTCAAGTGGAAAAAAAAGACAGATCCTTTGACATTTTATAACATCTAGAGTAACAAACATTCATTCTCAATTGTATACTATGCATCTTGGAAGAAATCATTCCTGGCAATTGCAATCAACTTTTTGAAATATGAACATATGCACAAGTGAAATCTTCCTCATTATCAAAGCATTTTTAAGGACACGACATACTGCCTGTGAATTATAATGAGCACATACTCTGTTGAACAGAAGAATAAACAGATTTCAAAATGGAGAAGGGAATAGGCTATGGGGAGGAAAGATGAAACAGTCAAAACTTGTGGATTGAGTTTCATACTAAGATTAGCTGTGTGTCATTTAGGAAACTTACCTTCTCTCTTTATCAACACAAAACAAAATATTTTCCTGAAGATGTAAAATTATCTCATCCTGAATTTGCAGAGGAAGTATTTGTCAGGGCTGTTTTAGTTTTTCAAAGATCTTCATATTAAAAGGTGCATAAAGTTATGGAACTTAATTTTCTGAGTTTTCAGCCATGAATTTGGTTGCAGCTGTTATCTTTACAAGGTTCACAGATTGTTCTCTTTTTCCTCAGAGTTCTTCTGCTCAGATTTCTAGCTTGGTGTTAGGCAAGATGAGCTAAAAGCAATTACTTTTCAAATCGAATTATTTTAATGATAATTTAATCTATGTTTTTTCTACCAGTCACCAGCATTTCTAGGTCAATACCACCCTGACTGTACTGAATTTGAGTTACATGTCACCTACTAGTTTCTAGTACTTCTGATATAAGACTGTGTAAGTCATTTCCTGGGGCATAATACGTTAATGGCTTTAGCAAGTAGCTTATGTCATAAAAACTTCTATAAATTGATATGACAGTGCCAAACAGAGCTCTACACTCTTTGTTCTGGCTAATCTCTTTTAAATTTTTCTAAGATGCTGGTCATTATGCTAATATATCGGTCAGATAGAAAACAACAGTGATTTCAAATTGAAGTTCCAGTCCCCCTGTCCAAACTCTGCTTGCTTTGTTTCCTTTTACAATGCTCATCTAATACGTACACATGCTCTGTCTGATTTTAAGAGGCTTACTAAATGTTCTTTTCACAATGAACAAGTCAATATACCAACACAGCTGCTTTTACCTGTGAGTGAATTAAGTAGGTTTTCAGGAATATCATGCAAGAATCTGCACCCAAGCTGTCTGGTGCAGGCATCTTTGGACTTGGACATAGTGTTACCATAATGTTTCTCACTGTACATGAGATCCTGGGACAAGTCACAGAAATAGCAATGTATTTCCCTAGGATTTTTCTTAAGTTTTTTGTTTTTTGTTTTTTTCCCTCATCGGATCTTAAAAAATTAATGTTAATTTAGAAAAAAAAGACCAGCCCAGCCTCAGTCAGGACAAGCTGGCTGCTTTTTGCTTCCTGGCAAAGACTGTGAAGTTAGAATATGAGTAACCGCCTCAAGATCACCTAAGAGCCACCAAGATCTCACCTAAGAGACAAAGTTAAGAATAAGAAAAAGGTCAGAGAGGAAGAGTTCAAGGGACTGTAGCACAGGAAGCAGAATTATTCATGTGAAATTTCTGTCTAAGTTGCAGCACAGATATCAAATTCAGTTGAATATTTCTTGTTTTTTCCTGATGTGTTTTATGGACTTATATTGTACAGAGCATTTCATATTTTTAATGATTTTAACTTTTTAGTGCCTACAGCACTTTCTGTATTGATGGGAGAATTGTAACCACCATGTGACTTTGTGTTAAAAATCACGATTAAAAATGCAGCTCCACCTTTTAATAAAACAATTAAATGAATACAAACAGCTTGCCCAAATGCCTATATAAAACTCATTGTGGTTTTGGCAGCTGAATAAGAATTGCAGACAGATGATCTTGCAGGAAAATACACTGCACCAAAAGCCATGGGATTTGAGAAACTAAATCATGATTTCTTGCAGGTTTGAGAGCAGTTTGCATGGGATAGCAGGAAGTTCAACATAACTTTTGATCAGGCAGGATGAATAAGTGCTGCTAACATATAATTATTTGAGTCATTCTAGAGTTGAAAGCAAGTGCCGTGGTTTACATTGGAACTGAAAGTAAGAGCGAATATATCTAGTGTTTCTTACTGGGTAGTACCCTGACTGTGATAAGGAGCATTTGCTTATCAAGAGCACAAGAACTACATGTGTATAAAAATGATCTTTTTGCAGTGTGTCTTGATCCTGAATTGCTCCAACATCTGCACTCGGTCAAAGATTTCAGGAACTCTTTTATCCAGAAATGTGTGAAATTCATCTTTGTACTGCTGCACACCTTTTGATAGTCCTGCTCAAATATAAGCTTTTAAACTATTGGCATTTATCTGCACATGACTGAAGAGTGTGACACAATGGAGTCATCTTGTCATTTAGGACTACAACCTGTTCTCAGGATATCTGGTTCCACTGTGGATTTCTCAGGTCAAGATTACAAAACTCAATTTTTCTCTGCCTTTTAACCTTTGTAAAATGAGGTTAAAAATACCTTTGGCAGTTGTCTTGCTTATTTTGGGATGTACCATGCTTAACAATGTGATTTTCTTTGGAAGCTATAATATTTGTGTCTTGGAAACAAAATAGTTGAAAATCCAATCATAATACATAATTTTCTCCCCTCTTTCTCCCTCTAGATTTTTAGAGTGTGGGATATACAGACCCTTTCACTGCTGCAGGTCTTCCATGATAATCAAGGGAGTCCTGGAGATATGGAGACCTTTAATATGGTATTTGACAACAATCATGGCACACTTATGACTGGTATGTTACTGTAGTAGCTGTATGAGAGCATGTCCTTTCTCCTGGAATGCCATTTCCTTTATGATTACATACAACTGAAGTTCAGTACAGGAATAAGGTATATGAGATGCACAGACACCTGGGAAGTAAGGATATTTGCATTTTAAAGTGAGTCTTGTTATCTATGCTGTTAAATTCAATGTAGAAATATGCATGAAAATATGCAGTGTTTGAATTAACAGCAGGAAACAGAGGAAACGAGAGATCTCTCTAAGGCAAAGAGAACCTTCCTTAGAAAAATTACACTGCACATATCGTCCTGTAACCTTGTCATTACTTGAAAGCTATAAAACTGCTGATCTTCCCCTAGAAAGTATGTTCAAACTCCTTATTTAGTTCAGTAGCTACAGAGAGCTCCACAATCTGTAGTGTCAACAGGTGCACCATCTAATTGTTCAGGAATACAGTATTGTGGGAACTCATCCTAAAATTTCTGGTCTCTGTTTCTTGACTCTGTAGCTGGGAGGCGGGAACCTCCAAGAGACCAGAACTTAACAGGTGTCATTAAGGATGGTAGTCTTCTGTATCTAAGACAGAGACTTTGGAAACCAGCAGGGTTTGCCTGCTCCAGAGCCATAATCACTGAAAAAAAAACATCTTTGAACCTGTTCTGGGGATATAGAGGCCTGAGACATACCAGGCAAATAAGGTCATTGTCTTTGGAGACAGCTTTTTCTGTGTGTGGATTAGGAACAAGGCACAAAGCATGCAAAACTTGTTGTATCTCATAAGATGGATGCAAAACATTTTGTTTTCAGTGACCTGGTAGCTTCTGGTGAAACTTTGTGCCAATAAACTCATTTTAGAAGCCTAAATGTATACATTGGCTAGAGTCCACAAATTGTTATTTGCATTTAGGCATTTAGTAAACACTACAAAGCTTAAGAAATGTCAACTTCTACGTCTTATTTTTAAAATGCCCAGAATATTAATTACTCAAGTGTTTGAAGACTTTTAATCACTAATATGATCTTCAATTCCAGTTTAAGTTAGTGACATTTTCAAGACTTAGTAACATAGGGATTTTACATGGAAAAGTCCTTGACAAATTGAGGTAACTTTGCCCTTATAAACAATGATTGAAGCAATGTTTAAATATCTGTAAAAATCTAGTCTTGGGCTCTGTTAACGATTCCATTAAAAGACTAAGTGAATGCCTCCTTGCTCCTGAAGAGGGAATGAGACTAAGGCTATATGTGGGTGAATTCTCATTTCTGTGTACCCAGCTTTACAGAGGAGTTTTTCAGTTATTAGTTCACTGACAACCATAAATCATGGCTCACCTTCATGCTTCATTTGAATATCACCATAGCTTTCCTTCTGTGCTTTTTTTCCCAAGCTGCTGGCCTCTATGCCTGGACTTAAGCCAAATATTAGGCTTTTTTGTCCTTTGCTGCACTCACTGTTAACTGCTGCTCCTCTGCTGGTCAAACAGTAGCAATATTGGAACTGCAGTGGGAGGCTGCATGTGTAGTCTGGCTTGTGAGCCTGCACTGTAAAACCCTGGTCCTCTGTTTTGTCTTGTCATCTTGGTAAAGAAGTCATCATTGCCTGCAGATAGAATTGCTTTATCTCTCAGAAAGTGGATACAATAATTTAATTTAGAGATATATCTGCCAATTAGAATTTTGTTTATTTGGGTCCATTTCCATTCCATGCCAACTCACATGGAGGTAGGTTGACTAGAGGATTTATGGTTCCTAATGATTTGGAGTCAGGGTATCAGTCCCATCAAAGGTGGCCAGGTGTTGTTTAAGGCAGGTAAATACTTATCCATTGTTTAAGTGGTGCTTTTTGGGAAGCAGGTATGAATGTTTAGAAAAGAGATATTCTCAAGAGAAAGACAATATTCCTTATCTGCTTCAGAAAAAAATCAAAGGAACCCTATGGGTTTACATTAAATCTTTGTGTATATCCAGGGAGAATAACCGGTACTATACACAAAATGTATATAATTCTCACTCATCTCACCGTGTGCAGGTTCAACTGTCATTGATATTTATTTTGTAAGTCAGATGATACAAGATACAAGACAGTTGCCAAAGACGCATGACAAAAGCATCAATGTTCTGATTTACAACAGGGCTTTTCGACAGGTTCTCACCATCTGCTCTGAGTTAATACTGATGGTGTGTGTAAGTTGTCACCATTTAAACTGAAAAAGTCTCATCTATTTTTTAATACAGATAAGTTACTGGGCAATTAGGTGCGTGATTAGTGTCTATTATTCAGTGTTGGGTTTGTGACTGTTTTTGTGCTGAAATTCTCCAGGGAAGTGGTAGCCATGATGAATAAACTATTTGGATTCAACAGTGTTACTTTTCTCAGATAACTACTTCCCTGACCTGCACTGAAATACATACAGTAAGGCACAAGTGAAGAACTGTGATGATTCTCATACTGAAGATGCAGATACGAGTAAATATTATTGCTATTTATACACTCTGTTCATCTTTGCTCAAAGCAATAACAAGACTATATGGATGTTCTGAACTCTCTTAAGAGCTATAGGTTGCATTCATATAAGTGATTGACTTTCTTGTCCTAAGAAATTGATATAATTTAGCCAAATTTACCTTTAGCATGCTCCTAAATTCCATTTGTAGTTTCTCCATCCATGATTTTTATTCTCTTCAGAGTAAATGTTTCTTGTTTTCACTTAGTGCTGTCCCAGATGGAATGGAAATGGATAAATATTTTAATCCTTAAATTAAAGAAAAAACCCAACATTTGAAAAAAATTTTCAACTAGAAAACTGTTCTGTAGTTACACCAAAGTTCTGTTTTCTAATTCTATTTTTCTTGCTTTTAGGAAAATGTGAAAAGTGATGAAATTTATAGTCAAATAATAACAGGTATGGAAAGATGTTTTTTATTCTCTTTGTTCTTGATCCATGAGTTCTGCCCAGATTACCATAGAAACTGAGTTTTCCTGGCAAAGCATGTTTAGAATAATTGGAATATCTTTGGTAGAGGGATGACACATGTCAACATCTGCTCCCTCCTGATTTGCAATTATTTTCCAAAAGCCAGGCTAGGATCCAGAATATGCAAGGGCTTAATTGCTGGGTTTTTTTTCTAAATAGACATGATGCTGTAAACCTTGCAGAATTTGTGAATGTCAGCTACACACACTTCTCTTCCATATATTCAAGCAAAGAGTTATTAAAATGATGTAGCAAGGACCAACTTGAGTCAAGTGTGAGTAAATGGCATCCTAGACAAAATCTTCAATAGCAGATGAAATTTTAGAAGGAAGAATCTTCCATATAATATAAAGCCTTAAAACAAAAAGAGAGAGCCAAGTGCAAATGGAGTCAGTGATTTTGAAACTGTCTAGGTTCTTCTGAATCCTTTAGACATCCTCTGCTGGAAAGCAGACTTTCCCAATAACAAGAAACTTGGATTTAAGATTTATTTTGTAAAGAAAACATACCCTGAAATCAGAATATCCCTAAGCCCTGAAGCTGCCCAATGAAGTAGACTCTCATGTTAGGTCCTGAATCCACAGAATGTCTGTTTCACTGAGGACCTTCATAGGACCATCCCCCAGCATCTCCTGGGAAAGTCATAGCAGGAAATCAAAAATGTTCTCTGTGACCACCACCTTGCATTTAGCAAAAGTTTTGAACAGGAGAACTAAGTGTAGAAATCTATGATTCCAGAATTGTTATGGGTAGTTTAGTTATTAAACTTCTCTTCATTGATGATTTCATAGTAATCTCTAGAAACCTCATCCATAGGCTGCCGAACTGCCTCTCACCTCTCCCGATGATGACTGTCTTGCACTCCTTCATTCTCATTGGTACTTGCAGATTCTGTAATATCTGCTGCTGTGCTCTAAATTAGTTTCCCCAACATTGTAGAACAATAGTTCTGGCTGATTTAAGTAAGACCATGAAGATTGTTTTCTTTTCAGCTGTCTTTTATCCATATCTGCAATCAATACAGAGTAATGCAATCTTGATGATGGTATTTATTTTCAAACTGACCTTTTTTTACTAGCATTATGTAATTTCTGTGTATTCAAAAGCAGTACTAAAAATTATTGAGAAAATGTATGATCATTTGTGTTCCAAAGGAGAAAGCACAACTAGGTACAGGAACATCCAAAACTTGAAGATGAATGTGCAGTCACCCAAAGCTGTAGCAGGATACTCACCAATACTGGCTTCTGCTCATGAGAATGGCTGTATCTACCTGTGGAGCATTGAGGTAGCTGTGTGAAAGTCTTTGGGATGGGACTGCACCTTTACTAATCTTTGGAAGCATGTTTATTAACTAGCAATTGCAACAGCAGATATTTTATTGCATTTTTTTGGTTAATAGTTTCTTCCATGGACACAAATTACTTCTGCTTTAAGTAGTTGCAGCAGGGCTTAATGGCAAGCAGAAAATGAAGAAACTTGATTCGACAAAAGCTGACAAAACTGACTGTAAAGTTATGTGAAAGTCTAGAAGTTGATTTCTCCACCTGATAGGCAAGGCAGAGTTTGTCCTCGGAAGAGGAGAAATACGTCTGGAACATTGCACAAGCCAGCTAGCACTTGTTAGGGCTACAGTTCAGGAGAGAATCAGGACTACGAATCTGGAGAGACATAGTGTCTACAGCTGTAATTAGCTTGTAAAGCCAGTCGTGCAAGAGAATGCCAACAACTTAGTTGTCATACCACCTCAGATCTGTAAGACTGTATTCCTGAAAATCTATTACTCTAAACGAGATACAAAGTAAATACAGCAAGAAAGGGGAGTACCATGATATGATTAGGAAATATTGGTTGTTATGCAGACAATGTTGACAATACACCAGCTAGATAAAGCTTTAATGAGGATCGAAGCAAAGGCAAGTCACAGGGAGAATATTTCAGTAAGATGATGAGATAGCTTTGCAGACATTTTATGCAAAACCAGAATATGATGTTCGTGTCCTCAAGTAGAGTAGGTGAGGGCTTTCTTGTGCTTCATTGTTTGCACAATTATATAGATTCCTAGAAGAATCTCCAAGTTCAGATGACAGGGATATCATCACTGACGTGATTGTCGTTACCTGGATAACAGAGCCACGAATCTCCTTATCAGCAAGACATTCTCCTTCCCCTAAACCTGAAGAGGCAGTAAGGGAGAAAGTCTACTGGTGCTCACTTGAAAAACAGAACAAGTTGGTGAGGGAGCTGACATGGGCCATTTTGCAGTAAGAAACAACATTTCAGTAGCAAATGAGGTACATACTGATGATATTCCTCAACAAATGATAAGTGAGGAAGCAGTGGTAGGTACAGCTGTGTGAGTGAAATAGCTTGTCCTTTTGATGTAGAAGAGACAACAGTCCAGAAGACTACACCCCAGTTATTTTGGTTATTGAGTAGATTAGGAAACTAATTTTTTGCAGCTTTTTTAATTGATATGAGCTGAGTAATGCTGGATAGCATGGCACTCAACTTCTGATGCATTGATTATTTTTTAAAGTAGATGTTATAAAGATAAATATGTGGGGGTTTTGTTTATTTATTTTAGGGAACTTTGATGAAAGAACTTCTGCCATTTTCAAAATACCCTTCAGTTCCTCTGACAGCACTATGTACAGACATCTCTACTAAAACACTTTTGGCAGGCAGTAAGGGTGAGTAAACATGTTAGTCATTCTGTTTAAGACAGTCTGTAGGACCACAAAATATTATGTTCTAAATGTGTGAGAAATGTGGAAATTAAAGCCCACGTTACCAGACTTTCTCCATGAAAGCTGTAATTAAATAACCAAAAAAAGGTCATTTCTAGTATGAAAGGGTGGTATATTAATGCTCAGCATTAACAGCATTATCAGTAGAATTGTCTCTGTAAAAGACATTATCATTTTCTTCATTCAGAAGTCCTTCATATGCTTTCCATCTGAATTATTGTATTAATACCAAGGGCAAACTTTACTGCTAAGAACAAGCAAAAAAAAAAAAAAAAATCACATCCATGGTAATTAAACTACATAAAAAACTGCAGCTGTGGCTATACCAAGAACCATAATACAGATGCTGAGACAGTATACACGGAAATAGTTTCCACAGTGTACTGCCATATACGGAAAGAAAACACTTGTGAGCTAGCAGCTCATTGTTAGGCTTTTAATTTCACACCAAATCTGCCTTTCATTTGGCATTAAATACGCTGTCTGATTCTTCTCCAAACCTGTAGAATAACCTTGGCAGTTTTCCTCTCTGCATCTGTCATATGAAATTTTTGTCCTTTAATGTGTCACTTTTATTCAGAAATACCCATTGAACTGTTTCCCTGCCAGCTTCCTGCTCTTATGCTGTCAGAAGTTAGATGGAGTAAGTTGGTTTTTTTCCCCATTTGTTTCAAAACTGAGCAGTAGCTTGATGTTGATGCAGAAAAAAAAGGGAGAGTTTCCTCTCCCCATTGATGAGTAAGTGACTTCAGGAAGGCAGCATGCACTGAATAGGATTTTAGTTAGTTGTGGAAAAGTATCCACTCTATTACCTATTATTCTGATCCTTTCTTTGTCCTTTTGTATTTGTGCCACTGTGTGCATGCTTTTCATGCTTTCTGCCTCCCTCTCTTTTATCTGCAGTGCTTCTGCCAATTTCTTATTCCCATTACAGATTTTTTCCTTGTTAGGAAAAGGTCAACTTCTCTGTCGGCCTTCTTGCTTGCTTGCAAATGTACAGTCCTAGAAACCAGATGTGACCAGTATGATATGGAATTACACAAAAAGATTCCTCTGTCTAGTAGTAGAAATGAGAGATAAGAGACAAATCCATCAGGAAAAAGAGAGCCTATGCATAAAACTGAGCAATTCTGAATCATAAAGAAAATGTTTCTTTGACTCTAGCTTCACATGAGTGTATTAAGAGGTTGTAAAACTTTGAGTTTTAAATGTGTATGCAATTAATCAAACATTGTCCATTTTATCAGGATTGAAAAACAGTTCAATGCCCAGGATGCTCTCATACCTAGTTTGTGAAGCAAATAACTGTCATGACCACATGACTTATTTTCCACTCATATCATTTAAAGAAAAAACCCTACATTCTTTCAATTTCAAACCTGTCCATTTAATGACACATGGCTCATAGAGAGTATATCTATTTATTTGCATATTAATGACCAGTCTATTCTTTTCTACTCTATGCTTGACAATGAGACAGAGACATTCACCTTAAAATAACTTTAACTGACCTGTTGTTTTTGCTTCATTCTGCCCAATATTTACCAAGCACATATGTTAGCGATGACTAAATGTAATGAAATTTATTGATGTTTTACTTTTTCCTTTCTTAAACAGAGGGACATATTATGTGCTGGAGCGTTGCCTCATTCTTAGAAGATGAACAAAATAGTAAAAACGTAAGGAAAAACCTGACAGATTTTTTTAATTTGAATAGTATACCAAATAAGACAAACAGCAAAAAATGGACTCAGAACTCTGCAGGGACTAAAAATGTTTCCTGCACATAAAGGTCACGTCATTTGCTTGAAGTAATAAGTTGCTGCTGTGAAACACAAAAAAAAAACAACCCATAAGTAAAATGCTGTTAGCATTATTCCATTGTATTCAAAGAGGCTATGTTAGGAACCAATTTATCCTTGTCCCCTGAGCGGAGATTCTACCATATGCCATTTGCAGGCTTTTTCATGGAAGAATATTTTTCACCTCTTTTCTTAAGAGCCATGCTCGTAAATCCACTAAGCTTGCAACCATGGTGGCATTCAGAACTACCTGACGTGAGATTGTGTTGCTTTTTTCCCTCAGCAAATAAAGGAGGAGCTGTGCTGGAGAGCGCACTCTGCTGAAGTGGTCGACTTATTTCATGAAGATGAGAAAAATGTGATAGTGACAGCATCTATTGATGGTTCAGTCAGGTACAAAAATGATTAATTTTTATTACTGCAGTGCCAATCAGTTGAACTGTCTCCAAAGTTCCTCTTCTTGCTGGGCTTGATTAGAGGCTAGAACTGAGACAAAATACAACATTGGATGCATTTTCTGTTCTGCACTTGAAATAACTGATTTTTTAATTTAACACTTCATGTTTTCTCAGGAATTCAGACCTTTTGCAGACTGTGATTTTGTTTCATTGAGGTGACCTTGAATGTGTAGGTAACAGCCCCATCATTTTAGAAATTGTCTCCTGTTCTAAGCCTATTCTAACTTTGAATACTTGTTAAATTGACGTGGGTCGTAAGAATTACATCTAACCAACGCTGATGCAATTAAACTGGTGCACTCTGAAGATGCTTTATAGACTACTGCAATTTCTTCTTGGCTAACAAGTACATTTGAAGGGGTTTCTTTTTGGGTTTGGGGAGGATGTTTAGTGTAGGTTCTGCTCTGGTGGAAGCAATTCAGGATATTGGTGCCCTTACTCCTAAGTTTCGTAATTGTAAAGATGAACTATTTGTTTGGTTTACCATTTTTACAACATCCTTCAGAGATTTTTTTTTCTCTCAGGTTACTTCTTACATTATAAAAAGTGAACTTCAACTTTGTTTGTTTTTTTATGACTAGCACGCTGAAATCTAGAGCAGTGCTGCAGAACTTGATAATGTAGATGCATATTTTCTCACTTCTAAAAGTATCCTTTTTTCCTTTCTGTCCTTTGACACTTCTACTATGTCTGTAGGCTTTGGCATGCCGTGAACGGATACTATCTTGGTTACTTCGGACAACCCAGGAAGTCTGATTTGTCAGATATCAATCGGTTGATTTTGCCTTGTGACATTAATAGCTTCCCTACTATAATTAAAGAGGAAAGCAAGTATATGGAAAAGAAGAAGCTTGAATATCCTCTCATGCTGGACAAGGAGAAGTAAGAGTTCTCAAGGGATGTAGCTTAGTTACAAGTCAAGCCAGACAGCTTTGGCCCTCTAGCTTAAGTCATACTTCCAGTGCTGATGCTTCTTGATTCATTTATTGGTGAGTTGCCACTAAACAAACACTGCAGCATGAATCTTCAGAGGCAATATGCACAATGCCTTTAGTAACAAAGCAGTCCAAATCTGGGAAAAAATTACTTCAGAGCTTAAAAAATCATGCATGCTTTAGTGGTAAGTTTTCATATAAACATGTGCATTCTTAGCTGCCTTTCAACCAAAGCACTCTGGGACTATGGAAAAATCTCTCCTATATATGAGGTAAGCACAAGACTTTTCTGCCTTTTAGGGCAGCAGTCATACAGCAGAAGCCATTAGCACTAGTAAGTTATTACAACTATGTATTGTGACATTCTGTTATTAACTGTCTGCTTCTCAATTTGATTTTCTTATGTGGTTTGCATTACTACCTCTCTGATTCCGTTCTCTATTTGATGGAAGCTTGGGAAGACAGTAGAAGAGAGTGCTGCAAAGTGAGTATTCTAGACGTTCATTTCTCCTGTTCAACTTTCTGTAATTCACTTTTTGCTCAGACTCTACTCTTAGCCCCAAAACTATTGATTTTTATCTGCACAAAGCTTTGGCTATTAATACAGTTAATACAGGCTATTAATACAGTTAATAAGTTTTATGGGTACTATTGATTTGATTTATTGCAAGCTGCCTAGCAAAGCTTCCTAGGTTTCTAAGGAGAAAGACCAGAATGTTCACAGCCTTGTACATCCCACCTATCATAGGATGGAAAGAATCTTCCCCAGCAGAAAACAGGAAACTTCAGAGCACAGTGTTCAAATGGTTGGCACATATGCTGTTATTCTGACTATTAATGTGCCTTGGAAATCTATGTTTGGTTTTCTTCCAGAAGACAAAATACAGGCTGTCGTGTCCCTTGACAAGTTAGGAACTGAAGCCAATGGCACTGCAATGGATTTACAATAAAACAAGATCAGACTTTTTCTGAGCTACATGCACAACTGATACTTTTTTTTGTCTGTACTATTACAAAACACTATCAAAGTTGTCTGTTCATCTGAATACATTATTTAGTTCTTGAAATTTTGCATTTTATTTCTTTAAAGGTCTTCAGTGTAAAAAGCCGAGATGTCCAGTCCCACTGGATAGACAACGGAGACAGGTTTCAGTGGAGAATAAGGTCAATACAAATAAACACAGAATCCACCTCCAAGAAAGTGAATTAGCAGGTTCCTTATTTCATTTTTTTTCCTCTGTTGTTTTCCTGTTCTATTGAAATCCATTTCATTATTAAGTAGAACACACAGAAATAATATCTTTATTTCTATTCCAGTCCTTCATGCAGAGGAAAAATTCTAATAAAGCCAGTGTATGATTATAACAAGATACACACTGAAAATCCTATCTCATTCCACTTTTTGACAGTTAAAAAGGAGAAGCACTTTACTATGATTAAGTGCTTAAAAACTGAGAGCCATAGATCCACAAAAATTCTTCTTTTGCTAGCTGTACAGACTCCTCTAAAGCTCAAGAAATGTTATTCCATAGGTACTGTTGTAACCATTCTCCTGTTTCGGGAGCTTTGGAGTCCTTAGGGAGGCAGTTGATGAGATGTTCCATAGGTAGCACACATATGCCACAATACCCTAGTCAAAATGTCTTCTTCCAGAAACAGGTAGATTTACTTGTTAATCATGTGGAGATAAAACAGAAGGAAGATTGAGAACTAGGTTAAAATAATGAGAAATGGCCATATTTAAAGATACCTGGCGTCATGGTATTAGCCCAGACAGTGACAAAGAACCACGATCGATCACTCACTCCTCCCCCTTCCCAACAAGACAGGGAAGAGAGAAGTACTGAGGGGCTTCGGAACGCCCTAAGGACAGGGAGATCTCAATTGCCACTTATAATCCCAGGCAAAACAGACAAGACTACTCAACTTGGGGAAGAAAAGGAAATTTAATCTGCCACCAATCAAAATCATAAATAGAAAACACAACAGAGTGGCACGATGATGAAAAGCACAACCAGCCCTTTAATTCCAACTTTCCCCCACTCCTCCCCTCTTCCCAACTCAGGCACCTGATCCTGGTGTCTTTGCCTCCTCCCCCTGAACAGCTCAGGGGAGCTGGGAATAGTCGGTCCTGTTACAGTCAGTCCTGATGGCTCCTGCCACTTGTCTCTCGCCTCAGGGCAGGAGGGCTCTTCACCAGTCCTCCCTGCTCCAGTGCAGGGTCCCTCACCGGCCAGGGAGCCCTGCACAGGCCACTCTGACCTGCGTTCCTCTGGAGGGCTGCAGCTCCCTGCAGGCTCTCCAGCACGGCCTGCATCATGGCACCCTCCTCTCACAGTCTCCTGCCTGTCCAGGTGCAATCACCCCTCTGAGACAAGGTTCTTCTGGAGCTGCAAAAGTCCTGCTGTTGCCCTCTGTGGGTCACAGGGCCACAGCAGGTCTCTCACCGCAGGCTGCAGGGGAGTCTCTGGTCTAATACTACTTCTCTTTTCCTCTTTTTCTGACTATGGGGTCCACATGGTCACTTCCTTCTTGTCCTACCCTTTGTGGCAGTTTGACCCTGGCTGGATGCCAGGTGCCCACTACATTGCTCTATCACCCACCTCCTCAGCAAGCCAGGGAAGGGGAGAAAATAAGACGAGAGTCTCATGGGTTGAGATAAAAGCAGTTTAATAAAGGAGTAGCAAAGCCACGCATGTGAGAAGCGAAGCAAAAGCAAATAAAGCTGTTAGCTTCCCATCAGCAACGATGTCCAGCCACTTCCTGAGAAGCAGGGCTTCAGTACGCATAACGATTGCTTTTTGGAAGGCCAAAAATGAATCTTGCCCCCCCCTTCCTGCTCCTCTCTCCCAGTTTATATTACTGAGCTGACGTCATATGGTATGGAATATCTCCTTGGTCAGCCTGGGTCAGCTGTCCCAGCCATGGTCCCTCCCAAGATTGTGCCCATCCACAGCTATTGGTGAAGGTGAGAGAAGGAATGCTGTGGGAGCAGTAGTCATAATATTGATATCAACTACAAGCACAGCACTGCAAGACTACTGTGGAAAATCACTACCATCCCAGACCCACTACACCCTTCCATCTCCTCCTATGCATTACAGATTTCCCTTCTTAAATTGTCATGGCAGAGACACTGGATTGGCCCATCCAGGCCGGAGGTAGGTCCAAGTCAGAGCCGGGGGATGTTTTGAGAAGTGCTTATGGAACCAGCACTGCAGTCCCTCTACTTGTTAGCTAGCCAAAGAAGCTTCACACATACCCTTCTCACTGTGAGTGGTTTTGCAGGGAGAAACAAAACACAAACAGTCTCCTCCTTTACCCAGGTGCTATCAGCCTCTCAATTACTTTTGGTAGCAAAGTTAACTCTAATTTGAGGTTTGGGAGTCTCTCACAATAAGGCTGATTTTTAGCATCCTTTTATCTCTTTCCATCACAGTGGTGGATTTTGCCTCAAAATCTTGTAAGCTTGTCTTTAATACTCAGAGTCTTATAAGCATCATACACACAACAAGGAGTTAATATGCCCTGCAGTTTCTGCTTGTTAGTTCCTTGCTTGTGCTTTCAAAGAGCATCTTCATCCTCTAAGCTACAAGAGTGCATGCTGAACTCATGTTCAATTAAATTCCTGTCATGATTCCCTGAATCCTTTCTGGTATTTCAGGACAGTGTCACAACATGACAGAGGTCACAGAATACATATTCTGTCATCCTTTGTCTAGCTAAAGGTACAAATCCTTGACAAATGTCTCACCATAGTGAGTATTTAGGACAATCCATGTATCTGGTGACATTATTACCTACTATTTTGGCAAAAGTAACAAGTTTTCTGTATTACTGGTAGTGAACAGTGCTTCATCTGCTGGCCTTATTGGAAAGACTGTCTTCTGATAAGCAGAATACACAATGACTTCTCTTTGACTAGTTATGGGGCTAGGTTATGATTCTGGGCATAATTGTCATAGTTTGACATGACAGCCGTTTCTGGTAAGGGGGATGGGGCTGTAAAGATGACTCCTGTAAGAAGTTGTTTGCAACTCTCCCCAGCTCTGAGCCAGACCCACTTCTGGGGCTGAGCCAATTAGACGCCTCCACAATCACTTTTTAAGAAGAAGCCGGAAGAGGAGGTTGCTTTTCCTCCATCTTTTTCCTGCTTCTTCTTTCTTCTGTCCCTTCTTCTTCTTCTGGCTGGTGGTGGTGCAAGGAGTAGGAACAATGAGAGAAACAGCCATGCGGACTCCAAGGCCAGTGATGAAAGAGAGGAGGAGGTGTACCAGAGCAGAGACTCCCCTGCATTCTGTGGAGAGAATTGGAGAAGCTGAGATATTCACCAAGGACTGTGTCCCGAGAGAGGGACCCCGTATCGGTAGAAGAAACTGCAATTGTGATGAAGAATGCATGCCAGAGATATTTACCAAGGACTCTGTCCCGAGAGAGGGAACCCATATCGGCAGAAGCCGCAGCTGCTGGGAGCAACCCATGCCAGAGAAGTTTGCTAAGGACTTTGTGCCGGGGGAGGAACCCCGTGTTGGAGCAGGGGAAGAATGCCAGGAGTCATCCTCTTCTGAGAAGACAGAAGCGGCAGAGCCCATCTATGAGAGACTGACCACATCCCCCATTCCTTGCCCCCCTGAGCCGTTGCGGGGGGAGGAGGTAGAGATATCGGGAGCAGTGAGCTGGGCCGGGGAAGAAAGGAGGGATGGGGGAGGGAGATCTTAAAGTGCTGGTTGTAATTTTCTCATCTCATTCCTACTCCCTTTTGCTTTTATTCCATTCTGTTTCTTGTAGAATAAACTTTCCTACTTTCCTCTCTAAGTCAAGTACTGGAGTTTGTTTTGCCCGGCACTGTAATTGGCAGTGAGCCCTCCTTGCCTTTGTCTCAATCCACAACAACCTTGCTTACCTTTTTACTCCCATTTCTCTGGGGCCTTCGCCATCCTAACGAGGGTGGGGGTGAATGGGGGCACCGAGCGAGAGACTGTCGTGGTGCTGCTGTGCTAGCTGGGCCAAACCACGACAGTAATACTGCAGGAACTTTTTAGCAAAATATCTTGTGGGTGTATATTTTTAAATATTATGATCAACTGTACTGGGTCTGTCTGGTATTAACCTAATTTTCTTCATTGCAGCCTGTATGGTGCTGTGTTCTGGTTTTGTGACTAGAACTGTTGATAATACGTGAACAGACCGGAGATATTCCATACCATACAGGGTCCTGTTCAGCAATAAGAGCTCATGGAACAGAGGAGGAAAACAAGATGTTCATGGTTATAGTGTTTGTCTTCTGAGGTAACTATTATGCATGCTGAGTCCCTGCTTCCCAGAAAATGGCTAAACATCTGCATGCTGATGGGAAGTAGTGGCTGAAATTCTTATTTTTGCTTTGTTTGTACATGCAGCTTTCCTTCACCTACTAAACTGTCTTGACACACTGTCTTATCTCGAGTTTTCTCACTTTTGCTCTTTCAAATCTCTCCCCCATCACAATGGGAGAAGTAAGCAAGCAATTGTATTAGGGCGACACTTTTTTCTGTAGTGTCCAGTGACAGGACAAAGACTAATGGACGAAAGCTGGAACACAAAAAGTTCCACTTAAACATAAAGAAAAACCACTTTTCTGTAAGGGTGAGGGAGTTCTGGCAGAGGCTGCCCAGGGAGGGTGTGGAGTTTCCTTCTCTGGAGGTTTTCAAAACCCACCTGGACACATTCCTCTGTGACCTGATCTAGGTGGACCTGCTTTATCAGGGGATTGGACAAGATGATCTTTAGAGGTCCCTTCCAACCCTGAGTGTTCTGTGATTCTGTGATTTTGTAACTGAGTGGATGCATAGCATCTGCCAGGGTGCTAATACACGACATAAACCAACCTTGTGATTAAAACTAAAATCAAGTTTGTCTGACAAACCAAGGGGCACCAGATAGTGTAATCTGCCATCCTCCATCCCATGATTTAGCAATTCCCTGAGTTCTGTTTGCCTTTGAAAGCTACATCAGCTCTCTTCTTGTGACCTGAAAATTGCCTAGACTTCAAACATTATTAAAATGAACAGGTTCAGAGAGCTCCTTATCCATTTATTTTGATGCTCTTGTGTGGTACATAATTTTATGGTTTATAACTATAAATAGAGGTTATATATTGTTTATAAGTGTTATAGTTAAAAAACCAGTATTTTGCTGTGGTTGCAGGATGCAGAGATCCCACTTTTCTTCAGTTTATTATCTATTTACTTCCTCAGAACTGACTATTTACTCATTCTTTTTACCAGACCTTCAGCTCTGTTAGGATTTCATAGGTTCTTAATTTTTTAATTTCCCCATTTTCACTGCTGCTGGTTGCTGCCTGTGGTTTTCCTGATTAATTGCTCATGTTTTCCATTCATGTCTCTTCACTGCATTCTCTTCTTCACTGTGCAGAAGAGCACAGTGTAACAACTGAGTGTTTCATCCTGTGCTGAATGAATTCAGTGGACCAGCTCTCAGGAAGGAACCATGCTGTAAGGAAAGCTGCAAAAAATTTGCATGATATGCATGCGCTATCTTTAGCAGGCTTCTGTCTAGTTATTACCTTACCATTGTGCTATTTAAATTGTGAAAAAATTACAGTGCTTTAGACTTTTTTCATATTAACAAATCCTGAAATTTTTCAGACTGCATGCCATTGAAGAGTTCAAAATCCTAGGGCTTTATAAACACCAGACAGAAACTGGTCCTTCCCCTAAATGTTTTACACGATGGTACTATCCAGTTGTCACAGGCAGAGCAGTGAGATTTCATTCATATTAAGGCACTATACCGCACAGAATTTTTAGAGGAAGAATAGTTGTTTAATGTGTGCTAGAAAACAGAAGATGCTTCTGGAAAGAAATTAAGCATGGAAAAGCATACCAGGCAAGTGATGCTTCCAAATATACCCACTGATCTTCAGGCAGTCTTTTCAATAGTACAAAGCTTGTATTTATGGACTTCTTGGTATTGGCTGTGAATTTTCTCTATGTCGATGTCTCTGTGTCCCTCTTTCAGCATGGCAGGAATTCATGGTTGAGCTGGCTGCAGTAGTTAGCTTGCCAGAACTTCATTACAGCCCTTGCTAGTGCTTTACAAAACCTGGGACGCTCTTCAGCTGCCCTCACCCACTGGGGCAGCTCAAGCTGAATGGCATCAACAGTGCCAGAACTACGGGAACCAAAAGTCTTTGTTATGTGTCCACCACTATAATAGCTCCCATTATTTGGGCCAGGATTGGATGGAGAAGGCACACAAACATAACTGTTATTTTGTTCCTCTATATATTTACCCAAACTTCTGTTACCTGCAATCAAAGTCTCAGAAGACACATTGACTAGCTGACTGGCCAGATGGCTGACTGAGGAACATGATGCAGAAAAGACACCTGAGTTAAGAGAATTTTTTGAAAGTGTGTAACCTAGTTCTATCCACCGTTCAGGATGTGCTTGTCCATGGATATCCAGAATTAGGCCCCCTGTCATCTGTGACTTTGCAGTGGTCAAAAATCCCATATACTCCTCCCAGGCCTGTTCTGCTTGGAGAATTCCAAAGGAAGCTTCTTCCTTTTCCCTGTTAGCATCCATCTTGAACCTCTGCAGGTGGTTTATAATGATATGCGGGAAGAAGCCACCAGTAATTTTGTTGATTTCTTCTGCAAGAGCCTGAGCCACCTCTATAGTATACCTGTCTTGGCTGGTAGACACTTTGCATTTCTTGTAATTTTGAATACTTCCAGGAGGACACTTGTGAGAGAAAATGCAAGAGGATGTCTTTGCATCCCAACAGGCAGCTTCTCGATCAGGTATGTCTTTGGGTTCCATTGACCCACCATGAGGGACAGAGAGAATCAGGTTCATGTTGCCCACCTCATATTCAGTGAAATGCTTATGACCAAATATAACCTCTTTGGTGCCAATAGTTTTCAAAAGTAAATATATAATGGAAAGGACGAAGAGATACATGTTCTTAATTTGTTGCTGGAAGACTCAGCAATATGGACTATATCAGCACCTACATAAAAGCAAAAGACAGATTTTTGATTATTACAGTTGGGAACGCATGAGAGACTATTCAGCTGCTGCTGGAACAATTGGTTACTGATTAACCTGCTTTAATTTTATTCTATGTTACTGGAAGTAGAAAAGTACTTACATGAGCAGCAAAAAAGAACAGGGCACTTAGTGTGGCTAGATGTGACTGGCGCAGTGTTTCCAAAAGAGAGGATTCTCCCGGAATAACAAGACAAGGGAAATGGTAGGTTGCTGGGCCTCCTTCATTTCCCCAGAAAGCCCAAACACTATTTGATCATCTCATCTGGTCCCAGAAAAATCACTAAATCCCAGCAAAATATTGGAAATTTGTTTTTTTTTCTCTGCTAAAGCCTCTGTTTTTTCACCTCTGAAATGTGAGAAAATTCTAACAAAATTTGATATAACATCTGTATCTCATTGGCCTGCATGAAATACATTTCCATTATCATTATGTTTATGGAAACTAGAGGTTACATCAGCTCCGACCTGCACTGGACTAGTCTAAAATAAGCAGACTGATAAAAATTGAGTACAATCAAGCTCTATCTCTAGTGGTGCTCCAGGCTGAGTTGATTTATAATATTATGGATAGGTACCATTGAGTACATTGAGAAGTGAGACTATTGTTTTCATTTTCAAGTCTCCATTCCCCTTACAGGAGTGAAGATATTTTTAAGCCCTCACTAACTCTGACATTTTTTTGAAAGCTGTAGTTCAGCAAGATGCTGACAGTGCTTTCTGGTTTGAAGGCATTACATCTCTATAAAGATCAGAGTCTTGAGTGTAATTGTGTTAGACATATGTAAAATGAGTAAAGCCACCAAAAAGCAGAATGAAAAAGGATACTTTTCACTTTCATGAATATAAAACCCCCTCAATGTAGGCTAGATGAGAAGTATGTAAACAGATGCATCTGCAGATGAGGCAAGCTGAGTCTGTCCTTCCCCTGTCATTATGTCACCAGCAGAAATGTGGAGGATGAGAGGCACAGACAAGGGAGAGAATAAGAAAGCAGATTTGCAAGAAAACATCCACAATGTCTCTCCTGAGAGCATGTATGACAGCAGCCACTATATACTGAGAGAGCACGGTGCAGTCTGCCCCAGGCCCCATCAGCCACCTATTCCAAGAAAAGGAGAGGGCAATTTCACCCAAATAATACAGTGAAATCTTCTTTTCCCAGTACAAGGAAATCCTGCTGGCTATTTAGAGACAACCTGCTTCCCCCTGAGCTGGTCCACACTGAGGAACCTGTACAAAAAAAAAAGTAGATATCTATCTTCCTCTCTTCTTTCTGGGATGAAAGTCCCATAAAAGTCTGTGAGCTAGAATTAGATCCCTTATAATCTAATCTACAGTTTTTCTGGAAAGCATGATTAGCTTTTTTAGTTTCTTTTTAACCATTCAGTTAAAAGTTCCCTTTCCTTGAGCTACTGGCTTAAAACATGTTTTTATCCAAGTCCTTGTATAGTTTATACTTCCCTAGATTTCTTTAAGACACAGATTTACACCTACAAGTTTACTGTTTGCATTACCAGAAATGTTGGGGAAAGGAATATTTTCAAGCATTATTCAAAATCTTTTTTTTTTCTCAGAAAAAAAAAAAAAAACCAGACTGCTCACACAGAGTATGCTAAGTCTCAGAATAGCTTACCTCGGGTGCAGTGGGACCCAGCACCAAGTTCAATAAATCAACAGTAAGGCTCACCTGCCTCAGAAGGGCTGAGGTTTCCTTTCAGGCTCTCACCTTAAATGCGATGACACAGCTGTTCCTTTCCCAGTGCCCACCAAAATGTTTGCTGTTATCTGCAGCACTTTGCTTGTCTTTTTGAAACTTCTTGTTAATGATTAAATCAAGCTGATAGCACTACTAGATCATGCCTTAAAGATACATGGAGAGAGAGCTCTGTATAATTACCTAACTGTGAGAAAGCCACCTTGGCATGGGTCAGGCTCTGGGCAGATTTTGAGTTCTAGGGTAACCCAACGAGCCCAGACTGGTTTAAAGACTTTTTCTGGACAATGTACAGGGGATGCAAAGGACATATCTTAAGTCATAGTAATACAGGTTAGAGCTGCTATTCTGGACTTCAACGATAGCAAAACACACATCTTTCCAAAGGATGGTGCTCAGCACCTGCAGCTAGGACGCATATGCTAGAAAATTTACCTGTTTGTCTTCTTCAGCACAAGGGTGAGGTCTATGTGCGTTAAGAAATGTTTAACAGTCTCCAAGTTCTCTGTTGATCACAGATAAACTTATATTACTATGAGATGAAATAAAAAAAATCCACAATATTTTTTATTGGTAGTAATCACTATCCCCCCCCCCCCCGCACCTTTCAAAAGTGACACTGAAATGACCATGACTTTTGGCTTCACTGGGGCTTCCCCTGTCCCAGAGGTCTCTAGAGGCCAGGATGAGCCATGCAGCTACATGGCACAGAGGCTTGAACTGCACTCGGATTTATTATTTCACAATGAAGGATCTTGGAGGAAAAAATATGCACTAGTAAACTAGAAGCTTAGCATGCTTGTGTTCTCTGTACTGAGATATGGGTTTAGACACCATAAAAACTTGCCACAAGAAGCACAGCCACACCAAAGGTAAGCTCAGAATAGTTAATACAGTCAGTAAAGGTGGCAAAACTGGTAATACAGTGGGTTTTGAGGTTTAATGGCAAAAAATGGGTGCCCTAATTCTGGTTTTGGCTTTTGGGTCTTGTAGGGGGAGTCTAGGTATTTTTCAGAGGAAAGGTAATACAGATATATCTGGTTGCATGAATACTCATCTATGCATTGGAAGTGATCCATTATCTCTTTCTGGCTGAGAAAATACATTCTCTCCACTCAGAATTATTCCAACGTATGCCTGGCAGAGAAAAGACCTGGAAATGGTGAACCAAAAAGAATTCTGAGTTGAACAATAAAGACAAAAGGACAGATTGGTAGGGTGGGAGAGTAGAGTCTCCTTCTCTGGAGGTTTTCATAACCCACCTGGACATGTTCCTGTGTGCCCTGATCAAGGTGGACCTGCCTTACCAGGGAATTGGACTAGATGATCTCTAAAGGTACCTTCCAACTCTGACCATTCTGTGATTCTGTAAAAATTTTTAGTGGTTTTTTTTTTTTTTTTACATATAGACACAGGGGTTAACATTCTAGTACTTCTAGGAACATACTGAACCTGCAGGATTTTATGAGTGTTACAGGTAATATTCCTACATGTATGTACCCACTTGTCAACAGCCAGTTGCCATGTCTGCAAACAATTGCTGCAAATACATATATCTACATGTTTGCATATGGGCTCAGGAAATGCTTTTTGATCATATATGTGGGGTGAATTTTGAAAAAAGGGGCAAAAATTACCACTAAGCCCTAAGCTACTTGGTCTTGCTTTGACAAGTCTCACAAACTTCAGTGAGGCTTTGCTTGGATTTGAGTGGGTCCTACAAATAACACACTCCTTGTCTTAATTCTCCTATACATCCCTACCTTAGCACTGGCAAACCTCTGATGAGCAACAAGACTGTCAAAGGAGACACAAATGTTGTGTCCATACACTCTTAACCACACAAAGACATCATTTCTTATGGGTACTCAAAACAAATGCAGTCAGTGCTAAGTGCTTAGAGAAATATTCAAAGTTTCAGAGAGCAACTGGGTGCTACATCTGAGGCTCAGACATCCTCATACTGATATTGTGTACAAGAAGTGTTTTCTGTGAAGGTAAATAGCCATTTGAGATATAAGATACTACATAAAATAACGGAAGACGACCTTTCTTGGGGCTTTGAAAAATTGTGGGATGAGTTGACCTCTTGGTTGCCTAACCTACGGTGGTTGAAACAGATAATTGCTATGGTAGTGATTTTTACAGTTTTTGGAATATTTGGGTGTATATTACT
>WBNH01008646.1:0-11308 GCA_013401255.1 Urocolius indicus | reverse complement strand
CCCTTACCATTCTGTGATTCTCTCAATGGTTTCTGATTTGCTAGCATGTATTTGAACATGAGTGACAAACCAGCTCTGGCATTCGAGCCCACCTGTGGAGCTATGGTAACTTCTTTCACCCTTCCTGAGTACTCAACTCTGTGTGCATTAAGGATGCAGATTGATCTGCCCAGCCAGCAGTCACATTGTGTAGTTCCTTTGGCTTGTCTGTTCACTGGAGCAATCCTTTGGGATCCCTGCTCCTCAGCAGAGCAGCTCCTCCATTTTTCTGCCTAAGAAGTGTGACTTGATATTTGCATGAGGTGTAATGCATAAGTGTATCTCACGACCTCAGAGTATTCACAAAGGCATAGGCGCAGCAAGCCAGTTTCCTGGGATTCAGTGGTAGTGAACAGAGACAGAATGAGAGCAGAAGCCCAGTTTGTTTCTTCTGCATCTCTCCTGCAGATGCCTGTCTGTGTCTCTGGTGTTTCAGGCTCTTTTCAGTCGACGTGGTGTGTGTCATTTGATGTTACTCCCCCGTGTGACTGGGATTCTGTACACACAGTGTTAAATCTTTTTCTTGAGGGTAAGTTTCATAGCATCAGAATTCTTGCAGCGGTCAATTAAATTTATAATCCATTAAAAGCATCCAATTAGTTGGTTAAGAGCTATTTATTTTCCATTGATTATATTGCTTTCCTTTGGAGCTCTAATCAAGTCTTAACACAGTTCCTTTAACTTGCATGAGGGTAACTTGGGCTGAAACGCCTTAAATATCCAGATTGCAAAGGCACAAGGTTTTACTGTCACCTGGGGATTGCTGCATGTTCCAGGGTTCTCAAACCCTCCAGGGTTTAGATTGCACCTGCATCCCTTTGTTTCCAGTGTTCCTGTGCTTAGAGCACAGCTGTCAAGCTTGAGCTCCTCTCTTACACCCACCTACCTGCTTTTTGAGTTGTCCCGCCATCAGATGTGAGACTGAGGGAAGCCTGCACCCTGTGGCTGGCTTGAGGGAGTTCCTAGGAGTGCTCCACTCCAAGCCTGTCTGCTCATCACCGTTATGATCCCATGGCAACTGATGGATGGGGCAGTCCTGCCCCTGTAAGTCGTGCGTGCACGGGGAAATCCAAGTGGCATCTCTCAGCTGTGACGTTATTCATCAGAGGAGCAAGGAGCCTTTCCCCCTATCCCTCCCTCATGACCCCATCTCCCTATCTCATGTACCAACAAAGGTAAGTCACACTCTTTGCGCTGACATCTGGATCAATTAGTTCACGTTTGCGGTGGGAATGTAGGTTAGTGCTCTTTCTGCTTGCCTGGTGAGAGTCCACTGAGCTTCCTAACAAGCCAATATCTCTGTTCAACTGCAGAAAGCTGTAGGGCTGGGCCCAGGAGGCTTTTACAAATGAGGTGTTTACAAATCAGTTTTCCCTCACAGGGCTGATTTTAGACTGGTTTATTTCATTCCATGGTCAGCAGCAAGGGAGCACATTGTAACCAGCAATAGTATGAAGACCTTTCTGGTGGTGTCAGTACACCCAGAAGCGTGCAAATGTGGCAGACACTCAGGGAACTTGATGAGGGAACAAAAGTAATTTGTTTTTTTCCAGCGTAGCAAAAAAAAAAGCAACCCACAAAATCTAAGTGTGACCTGATCGAGGTGAACTTGCTTCTGTAGAGGTGTTGAACTAGATGATCTCTAAAGGTCCCTTCCAACCCTGCCGTTCTATGATTCTATGAACCCATTTCCACTTCTCTTAGGAAACACTGGCTGTAAAAATAATGGTTATTTTTTAAAACAAAATCAAATTATAGGCAAATGGACTCTCATGATAGCAATTGATTTAATCAGAAATACTGTTCACGTCCCCTTTCTCCCTCCTCCTCTATCAGTATCTCTGTGTCTATTTAACTAGCAGAAAGCAGGCAAATTGGGTTCAGGGGCGTTCATTTATGATACTTTGAGGAAAATTAACTTTTTATTAACTCTTAGCCAGAACTTCCTCTAATGTAAGGAGCCAATAAGGTTATGATATTAAATAGGTCTGTGTAAATGCTGAGTGCCTGACGCTGGAGGAACTGTGTTCTGTCATTATCAAAACAGAACTCCAGAGTTTCTGAACTGATTTTATCATCAAGATGTGAGAAGCTTTAAACCAAAGGGTAAGAAATGTGATTCCAAAAGCCACGATGCCTCAACAGAAAAAGCCCAAAGGTTGTGCCACACATGTGGGAGTTGATGCTGAGTGTTTCTGTGCCCTGAAAACTAGTGGTGTGTTGCAGTGAAAGCAAGCAGAGACCAGGCAAGAGTACAGAGGATGCCACACAGATGCTGCTAGTTTGGTCAGAATGAATGCAGACAGAAATGGTGTTGTCTCACGTGCCCCAGAGGAAGAGCAGAGTAACAGGGTAAGCTGTTTCTTTGTTTCTAGCAGTTATGCTCTGGAAGCTCTGGGGCACAGTTCTGTGCTCAGCAGTGTGTGTATTCCTGGGTCACTGGGAGTAGCAGGTATGTGAAACACATCCCTGCATCACAACACAGGGGCACGGGGATACTGTTGAACCCTTTTCAGGTAAATCGGTGCTGTGTAAGCCCATGCACAGTGCCGGGGTGCTGAGAGAGCTCCCCAGGTACAGACAGTGCAATTGCAGCAGCCATCTCTCCCCTTGGCCTTCCTGCCACCCACCCTGTCAGCACGATGCAGGGGTAGGGCAGATGAGGCTCCAAATAGGGATGCCATGTGGGGTCAGCCATTGCACACTGCTTTACCTCTTGCCTTATATCCTGCCAATAGAAACACATGCATTTTACCAGTTTACATGTTAAGCTGAAGAGCTGAGCAGACCCTGGGACTGGAGAGGTAAAAGAATCAATTCCAAGCAGCTGCCTCTGCCAAACACTGGTCAGATGAATTGAAGAGTACGAAGCCCCAGAAACAGCCCAGAAATGTGGCTATGCGGTATTTCTGTTCCAAATGCACCACGAGAAATGCAACACTGCTGAGAGCCCTGGCTGTTTGGGGATGAGGGAACAGGTTTCAAGTGGCCCAGCAGGCATGCGAAAACACAAACGTGTCCCCAGCATATGCAGAAACTCTGACTGGGAATGAGGTAAGATAAGAATTGAAAACACAATCTTAGTTTGACTTCCCTCTGTCTGTTTACTTGGCAGTCAATGCTATTTCATTGTGTGTTTTAGGACTTATCACCTTCTCCTTTGGTTTACAGACAATCTCATGCAAGATCTTTTGAATGAAGAACTCTAGTTTGACAATATGGAGGTTTGAGACCCATAAAATCACTGCTGGGAAAGCATTAAGGAGGAAAAACAAATCTCTTTTCTCCATCGAGCAGTGAAAAACTCACATCTCTGAGAGGTTTTCAGGTCTGGAAAGCAGTGAGCTCCAGGAATAATTTACTTTGCCTTGCCATGGCAGTTTGTTCTTTTGAAAAACAAAAGACTGAGCATGTTACTGTTGGGCTGAGAAATCAATCACATGAAATCAATGATAATTCTGCTGCCAGGTAATACTTATCCCTGTGAATGAGTCAGCTGCTGATATTCTGTAAGAAAATGATCTGTGGCAGGCAAATGCTGAAGTTTGAGGCAATCGTGTTTGGCTTTGCACTCTTCACCAGTGGCTGCTTGCATAAAAGCTGTGTGTTTTTATCCCTGACGAGAGAAGCCTGTGCCAGAACAGTTTGAATAACGACTGGCCATTTACTTTATCTGACATATGGAGAAAATCATCCTCCTTTGGTCCTGGTATCGTAGCAAAGTTGTTTTCCAGAGGGCATGCAGTCAAATGAGGGTGGTGATTTCCAGTTGCCGAGCCTGGTGCACACAAAGGACGAGGCACAAGGATACTGTGGTGTTATTGTTGTTCTGTCCTCCAGGAAAATGGTCCCCAGTTTTCAGAGGTCAGTGGCTTTTCTCTCAGGTAGGAGATCCCAAGCCCAGTGGTGCCCATGATCCGTTAACACTACTCAGTACAGTTTGCTTGTCCTGTGGCTGGAACCAGAAGGAAACCAAATGGCATCCTGGGATGCATCAAGAAGAGTGTGGGCAGCAGGTCAAGGGAAGTTCTTCTCACTCTCTCCTCTGCCCTGATGAGGCCTCATCTGGAGTCCTGTGTCCAGTTTTGGGCTCCTCAGCTCAAGAGGGACAGGGAACTGCTGGAGAGAGTCCAGCACAGGGCCACCAAGATGATCAGGGGACTGGAGCATCTTCCTTCTGAGGAAAGGCTGTGGGAACTGGGGCTGTTTAGTCTGGAGGAGGGAGGCCACATTAATACTTACAAGTATTTAAAAGCTGTATGTCAAGAGGATGGGGCAGCACTTTTTTTCTGTAGTGTCCAGTTATAACACAAGGAGTAATGGGCAAAAGCTGAAACACAAAAAGTTCTGTTTAAACATAAGGAAAACTCTTTTAGTGTTGAGGTGAGGGAGCCCTGGCACAGGCTGCCCAGGGATGGTGTGGAGGCTCCTTCCTTGGACGCATTCCGAACTCACCTGCACACGTTCCTGTGCGACCCGATCTAGGTGAACCTGCTTGAGCAGGGGAGTTGGACTAGATGATATCTAGAAGTCTCCTTCAACCCCTACCATACTGTGATTCTGTGTTTTGTTTATATTAACTTTTGTCCTTTTGGATTCCAGCTGTGTCACTGGGGCTTCCTGGTGCTGTACAGAAAATTCTGGCCCAGAACTGCAGATGAACAGGGAGTGATGATGAGGCTTGCAGAAATGGAATGCGATCAGCAGCCTGCAACACTGGGACTCATGGTAGTGACAGAGAAAAGAGTATTGCCTGTATGCCTATGTCTCTTCTGATGACTCTGTGGGAGGTATCAAAAGCCTGGAATACTTGCTACCATTGTAGCTTCAAAGAGGAGAAATGATCAGTTCTTGCTAGGTATAAAATGGCAGCTTCTGTTAAATTATTAGGAAATATATTTTCGGAGTTCTTGGAGATTCAACAGAAACACCCATTCCCTCAAGCCAGTTGTGAGCACAGAACACTTCTGCTTCCACACACAGTTTTGGGAGGGAAAACAATTCCTGTACAGGCAGCTGGGTTATGAAAACTGACAGAGCATTGCCAGTGTGGAGAGAGTTGAAATGATGCACAAGGGACTGGTTAGTGTGTGATATGCAAATGCAAATCTATCCGTGAGGCATTACAACTACAAAGTGTCTCACAATTATGCTCATTTCTCTCAAAGTCATTTCATGCTACTGATTCCTCCCCCTCAAAGCAGCAGCGCTTCATTCCCTGAGTGCACTGATGTTAGTCCTTTACCCCCTATCCAGTGCACTCTTTTGATGAAGCCAATGAACTGACAGCCACCTCTTGCAATGCCCTTTAGAATCACAGAATCATTTAGGTTGGAAAAGATCTTTAGATCATCAACTCCAACCATGAACTGAACATTGCCACATCCACCACTAAACCACGTGCCTGAGTGCCATATCTACAAACCTTTTAGATACCTCCAGGGATGGTGACTCCACTGGTTCTGTGGGCAGACTCTTCCAATGACTGAGAACCCTTCTGGTGAAGAAATTTTTCCTGATATCCAAACTAAACCCCTCTTAGCGCAACTTGAGGCTGTTTCCTTGTGCCTATCACTCATTACTTGAGAGAAGAGATCGACCCCCACCTCACTGCAGCCTCCTTTCAGGCAGCTGTAGACAGTGACCATGTCTCTCAGCCTTCTCTTCTCCAGATTAAATACCCCCAGTTCCCTCAGCTACTCCTCATAAGACTTGTTCTCCAGACTCTTCCCCAACTTCGTTGCCCATCTCCTGGACACTCTCCAGCACCTCAATGTCCTTCTTGTAGTGAGGGGCCCAAAAATGAACACTGCACTCAAGGTGATGCCTTACCAGTGCTGAGCACAGGGGGATATAACCCCTTCCCTTGTCCTGCTGGTCACACTATTTCTGATGCCTTTGTTGTTGGTTTCCTAGTCTGCAAAGTAGAAAGGGGCAGAGTCAGAGTAACAGGCCTCTGCAATGAAAAGCTTTTCTGCCTTTTGCTAAGTTTAGATTCTTAGCACTGTTTTAAAGTCACGTGTGCCTTGCCTGGCTGTAAAGAAAATAACTATTTACAGGTCACTCTACAACCCCAAAAAGGTGAATGTTTTCAGCCCATTTGTAGCAATGGACGTGTTCACGGCCAGGCTATCAAATCTAAAAGTACTAGTCAATGTGCAAATACAGGATGTTTGTCATGCCTGCCATCTGCTTGCTGGAGGACACTGCAAGGAAAACACGGCTGGTACGTCCTATGGACCTCCTGCCAGGGACACATCATGGCACAGGGCAAAGCTCACAGTGAAGCAGGTGATGTGGCAATGGCCAAGTAGAGCCAGGTATCTAAATAACTCTTTCTAGCTTTCCTTATCTGACAAGAACTAGTAACTTAATTTTCAGAATTGCCTAATATGATCATGGAATGTTCTTCCTTGCAAAACCCAAGTCTTTTGTGCTGACCAAGTGCTGGCCCAGTGTTAGATAATAGCAATGCAATGTCAAGATTATCCACAAACAGCACCTACTCTTCAGTGGCAACAGTCAGCTACCCTGTGGGAAATATAATCCAGAAACCCTTTCCTACGCTTTTCATGGGCTGTATTCTTCCAGCTTTGGTAGATGTGCCTTGAAAACAGACTGCAACACTGCGTGTAAATTGCTTCAGAAGTGTAAAGACTCTTGTTTTCAAGTTCCTGGACAGATTCTAAGTGACAGTGGAACTCAATTCACATCCAAAGGGTGCCTGTTGATTGTTAAAAGAAATGGTTATCAGACATGTCACATCATCTCCCTGCTACTCGGCTGCAAGTAGTATAATGGGAAGATTCATTCTGACATTCAGGCAAGCGACCAGTGCTGCAACCCCAGCTGAAGGTGGCTTGCAACACCAGATTGCACGTATTCTATTAGGCTATGGGATGCCAGCCAAGCTGTTTTGAATCAGACACCAGCAATTTTGTTTAACAGAGACGATGAAAGGCTTTTGTTCAGACTTATTCCAAAGAAAATGAACTCTGTGAAACGCAGATGATCGTGTTGACATAAAAGTTAAAGCGCGGCAAAAGTTTGAGTAAAGAAACAAGCAAGATGGCTTTGAAAACACTGAAGTGTGCTTGTCAAAGACTGGCCTCTTCCCCAGCAGAAGTGCTGCTTATGAAAAAAAAAAAAAACAGAGGTGGGGGGGATATCTTTTTCCTTTTTTGAGCAGGATGCCATGCACCAGCTGTGCCGACTGGAACACCAAAGCTGGGCTTACAGATGCAGACCACAACTTGTGCCCTGTCCCTGCTGTGGCAAGCCATGCTAGCACAAGGGCTCGAGAGGGCAGGTAGCAGCAGGCACGTGGCTGGAACACAAGAGGTTTCAAAGAAATACGAGGAAAAACTTCTTCCCTGTTGAGGTGAGGGAGCACTGGCAGGGGCTGCCCAGATGGGTTGTGGAGTCTCCTTCTCTGGGAACATTCAAACCCACCTGGATGAGTTCCTGTGTGACCTACTCTAGGTGGTCCTGCTCTGGCAGGGGGGTTGGACTGGATGATCTTGTGAAGTCTTGAGATTCTGTGAGTCCCCCATGTTGTTCTGGCAGGCCAGAGAGATGCAGATACCTAAACTCTTGCCTCGTGCACTTTCTGATGGCAACATGGAATTTTCCTTCGGTTCTTTGCAGAGATGCACGTTCAGTGCGCTTCTGTTGAATAAGGCTCAGAAAGACTCAGGACAGATGAAGCCAGATGATGGCTTTTGCTACCTGCTTTTCAGGAGGAATTTTAACAAGTTGCACGGAACAAACACCTGTCTGAAAAACATTCATTGAGCCCTGACATTCATGTTTTTGCAAGGAAATGAAGTAATTTCTGCTGCAGTGTGAGATAAAAGCAATTTGCTACAGTCTCGCTTGTGTCGCTGGCCGTGTTGGTGACTCGGATAGCTGCTCATGCACAGGTGATTATAGCCCCCCTTATGCTGTTTAAAGGCTCTGGGATATTCTCACAGAGCTGCAGAATAGCTGAGGTCAGAAAGGAGCTCTAGAGATTGTCTAGTCCAACCCCTTTTGAGTGTTTTATTTTTTAATTGCATATTAAAAACAGGAGGGGAATAATAAAAAAAAGGCAGGAGAGAAATGTTAGAGTTCTGTTCCTCATTAAAACAGGACAGCTAATGTGTATTACAGTATGTTCAGTGACAGCCATTAACCAGTCAACAAATCATCATCCAGAATACCTCAATTACTTCCTAACAGAAATGAATGGCTGTCGTGCGGCGTTGGGGACAGTAGCACGCACAGCAGCACCTGCCACGTGTGCACATGCAGCACGTAGAGATTAAAGCTGAAAAGACAGCATCTAAACGAGCTCGTTGTGCATGTCCGTCACAGCTGGAAGTACTCCGAGCCCATGATAATTTGAAAGGTTTTTTAATTGGTGTGGCAGATGCATTCATTGGCAATAATGCCTAAAGTAACAATTCTGTGCTTCTGGAGCATCCCCCCCTGCCCCATCCTGGGGTCACAAAGTTTACTCGCAGCTACTGGCGTTGGATTCAGCTCCCACAAGATGGTTTTCATCTTCTTTTGCAAATGGGGATAAAAGGCCAGAGAAGTTACTGTGTATGATGCTATTCCCATGGCAAAAACCAAGAGCTCCTCTCTGTTGAACTGTGCTCCTGGGACGTAGTACGAGATTACTCCCTCCATACCAACCCAAAATCTTCCCCTACGTTTTCCCAAGGACACAAGGACTGAAGGACGCACAAATGCAGAGAACCTGGAGTAATTAGAAGATGATTTTACTAAAAACATCTCCATTCTCAGCCTTAAAACACTGTAATTTCCATCCCTCCCCAAAAAAAAGAGGAACCTATATGTGATGCCTAGATAATTGCTAACTCTGACTTCAGATAAACAGAAGCTAAAAGCTTCTGGTGGTGCACAAAGGCTGCCTGTTTCTGGTGGTGCTCCATATCGAGGGAAATTAATTTGGTCCAGGTATAACAAAGTGTCCAAAATCAGATGACAGCAAGGAAGGCTGTCACAAAGTGGCTGTGAAGGGGGTCCTGTTGAAAGGAAGATCTTCCAACTAAGTTCTGGGTGTGATACATTCCAAACAGCAATTGAAGGGACCTTGTGGACATCCAATTGAGCTTCGTTCCTCCTCTAGTTGTCTGGATAAACAGGAATTCAGCCTGGTGACATCCATGTGATTGGGTATGAGGGCCAGCTGTTATTGCCTCCTCTCAGCACAGAGATCTTTGTTCCAAAACACTGGTGGGTAGATAGATTGATGTATAAACTGAGATCTGGGGACTAAGTCTTCATGGGGGGGTTGGACTAGATGATCTCTAAAGATCTCTTCTAACTCCTACCATTCTGTGATTCTATAACTAGGAGGGCTGCAGACCAACTGCCTGAAGAAATCTTTGCCAGTGCTATTGTTAATTCCCTAAACTTGCTGAGAATGAAAGACAACGTCAGCGCCGGCAAGATGCGAGATTGAAGTGAACTGCTTTGATGTTTCTTCAACAAATCTTTGGGTAAGTTCTCAACCACACCCGTGCATTCCACATCATTTGATGCTTCTGACAACTTCACTGAGTTGCAAAGTTCTGTGAGATTTGGTTTATAAATGTCACCGGCACGGCTTTGCCACCCTTTAAAAACAGAGCACAATTAAACCTTTTTGACTTATCCCGTGGGTCTGGTTTTGTAAGTGAATCCTATTTCTATTCTGTTCTCTGATGTTCTTGGGTGGCTAATCATTCAGCAGTAAAGAAATTAATAATAGAGAAATACAATAAGATTCCTGCTCTCAAGAGATTTTAGTTTGGGCTGGTGACTTTGGCTATTGCAAATTGAGATTAGGAAGCTGATCTTTGGGTGAGAAGTTTTTTGCTCAGCACTCTTGTTGCTGTAAACAGAACTGGTAATAAGTCACACCTATTAAGTGGATCAAATTCTGTTATATCAGAAGAAGCTGTCAGAAACTGATAGGAGTAAGTCCTAAACTGACTGTTCCCTCTTGTTCTCCCACACAAGTATTACATGTGTGAAGAGGCTGTTTTGAAGTCCCTGAACCCTCTTGCAAAGTCTTTGATTCGCTAAATTTCTCCCTGTTCTTCCTTTTCATTTGAAAGCCAAGTAAGAGGTTAAACTAGGACACTTGGTTGTCTCTGTGTAGCAGTCTGCATTTCAAAGGTAGATGGAAATAGACATTAGAAGGTTTTACTGTACCCGAGCTGTATCTTAATCATCTTAATAGCTGATTTTTCTTTCAAAGTGATCACTAACAAGAGGAGATTTTATTGTTCTAGACATGAGTGCTCATTAGTGATGAGGGGGAAATGGCAGGACCCAGAGTTTCCTGTGTAAGCTGCTTTGCAAAAACCTAGTAAGACATCTAACACCTCCTCTGCTGTAATACAACTGTCACTGGATAGGGAGGGTTTGAATAGCAGCTTGCTGAGAGGCCAGCCATTGTGCCTCAGAGAGTGAGCTGGATGAGTTGTTCACAAATGAGAAACAGAGGGATTCAATAAAGGGTTTGTTATATTAATTTTTTTCCCCTAAGTTGTGTAATATCATACTCTGTAGCTTCCTGTGATAAGAGGAGGTTTGGATGGAATCAAAATCCTTTTCTAACTCTGTGTCATCTCTAATTAAATGATTTCTTTAGACACTTTTTGGCCTCAACTGACTTGGCTTTTCCAGAAAATATAAGTCATCTCCTTTCAGCCCCACCTCTGTAGGGCTTCAGCCATCCAGAACCTCTAGAAAACTCAACTTGATCGGTGTTTTTATGGCCATAAACACTTTAGAGCATTTTCACATTGACCAAGGACAGCTGCTGTGTTGTTTAAACCACTTTTCCATGCCGTCTTGCCACAGGATTCGCTTTCTGGAAATGACATCGTTGGCAATGGGACAGTGGGACTTTGGAAAAGTCATTAGCACAGCCTGCCCTTCCTGAACCAGTATCCCCTTGCAAGCCATCTGCTCAGCTTGGAAAAGCTTTATTCTTCTCACGGGTCATCTGAGGATTTGGGAGGAAAGGACAAGATGAAAATCACCTAGGCACAACACTTTGTACAAGGCTAACAACCAGCCCAGGCCTCCAGCCCAGAAGCACCTTTCAGAATTGGAGTCAAACCGAGAGCTAAGGTAGGATGGAGATGTCTGCTGCAGAGGCAGCCTTTGTCAGGAGGATTGATTGTCCAGGCCTTTCACAGGGAAGCACCAGCCACTTGGAGAAGAGCCAGATCCTGCAACAGGCAGAAAATACATAGAATCATAGAAT
>WBNH01008643.1:1206-11533 GCA_013401255.1 Urocolius indicus | reverse complement strand
CTAGCTGGGCCAAACCCCGACATCCATCTATTGGAAGGGATGGAAAGATGATCTGGGAAATTACAGACCTGTCAGTTTGACTTCAGTGCCCAGGAAGTTGATGGAGCAGATCATCCTAAATTCTATTACGCAGCACATGAAGGAGAACCAGGTGATCAGGACCAGTCAGCACGGGTTTAGGAAGGGCACGTCCTGTTTAACAAACCTGATCTCCTTCTGTGACAGACTCACCCAACTGTTGGATGAAAGTGTGGCTGTGGGTGTTGTCTACTGTGACTTTAGTATGACATTTGACACTTTCCCAAAATTGTCTACTCTTGGCTTGGATGGGCACATACTTTCCTGGGTGAAAACCTGGTTAGATGATGAGTCATGGTCAATGGCNGACAGAGGCTGAATATAAGCCAGTAGTGTGCCCAGCAGAGTGTATCAGGAGCAGTGTTGTCAGCAGAAGGAAGGAGGTGGTCATTCCCCTGTATTCAGCTTTGGTGAGGCTGCACCTTGAATAACGTGTCCAGTTTTGGGCTCCTTTCTAACAAGAAGGTCATTGAGGTGCTGGAGAGGTAGGCTACCAAGCTAGTAGATGATTTGGAGCACCTCTCATATGAGGAACAGCTGAGGGATCTGGGGCTGTTCAGCCTGGAGCAAAAAAGGCTCAGTGGAGACCTTATTGCTCTCTACAACTATCTGAAAGGAAGCTGTAGCGGGGCAGAGGCTGGTCTGTTGTCCCTAGGAACAAGGAATAGAACAAGAGGAAACGGCCTCAAGTTGTGCCAGGGGAGGTTCAGGCTGGATATGAAGAAGGAATTTATTTCCTGAAAGGGTTTTCAGGCACTGGAACGGCTGCCCAGGGAGATGGTGGAGTCATCGTCCCTGGAGGTGTTTTTTTGCTGTACAACATGATTCACTAAAAATAAATATGAATGTGTCATAGGTCTGTTCTGAGGAAATCGCCTCGTTATGCAATTCTCTTAACAAGATCGTAAAGTCATCTTTCATATTCGGTGGTTCTTTGCCCTTCTTATATATACTAAGACAACAAGAAAAATTAGGTAGTATAAAAAAAGTGTCTGGTAAAAAGATCTAAGATCTTAGATCTGAAGATCAAAGTTTAAAATTAGGGCCAGAGACAACATGTTGCTTTCATGTAAGCATTTGCCAATGGACTTTCGCTTTTGACAGTTTGGAACTAATCTGAGATAAGAAGCTGGGAGAAAAAGCTATGCTGTTGTAACTTCATAGTTCATTGCAAATTGAAAAAACAAATAGGTCTGGACTTAGTCAGACTTACTGCTAACACCAGCTGCTGTGACCGTCTACTAAAACAGGAATGACACACGACTTCTTTCAAAATCTGGTGATTAGAATTGCTTCAATTTTGGCTGGAGTCGTACTGAGATTGAATTACAGAAAATTAAATTTCACAGAGAAAGTAGATAAGTAAAGAAACATTTAATGTAAATGCTGAAATATTTTAATCCAAGCAATTCAGAAATTCAGCTGCTATTCTGTTCTAAACATCCCTTAAATATCAGACTAACAGAAAGTCAGTAGAGCTGACAAAAGATTTAGAAGTGTAGCTCAGGCTACCTCAGCTCTGAAGGTAGCATTTAGACCTCTGCAATTTCTACTTTTTATCCTTCCAGATATCTTGGGTTTTCTACACATGCGCCTTTTTTTTTTTTTCTGGCTATAAGACTTCCCATGTGGAAAAAGAGACTGCTGCTTGATGCTCTTATCAGAGGACTGCTAAGGTGTTGCATTTGGGCAGCTTTATTAAGTCTTGTTAATGTGAAATCACCCATTTGTCACTTAAATATTGACACATATACACATCAGTATTTAAGTAAAAGGAGTACTCAGGTAGCTCTCAATGAAGTGATCTTCGGGAAACCAGGTGACATGACTCCTAAGTGCTGGCAAGTTTCCTGCATGCTCAGGCTGAGAAAGGAGAGGCTGACATAAGCCACCAGACAAGAATATCTTCTGAAATAGGACAAATACTGAAATAGGTAAATGTAAGTTTTCCCGGTTCTGTGAGAGCCTAAGAGGACAGTACATTTTTCCTTGAAATTTTAGAGTGATGATTTTAGTTTCCAACCATGGAATACTCAAATATGAGGCATCATATGTCTTGGATTCCATGTATGTGTTCAGGTTTGGGTTGCAATTTGGGAGCTTTTACCCATAGTTTGGGACATTCCTTCAGCTAAGCAGCCTTTACCATGCATAGCCACAAAGTTGCATGCAACAAACTCCAAGCACTTGAAAGAGCAGAAGGAAGATAGACTTACTGAAAGCCACCTCAGTATTGTTCTCTGGAGGATGACTGTGACACCAAGGTCATATTAAAGACAGAAATCTTTGGCAATCATGTAATTAGTTGTAGGCAATGCCTTAAAAATAAAACCTCAGCTTTCAGACTTGGCTGAATCGTAAACAGAGTACCCACTGCCTAAGAGTTGTATGAGAAACAAATATAGCCAAAGAAATGAATATTTTCTGACATTGTGAATAATCCCTTTTCTCCCACTGTTTTTTAAAACCACTCGTACAAATCTTACCGTTAATGCTGAAAATGGCAGTTTTGCACAATAGAACAACCAGATAGGTCAAGCAAGTTAGGATAGTATCTGTAAAGAGAGGGAGCTGGAGGAAGTCTGGAGAGAAAAAGATGAATTAGCCATATCAATGCATAAGAAATGCTGACTATTTTTTAGTCTGCTACAAGACCAATATTTAAAAATAGTTTTCCAAAGTGCTTTTGGCTTGGGAAAATTATATGAGAGGCTGTGCTAAAGAATTTGTTTTGTTTATTTTGTCACAGTGTATCTCTGAGCTACTCTTGAGAAAACATATTTGTGTTTTGCTCCATTTTGTGCAATTTCTGGAGTTATATTTGTACTAGATTTCATGAAGGGAAAAGTTAAAAAAAATAATAATTTCTGCAGTAAGAGCCAAGTTTGATAAATTGTACAGCTGATAATCATGTTCCAAAAGAAAAATAGCACATTATTTATCCTGCCAGTAAGGAGAATAACATTGTTTACATTAGGGAAAGGGAAAGTTTTAAAACTGTTTAACATACATCTCATAGCAACTATTAGTGTTGTTTGCTGTGATGAGAAATCCCTGGCTGGGCTTTCAAGGTAGATCTGTCAGTATTTAGAGTGACCAAGTACTCTGTCACCTCCAAGTTTGGTTTTGGTAGAACTCAAGCTAGAGAAAGTTTTAATTAGCAATGGGTCAAAGTGCAAAAGACCAAAAGATAGATCTTCACACCTGCATCCTGCACCCCTGAGGGGCAGATCTCTCCAGGCCTTATATCCCACAATAATTTCTTCCCCTTATCACAGCTTACCACTGCTCCTTCCTATGCTTTCCCCATTTCCATCTTTTTTTAGGGGGGCTAAGACAAATGGCAATGGCAGGGGTCCTAGCAAATGGCTCAGTCAGGTTTGCTGATCACTTGCTGGCTGCAGTACTTGCTAAAAAGATCAGGAAGATATGTTTACACTGTAACTGTCGCTAGCTGAGTGCTTTAGATTCTGTACTTTCTCCTCTGTTTTATAGAATGTTTGCTTTCTGCACCTTGCAGGAAGGTTGATTTAATGTTTGCAGTGGTAGCAACCAAGCTCTGTGTGGAAACAGATGAAGGACTGATTTATTTGTGGATATGAATGAGAGCTAGACATTTCTCTGTCGGCTGAGTCCGTGGTGTTCCTGGACCAATACAGAAATCAGAATTTAGAGGCATTTATAGCAAAATTTAGAGTGCCTGTGAAGCTCACATGCCTCCAGGTTAGCTGGCAGCTAAATTTCGGTTTTCTCAACAGTAATGCTTTCCTTAGGTGTCCTAAGTCCATTTTGGATCCGAAAATAAGCTGTTTAAATTAAATGTTTGCATCAAATCAATTAGGGGAAAAGGTTTCCGTTGAAATATATACCTAAATGTTGATATCTACCTGCTTAGACTTCTTATAATCAGGATATTATTTCTTCCTCAGGCAGCCTGAGCATCTTTGACAATAATTGTTCCTTACAAAGATTTTTTTGGGTAATGTCTTCAGATAACTTGCAAATAAAACCCAGCATTGGAGACTGGATGTGTCATGAAAAAAATTGGACTTTACAGGAACTGCAGTGTTGCTAGGTGAAAGGCTTGACTTGTATCTTATAGACTATACATTTTGGATCAGGTTAACATGCTTTGGTTTTTTATTAAATAAATTATGGATGTTTAAGCTAGATTAGTCTAATTTGACCAAAATCATTGAAGTTCCAATGTTTTCCAGAGGCTGGACATCAGCCAAACGATCTAAGACAATGATGGCCCAATTTATCTTGCTCAGTCACATACTATTACAGTGAGTGTTTGCAGAGCACGGGGAAACTCTGCAATGTCTTTTGTTGATTCTCCTAAGTTTTAATGCAGTTTTGAGTACCATACAAGTAACCAATGTTCTGGCTACTACTGTCTTAATGTGGGGAGTATCAAAAGTGAAAACATCTGGCAGGGAAGGGAGAGTTTCAGTATTACACACATTTAGGGTATGACTGTTTAGCTAACTGCTCATAATTCTCTATTTACTTTTAAACCAGGGCAGAAAAACAAATTTCTTCACTGCCCATGAAAAAGAGTAGTCCAGTTTGACATGGTTCCAACATTTCATAGAAGCTCTATTCACAAAATATAAGTATCGTAAGAGAAATAGGACTCCAGCATCTGGAAATGACAGCTTAAACTCTTTATACTTTGAAATCAAGATAAAAATGTTATTCTAACAGAGATAATCTCTCTAACTGAAGCTTATATAGGCTTTGAATGTTTGGAGGTGGAGTTTATTTGTGATTGGGTTTTTCTGGTTTGTTTGTTTAGTTTTGTTCATATATGATAATTCAAATCTGAATAACAACAAACTTTCTTTCACTAAAATCAGAAATTCCATCTGGAAATATGCCAAAAGCATAAACTGATGCTCTCCTTCTAATTGATTGCACTCTTCTGATACTGACTTTCATCACAAGTATCTGAAAAGCTGAAGGAATGTAGGGAACAGTATATTCAGTGAAATGTGAAGTAGATGTGAAAGAGCAAACACATTTAACTTTAGTGTACCTTTTTTTCTAGTTACTCTCATTTAGAAAAGTCACTTATGAGCACTATTAAGCTGTTTTCTGCAAGGCTGACCCACTACAAATAAGAAATGGATGTTATTATAGCGTTTCTATTTTTGTACTATATAACTGGAAGGAAAAGGATAACCTTAACTAGAAAAGGTAGAATGAACTCAGTTTTGCTTGCATAAATACATAACCAGGAAGATTTGATATCCAAACATTGGTTTACAGGCACTGACATTTACAAAACAGATTGTTTAAAAAAGAAAAAATGCTGAGAGATAGATTGGACACAATGATCTGTGATCTTAATGTTAATCTATGTAGACTTTAGGTTCACAGGGAGTTTAATGAAGATTAGTTTGTTTGACTGCAGATGTTATGAAAAACTATGTCAAAATGTATTGGCTTTCTTCCAGACTTCAGATCTTGGAGCCAGTTTCTTAGTCAGTGCTAAAACTAGTCAGCTTCTCTCAAGTTTTCTACAAAAAGTATAACATAATAGAATATGAAGAGTATCATGTAAGGGTATTATGTGTGAAAGCCAGAATATTTTTTTCCTATTTTGATAAACTAGATTTAAAAGCAACTTCTAAATACTTCCTTGCTAGGAAACTGGACATTGAAAACTATTCCATAATTCCCAGTGAAAACAACTTGTGCTTAAAGTGTGAGGAGGAAAAAATAGAGAATCAAGTAAAAAGAATTAAAAGTTTAATGTTCTGTTTCAGAATTGCAAGTATCTCTTTAAATTAAGGTAAACAAATCATCTGAGCATTTGATAACAGCACTTCTAGGTAAGACTTTTTTCCTCATGTTTGAGATAAAACCATCAGCATCAGTATACACTGTTCCATGTGTTGAATGGCTCCTTTTAATGTGAATGCTCAGGAGTTCATGAAACACAAGAAGGAAAGTTTTTCACTATGTGTTTTATCAAACAGTGCAATGGGTTACCCAGACAGATTGTGGTATCTCCATTCCTGGAAATATTAGAAACTCAGATGGACACATCTCTAGGCAACCTGCTGTAGCTGCACACACTTTGAGCAAGGAAGTTGGACTAGATGATCTCCAGAGGTCCCTACCATCCTCAGCCACCATGTGATTCTGTATCAAGTAGTAAAAAATTGTATTGTCCAGTGATTGTAACATGGAAAGTGATCTTGACCTTAACAGGAAAACGCAAAATTTTATTAAGGCTTGAATGGTTCAATCTTCTCATGTATTTTTGATAGGGATGAAAACCAAACACCACATTTCCTTGTACATCTTTCCTCCCTCCTTATTTCCATGCCAAAATTAATTTCTTCCTCCTTGGACTGTTCCATCAGCACGTGATGATTCTCTATACTTAGCCACAGGTGGAATGCATCTTGTTTCTACTTAGCATGCTTTTTGAAACTTTTCATTTGTAATCTGACAGAAGCATTTTGTCTATATACAACCCCAATGTGCAGACAGCACTACCTAGGACCTGTGGCTGCAGTTCTAGCAAAAATAGTTGCTGATAAAAAGTGACAAGATGATTACAGCTAGGGCAAGGTTTTTGTTAAAGGAGTGAAGGGAAAGACTTTGACACTTCAGTTTTGAAAATGATAATTTAAATGGACAGAGATCTGCAGAATTGTGTTTTATGGGGAGAAAGTGGATAAAGATCACCTTGATTGGTTTTGTCCTGTGCAGGAATTAGGAGCTATCAAAGGAAGTTTGGTTATCAACGGAGTCAGGTTTAAAGCAAATAGAGGATGGCTTTTAACACAAGGGTGCTACCTGTGATACTGTTCTTTGTCGAAGGATACTGTGAATAATAAAAATTCATGTAGGTTTAAGGGCAGCTTAAGCAAGTACATAAGGAAAAAGTCTCTTGGGGATCACTCAGTCACAGGGACTCTTTCTGGTTCAGGAAATAGAGGCAGTGAGTTTACCTGCTTGACATGTTTTTATACTTCTATTTTCAACCAGAAGACACTCTGTTGGGATATATGAATTTTTGGTTTGACCCAGTCTGGCCAGTCTTAGATGCCTGTGTTACATTGTTATAGTCAAGTCAGGTTATTTACTATGTATAACACATAAGCAAATTTCAAGTGAGATTAGCTGTTGCAGAAGTTGAATAAAAATAATCCTATTGGTACTTTCTAAATAGCAGCAGTTTCATTCCCAACAGTATTTCTAATGAAAGTAAAGAAAAAAAATCTTTCCTATTACAATCACCTGAGAATAGATAAATAAATATTTCCAGTTCTTTGATAATAACATCTTAGATTTTCAATATCCATGGCTTAATTTGTTCATAAGTGTGGATACTATTAATTATGTTGTAAGACAGGATGTGTTCATTGTCTGTAGTGCGTAAGATTTATTCTGTACATTTTTTGTGTGAGGATGTCCTGGATTCAGCTGGAATTAAGTTAATTTTCACAAGAAGCTGGGAGGGAATGCAGCCAGGACAGCAGAGATAAACTAGCTGGGATATATTTGATACCACATGAAAGTGTAGTCAGGAGGAGGAGGAAGGATCATAGCTCAGGAACAAGTTGGGTATCAGATTCCAGGTGGTGAGCAATTGCATTGTGCATCCCTCACTTCATATATATTCTTTTATTAGCGTTATTGTTATTGTTATTTCTTTTGTCCTTGTGTTGTCCTGTTAAGATGTCCTTAACCCACAGGTTTTACCTTTTTCTTCCAATTTCATCCTCATCCCACCACATGGTGCTTAGTTACCAGCTTAAACCACGACAGAGAATAAGTTTCAGAAGTTAACCAACATCTGACCTGATGAATGAAAGTTCCCATTGCATAAATCAACTAATTAAGTTTTAAGCAATATATTAAACTGATCAGTTTCAACATTTAAGGTTGAAATAAACACTAATATGTTCAAATTACACTCTATTTCTCCCATTCATTTTCATCCTCTGATCACCAGAAACACTCTTTAATGCTTTATTAGGTTATAGAACTAACCAAAACCAAGTGAAGATAAACACTAGCTACTGTAGAGGTTTTTTATGTCATCTCCTTCACCACAAAAAGGGTAAACCTCCCTCCCAAGCTTAGATAGCATTTCATTAACAGTAACAAGGCATCAAATGCAGGTGAAGGACCAATATAATTAACACCAGATTAATTACTTTTAGTAAGTAATTAGCAATAGAGTAGTGGCTTTAGCAAGCTGCTGCCTTTCTGTTATTTTCAGCTGGGTCTTTAGAAAACAGGTCTGTAGGTCAAAGTTTTGGTGGCTGGAGAAACGTCTTTTCGTGTGTTCAACAGTCTTCACATTAAAAGACTAGGTTGAGCTTCAGCTGCTGTTATATAAATGTACATTATGTGTGGTTGTACTAAGCTTCTAGAAAGTGCATGGGTTTATAAAATGCACTGGAGAAATCCCACAGGTAATATCTCACAGAGACAGCTCTCTTGTTGACTCACTAGGTACCCATGCCTTCATGGCCAAGAAGGNAGGGTGTGAAGTCTCCTACTCTGGAGGTTTTCAAAACCTGTGTGGACATGTTCCTGTGTGACCTGATCTAGGTGGACCTGTCTGAGCAAGGGGGTTGGACTAGACAAAGGTCCCTTCCAACCTCTACCATTCTGTGATTCTGTGTGTAATTCTGTGAAAGAGCCTAAGTCTTGCTCCTACAAACTATGATTTAAATTTTCATTAAAATCATTTGTAGGCCTTTTGCTAAACAAATGACTGAAGTGGAAATATATCACATGAACAACAGTTGAGATAGTTCAGAGCACTCTTCAGATGCACTAATTCAAGTCTCAGCTCATCAAGATGAGCTTTCTTCTTTCTTTTATCACAGTTTATTTCTTTATTGCTTTGCCTGATGTTCATAGAAGGTCATAGGTTCATAGGAAGCATAATAATAACCTAATGCAAATTGTATACAGTATTAAATAGGCCTTTTATGTTTATGTGATGTGAGCACAGAGCACAGGAAGGCAGTAAGATGACTCAGGTTTGTCTTAGTGCATTTTGTATTTCAGCAGGATATGAACTATCCTGCTAAAGGATCATTGACATTATAAATGACATTATAATGACATTATAAAGTCTCAGAGTATTTGCTTGTAATTTTTTCTTGTTGATGTTCTGTATCCCAACCTAACCTCAACAGTTTTAGTTTCATGGTATCTAAATGTCTCATCTAGTTTTTGGCAGTAGCAAAGAAAAGTGCAGCAACCTATCAAGTATTTTCAGCACTTGGAAAAGGGTTCACAAGTCCAACAAAATTAATTTGTGAAACAGTAAAGCTGAATCTAGTGAAAGAAAAAAAAAAAAAAAAAAAGTCCCACATGATTCTGCGTATTCCAGCTGTGAGTCAGTGACTCCTTCAGGTCAGCTAACTTTCATGTTGTATTAAGGGACTACTCTGTGGCTCTGGCCAAGGAAAGTGCTCCTCTGCACTTGCTGTTCTACAAACACAGAGTGAAAAGCCTGGCTGTTCCAAGAGTCCCCAGCTGTAGTATAAGGAGAAAAAAAAACCAACCAAAAAAACAACAACAAACCAAAACCACAACCAGCAAACAAAAAGACAGAAAACAAATCAAGAAACTAACTCAGAAACATGTGCAAGTCTTTGGTATAAGCAATGATCAAACACTCACATTGCAAGAGATGCTGAACTATTAAAAAGACATCAAACACAAAAGAGTGTACGGTGACAGAGGGCATTCAGGGACGACAGCAGGCATTAGCTTCCTAGTAAGCTATCTGCCTTATTTTCATCCTGGATGGCAAACTTTGGAGGTTGTTGGCATAAATTTGGTAGTTACTGAATAACTGAATGCTCACAACTACACTTCACTTTACCTGGCAAGATTATTTTGTCCTAACTGCTGATTATGTTAATTTCTCTGCAATTTGTTTATTCTTCATTGTCCTACATCATTTTTACATACTAGCTGATAGGATAAATAATCTGCATCTCACCAGCTGTGAGATCAGTCACAATCCTCCCTCCAATTTATTTATATGCTGCTGTTATTTGGTGTGGCTATCTGTATTGCTTAGACAAAATTCACTCTCAAATATACTTTTCCTACCTTGCAGATTTAGGTGTTCCTTAATGCCAGTGAACATTTGCTCTGAAAACTTCCATTATCTTGTAAACTACTCACTTCATAACATTGATTATGTAAAGGTAGCTTGATCTTCGCTCTTACACTCCCTGATGCTTGGAACATA
>WBNH01008637.1:0-75907 GCA_013401255.1 Urocolius indicus | reverse complement strand
TGTCAGGAGGATGGAGCCAGACTCTTCTCAGTGGTGTCCAATGATAGAACAAGGGGCAATGGGTATTAGCTGAAACATAAGAGATTTCAAAGAAGTATAAGGAAGAGTTTCTTCACTGCGAGAGTGAGGGAGCACTGGCACAGTCTGCCCAGATGGGTTGTGGAGTCTCCTTCTCTGGAGACACTCAACACCCACCTGGATGAGTTCCTGTGTGACCTACTGTAGGTGGTCCTGCTCTGCTAGGGGGATTGAACTAAATGATCTTTCAAGGTCCCTTCCAACCCTTAAGATTCTGAGTTTCAAAGACCTCCTTCAGGTCACCAGATGCCAGATGGCACCTATACAGGAATCTACCGAGGATAGACCCAGACTATTCTTATTTATACACCAAGCAACCAGGGATAATATCTGTCTATATCCTTAATAATTCATAATTCAAAGAAGGAGACAACAAAATTGTGGATATCCTTGTTAGATATAATCTGTAAAATATCTTCCTTGACATCAGCAGAAGTTCCACAAGAGAGTGTAATTGGTTTGAAGCCTCTCTTTGTGAATGAAAGCAATGGCTTATTTCACCCCAGTTTAAACTTTTACTCTCAGAGCTTCTTGTTTATAGGTTCCAAGTTAGCCTATTTATTGACAATAACTGTACATACTTGCAAAATTATTCCACAAGGAATATTTTTTCTTTCTTTTTTTTTTTTTTTTTCTTCCAGAAGTATAAGAACTTTCCTCTCTATGCTGTTTTGTTTATACAAGTCTAAGTGCCCACTCATGGGTCACTCTTTTTTGATACAGCTGGTCAAGGTGTTTACAGTTTTTGTCATCTCACAACATTTCACAAATAAATACATAGATTACTGGGAAAAAATATTACTGAATAAAAGTGTTGTGTGTACACATTCTTCAACGTCACTATCCTCAAGAGTGGTCAGACTACCAGCAGTGACCCTTCCAAACTAACACAGTGTATGTAAACTCATAAATTAACAGAGTTGGCACTCATAGCAGCTAGCCATTTCCGTAAAGTAATCACCTTTAAGGTAATTGACATCAGCTTCACTAGCACTTTTTGCTGAGGGTAAGACTCCTTTCTTCCTCAGTCTCTAACCATTCTAGCACAAGTTTACTTTCCCCTCGTCTTTGTCTGTCATCATTGTTGATGAGAATTTTAACTTCCAAGGAGACATGGTTATTTGGATAAAAAAAAATCAGAACAAATCCCACTTACTTGAAATCAGAGGAACAAAGAAATGACAGGTCGGTGCCAAAAATTAATCTGGACCTCTTATTCACAATCCCTGAAAGAAAAAAATCTTTTTTTCCCCTGGATAATTCATCTCATTAGGTGATAAACCCCTCATGAACTATAAAAGTCAAAGTATTTTGTTCCCTCTAAGAATTTTCCAGTTTCCATGACCAGGAACATTTGCATGTTTTCATATTCTACTTGCAAAAATAAATGGATTAGCAATGTATCATTATGCAAATGCAAATAAAGCTATGAAAAAGGAATACAGTATATGACAAATGTACATTGTTTATTTCAGCTTGGGAGAGATTTCATGTTAAAAAATGAAGTGTAAAGTACATTCTTTTTTAAAAAATGTTCCCTAAATTTGGCAGACACGGAAAAAAAGGCTACATAGACAAGAGGGAAGAGGAAGCCTAATTCTACATGAACTCTAAACCTGAGTTTTATTACTGGGATGTCCTTAAAAAAAATTATGGTACTGCACATGTTTCTTAAACTCCCTTGGATTTATGAACATCAAAATTATCAATTTCTCTTCTTTCCTTTGTTCTGTCCTTTGTGATCAGTTTGCAGCTGTGGGAGTTACCAGGATACTTGCAGAAAGACATGAAGAATTTGATATGCATACACACATTTAATGCTCCAGTTTAGGTTTGTAACCCTGGTCAGGAAAGATGTGCTTGATAGAAAGCTCAAAATCAAAGTTCAGTGACAACTCCAATCCATGCTGAAGTCATTAAATATCAGATTTAGAAAAAGTGGAAAGTTTGATCTTCAACATTAAAGCCTGCAGAAGTGAAAAGGACGTAATAATTCAAATTGCTTTTTGTACCTTAATCAAAGGGTAAAGGAATGCAGAAATATTTCTTTCCACAAAGTAGTAGCGTGAAGTTTCAAACTTGCTAATTTCACATATTAAATGTTATTGATTTATGACCAGCTGCATACATTTCAGACCATCAAGCAAAAATTTTAAATTTTAAAATCGCAAATGTAGCTAGGACCTATTTGTGCATTAGATTTTTTCCCCTCTCCATGAAATAGAAAGTGTCTTTGCCTCTTTATTTCATCTTTCCCCCTTCATTTTTTAAAACTGCTTCTTTCTCCTGCAGGCATATTTATGAAATTTACAGCAAGGGAACATCTTTCTGGGGAGTTAAAACTTAGGGGAAAAAAAAAAAAACAACCCACAGCAAGCAGCTCAGAAGGATACAGAGTAGAAGGATCATGAGCTCTTGGAAAGCTGTGAGAACTAAAGTGAAACAGTTCCCCTTAGGCGTGAAGGCTAATACTCTTATCCAGATGACAGAGAAGAAGGGAAGGTGCTTTTCCAGTTTTAAAGGCTAGGGTCAACCATCCTTTTTAGTGTTGAAATACCATTATGTGTGGTTATGTTTACTACTCATGAACTATCCCATAGAAAGCAGTAGGTCCGGAGGCATATTCTAATGTAAATACTGGAAAGGGAGAACATGAACTGGAGTATCTATTACAAAAATAAATACTGGAGCATTTCATCCTCTTCCTGTGTCTTTCACATGGTGGCCTGTCTCAAGCCATCTCTCCAGTGCACAGCTGTAGTGGACTCTCAGTTGCTACACGTTCGAGAAGAGTGTGGTGTTTCCCTGACATCTAACCATTGCCTCACCTTATAACCTCAAGGTGCAGAAGGACCTGTTGATGGCTCTTTGGATTGTTGTCTCTTAAGCATGGCCAAATACAGGGGTCTATAAGGTCACTAACAAAGGTTAAGATAAAGAGTATGAGGGCAGCTGGAAAACAGAAGAGGCTAAGGATTCCTTTTTTGAGTGATGTAACCCTAATCATAGAGGATATAGAGCGACAAAAACCCGAAGCCACTACACTAAGCTTAAGCAAAACCAGATCAATTGCAAATAAAGACAGATGAACTTTATCAGAACAAAACAAGGAGGGATTTGAAGCTTATCTAGATAAATGGGATTTTGATGATAGAGCCTGGCTTTTCTCCTGGGCATCATTTATTTTAATTATCCTACACACAGAAAAAAAGGATGCTTTGGACAGAAGGAATTTTGCTCAGACATCTTGACCTAATTAAGAGTGCATTGACATTTTATATTTGAATTCTGTCACTAACATGCACATGACCTTGGAAAGTCACATTGGTTATTGTTTCATAAAACAATCTTAAACAGTCACATGAAGCAAAAGAGAAAAGCTCATTTATTTTTCTGGGCTCTGAGTATAGAGGGATTTGACCACTTACACATTAAAATGCTATGATCACTGCACAAGTATGCCTAGAAACTTTAACTTTCTTGGCCTGGGTTGTTAAATAGTCTACATATTTGTGGCAAAAGGTTAAATGTCAAGATCCTTAGTTCTGGCATAGCGTGGATGAACATACAGAACATACAAAAGGCATGTGTTGTTTACTGTGCTCCTACACTTCAAGGAACAACTAGAAGCAGCATGAAGAGTATGTATCTTTCTGGAAAGCTTATGACTCTGCTTTTCGTGACAGGATTTTTCTACATGCCTTCCTCACCACAAGATTTAGTGGTTTTTTTTTTAGCAGGGCAAGAGAAACAGGAAGAATTTTATTTGGGTAGGAAATACAGGACTAAAAAAATAATATAACAAAAAAATTAGTAAGAGTGTTTCTACTGTCATCTTGGCCTTTGGGTGTGGATTTCTATGGTGGAGTGTTCAGCTTCTGTCAGATCTATCAGGTGATACTTGGTTTAGAGCTGCTAGACCCACTGGGTTTACCAGAAAGGTTGCAAAATAATAAAAATACCATCTTCATGTCACAAAACATATTTACAAAGTGTTACATACAGTTTGAGAGGATTCTTGAACAGAACGTGGCAGATTTCCTGCAGAGAGGTGGAAAGTATGTTCCCTGGACTTCTGTGTCTGGGGAGAGCCATTTTGTTCTGCCTCTCTGCATTGGAAGAACTTTGTTTTTCCTCTAGCACAAATTGAAAACAAGTTTTGAAACCTTGAGGGCTGTTGTGAAACAGTCATCCTCTGGCAAGCTCTGCTATTTTTGCCTTCCAAATATTTAAAAATTTATATTGTGTCTAGCACACCATTTTTCCAGAGAGCCATGGGAAACATGCAATCTCAGTCTGCTACCTTAATCCTATTTTTAAGACCACTTGAAAAGTTTGAGGGATACATTCAGGTTGCAAACATGGTTACTCTGAGCTGGGAAATAACACACCTAGGTTGTCTCTGTGATCTTTTAGGCATGACTGCTTGCAGTGAGAAAGGCAGAAGTAATATGAATGAATGTTGACATAAATAGTCTTGTCCATAGATGCACACATCCAAACAAGTCTGAATGAAGGCTGTGCCTCTCACATGGCCGCTACTCCACACGAATACTGCTGGATTCTTTAAATGGACCAACAACTATTGTTACTAGCTTACCAAACACTTCACAAGCTTATCTGTTGATAGGAAGAGGATCAAGAGGCTTCCAAGTCTATTGGCTTCATGCAGGTCTTCTGACTTTGTTTATAAACTTATGCTTAGTGAAGATTCAGCATTATGTAGATGTCCACAGTCCTTGCAAGTTAGCTTAACCTGACTGTTCTACTCTTTTATACTCAAATGCCAAAAGCAGTAAGTAAACATTTACTACTGATTTTAAAAAGCATCAGACTTCATCTCAGATTTGGAAAAAGGAATCAGCTTTATGTAATGGATTTGAAAAGAAAACTCAACAGAAATAGCATTGTAGGGAGGAGGCATCTAACTACCATTCCACAAATGAATAAAGTTTGCAATGATTAGTGCAAAATGGTGCATATGTAATGTTATATACTACTCAGATAAGTTCCATCACACAAAGTATTACTCCCTGCTGCAGCTCTTTGGGTCTTCAGTAGAAAAATGGCAGTAATCAACACTGGAGAACGTGGCCGCCACTTCCATGTGGTTATGCCAAGTGAAACTCAGGTGTGCATCTGAAAAGTAAGTTTTTATCATGTATTGTCCACAGTTTATTTACAGAAGAAATGCTAATGCTAATGTAGAACTACTACTTCTGAGCATGATCTAACACCTACATCCATCAGACCTCCCGAACGGACATTTTTTCCTGGTATTCACAATTTTGATCACAGATTGAGAAGGCAAAAGCTGACAGTTCCTGCAGAGTGTTTGTTTAATGGCAGTACCTCTTTTTTTTTTTTCGCTGAACCGGTCATCTTTTTCCTCCTCACTTAAAAGCCTCGTGAGCCCACTGACTCCAAAGGGACAATGCAGGAAATTGTGTGGATCAGTTTATTATTCTGAGGTGTTTGTTTAGTTATGCAAGGCTTTCACTATCTCTGGCATTCCAGAGTAGCATGACTTTGAGGACTGCACTGACGCTAGTTAGCAAATAGGTGAATTAAGCTGTCTCTTCTGCTCTGTCTTTTGCCTGAAATACATCTGACAGAATAAAGACAAGGCAAAGCAGTTGCACTGCAGGTTAGAAGTCTGGCAGTTATTGATTGCAGTTGAGTTTCAATGGGTAGCAAACCAGCAGATTTAGGATATCTTAATGGGATGCAGTTGGTTTAGTAGGATGGATGTAGAGTTAGACTGGCTGCAATGCAAATTACTGACAACATTCCTGAATGACTGAAGAAATGAGCTTGAGCTACGGAAGAAATGAGAATTCAGATGACTCCTATACTTCAAGCATAATTTCCTTCTGCCTTCTACTGTTGCAGTGCAGATGAAGGTACAACCCAAATGGAAGAAAACCATGAAACCAGAGCTCACTATTCATTATCTTATGACAGTATTATTGCACTTCATGAAATTCTAGTCCCTGGATATGTTGGGGTAGGAAACAAAACCAAAAAATAAAAGAGAAAGAATCTTTTGAGCTTTCTCTTACAGATACGGAGAGAGACCAGGATAAAAAGCACTGCATCCCTGCATAAATTGTCCTGTAGCCACATCAGTATCATTATATGCCTGTTCACTTGCTTCATCTCAAAGTGAAACTAAACAAAAGGACAGAAAAATCATCAAATTTGTCAAATAACTTTTGCTTCTGGAAGTGTGATGGTTGAGAATGCAACTATATAAAGCATAACTGCAGAGGACTGAGAATTAACTGCTCTTAATAGTTAAAGCGCTAAAGGCAACAGACTTGAAATGTGAGGCAGCCAATTTAAACCAGCAAAAATAGGTTCTTTCCTCCTTTTTTTTTTTTGACTTCTTTTTCACTATATACACTACACGTTAGACTCTGAAACTCACCAAGGATGAAATATAGTAGAGGACAGTGATATGAATAAGTTAAAATAGGTTCAATAAAATTGAAAGTGAGAACTATTTTTGGCTATTAAACTCTGTTGCACTCAGTACTGCAACTCTAAACTCAGTAGCTGCCAGGCCAGAAAGTTCTTACACTGTTAAGACACTGGAAGCTGGATTCTTTTTGCAAGAAGTTTTAACTTGTCCTGTTTATGGTTTTCCTAAGCTGTCATTAACAGCTACTGTTGGAATGAATCCTGCTCACAGCAGCAATTAGCCTCACCCACCATGGCAATTTTTACATCTTTTGGAAACGTGTTTTTAGAGGTGGTCGCTTAATGGCTGGTTTTCCCAAGAATGCATTGAAACCCCTTGTTTCAGCCTGTGGTTTGTGTGTGTGGAGGCGGCAAAAGAAACAGCGCATGCAGAAGTTAAGTAAGTTATGAACCAAGCTAAAGCCAGCTCACTCCAGGAATGCGGAGAAAAAACAATAGTTCTCTGCTGTTTACATAACTGGAATGTTTCCCCACTTGTAAGCAGGTCAATACTTTTATGGTGGCTGTTCAACAGTGACAAGATGGAAAATCATGTTTCCTTCAGGTACCTTGAAGCACCATGCACCACAGACATGAGACAGAGTAGTTTATCAGAGAACAAGCCACTTAGTGACACAGCAGGACATGTTCTGTTGTAAGCCATATTTAGCTTGTCACCACAGGAGTTGTGTTCCTAAGCATGTTTATGCGACCTGCAAACCTGGACAGAGTCAGCAAGAACAGAGCACAGTGCATATCTGAGAGCTGAAATCCTGTTTTCCAGTCATGTTAAAGGCAGACGGAGAGGGAAATCTCACTCCCAGAGGTGTTTAAACATAACAAGTGTTAGATCAGAGCCTTGGAATATCAGACAGACCTAGGGATACCACCCAAGAGATGGGATAGCCTGAGAGCCCTGTACAGAGAACAGAAGAGATTGGGAAATGTCTGACAGAGGAGGAACCCCACCCAGCTTCCAAAAATAATGCAGAACAAGCTTCACTATGCAAATGTATAAAAGGTTTGTGCAGACTGTATACAAGTTCACAGTAACTTGAAACTGTCATTGTTCATATTTGCAGGGCATTTCTTGATCTGTTTCCTTTTACTGCCAATTCCTTGAACACAAAAAATTCTTAAAGAAGCTTTTTGTTCAAGATAAGGAACAAAGAAAATTACATGCAAAGAGGACATTTGACATCCATTTTGAAGAGATGAATTCTTATATATGCAATCCAGAGAACACTTCCATTACGGTGGCTCTTAGTTAAGGTAGGGCTTTCATCTGATAAAACAATGCACATGCTTAGGGTACACATTCATACTGGAGGCTTGGCTGGATCACAGCCATGATACTTCGCTTAGAGATTTTGAGGTGCCAGAGAACAAACAGATTTTTACCATACTAGTGTCAGTTAAATCATAAAGTATCTTTGCATAGAATTAGCTCTTCCTGTCAAACTGACAAGGATTTTTAGACAAAGTATTAACAGTGCTAAGGCAGAGGATGGCTGTGCAAAATCCTCTAGGTTTCTAAGACTGTGATATAGTTAATCCCCATGATGAGGATCAACGGCTACCGTACTGCAGTCTATTCAGACACCTTCATTGCAACTCAAGCAAGGGAGCTGATGGGCCAGTTGCTTTCTTTGGCTATAAAAGTGATCCAGCATTTATTACAAAGTGATCCAGCATCTCTTATATTCTTTCTGTGAATCATGCCTGTTTTTAGCAACTTAAGACAGTGAAACTTTTGCTGTAGCACGGTTGCAAACCCAAAATCAAGGCCTTACATGACAAGAACTCACAGTCAGTTGATTTGCCTTCCCTGCATGCATGTATGTAGGTCACGTGTTCCACCTTGGGCCAGAACAGCAATAGTCAACTCTCTTGACTAATTCTGTGTGTCATAGCAGTTTTGAAGATTAGGACTTTGTTTTCATATACGTAATTCTTACAACTTTGGGAAATGCAATGCAAGAACTCTAGTTACAAGCGAGTCAATAAGTAATTCTAATATATTGCTTATCATGTAAGAAAACTAAGTGCAGGTGAATAAGTAATATATGCCTTCTCACATAGTCTTTGAACTTTGGGGACAACCCTTCACAATAGAGAATTAGAGGGTCTCAAAACTCAGATACTGAGTTACTGTAAGCTTCATAGGAACAACCAAACAGTTCTTCAGTGCTGATGATTCCCTCCAGAGCAACTAGTTATTTGCACTGTTGCAGTATTGCTACCGCCAAATCACTTCTATGTAAAAGCAGTAGCAAAAAGAGTGTGACTTAATTCATTGCAGGCAGACACATGCTGATATATCTCATGTGTTTGCTCTGTCTTACATGAATTTCTTTTTGACAAGATATTCAGGAGTTTTTTTTACAGGCCTACATGGTCTTACTGAATGTAAGGACCAACCTGATGAAAAGGCAATGTTTCTGGCTTAACATGTTGCTTTGTTAGGTTTCCTTGTCCCTTTCTCTTAAAGAAAAGAGTCAGGCAGGTAGGGAAGAGACAGCACAGAGACGGTAATATTCCCCTGCCATGTGGATCAAGTGGAGAGAAGCTAACACAAATCATTTGTACCCTGTCATTTGTCCAGTGACAGACCTCTGAAAGTGCATAGGGGGATAAGAAAGTGATGTATATATGTAACATACATATGTATGTAACCCACAGTGGGGATCAAAGGCTTCCTAAACACTGCTTTGGCTGTTTGGTAGAAGCACCCAAGGTCACTTGAACATGCTAATCTTCTCCTTTTATGCTCACACTTTAAAAATATAATTTCTCCTTCCCATTTGTAAACAATTTATCCAGGATTGGGTAGCTCAAACAAGGTGCTTTGCTTTCAATTATCTCCTTGCTTTGTTTGCAGCTCTGAGAGTTGGAGCACCAAGAAGTCATGCATTTTGGTCAAGATCAGAAAGAGATTGTGCATCATCAAGGATTGTCAGCCCAGATCTTAACAGCTATAAAAAGACTCTGAGCATTACAGTGCTGACTGTGTGACTTGGCCAAATATGGATGTAACTACTCCCTGTGAAGTACCTGGACAGCCAAGGACAAATCTGACATCCTAACTTCATCCTAACTAAACACATTCAACTTAGTCTCAAATGTTTTGAAAAAAGAAGAGGAAACAAACCCCACAAACTGTGTTTCAGAGGGCAGTTATATTTTGTGATATAAGTACAAGTAAGTATGATAAGTATGATAAGGAAGAGTCCTTGCTTAATCTTAAAGGCAGAATAAGTGTGATCAATAAATACAGAACATATCGCTGTAGCAGAAGGAGATGATAGGATGAGAGACTGAGGACTGTTTCTCTGAGAGTCCAGCTACACCACAGATACAATGCATTAAATCCTGTAACAGTTTTTGTGATGTTAGAAATGAGCATGTTTAAATTAATATGGTGTCCCACTCCCTCATGTTTTTCTAGCCCACCAGTCTGACTTCATGTGCCCTCCCAGATTTGTGTCTGTTGCCATACAGGCTTGATTTCTCTTAGTCGTAAGCTGTGTGTGTCTGGCCTGGGCTGAAGTAAGATTCTTGTCCTTATTTCCCTTTCACTGCTGCTGGCAGTGCAAAGCCAGCTCCACAGATGAGAAATGTGTAGAGCAAAGCCTTCTCCATGCCAGGACCAGTTAACTCCATCCATAGCAGTGCAGCAGGAGAGACCATAGGATAAGATGGAGACTTGGCAAGTTGTCTTTTGTTTTTCTGATGTTGTACTGAAGCAGGCTGCCTGGTGGAGCCATTGGCAGGCCGTTTCTCGCACTTGGTCTGTGTGTCACTCATCAAACAGAAGAGAACAAGTCTCACTTTTAAGTCAAGTTGCTTGTGATTAATTCAGATAAATCTGGCAGGAGAAAGTAAACAGCATTTGGCAGAAGTCACTCTTAATGAGAATGTCATTAAGAAAGTCACTCCATGGAGAATGTGTGCACAACTTTCCTCTCTCTCATTTTTTTCCAAATCACTACAATATGAAAGATGAAAATTTGGGTTTGTTTTCCTAAAATTATGATCCCCATTGCTACCACATCACAGATTTACCAGAAGAGTTGTTTCAACTTCCAGCTAAATGAGACAGTATTTTTGGAGATCTGCCCTGCTTGGCTGCTGCAGACATGCTGGAAATAGACCACCAAGCTCTGTTGATAGGATACCCTAGATAGTGTCCCATGCAGAAGAAAGGAGAGAAATAGAAGAGAGCTGGAACTGCAGACTAGCACGGGAAGTCTGTTGCCACCCAGGCTTATCCTAGAGTTAACTAGCTGGGCTGAAACCTCCCGTGTCCACCCCTCACCTCACCTTCTGACAGCAACAGTTTGTTTTCTGGAGTGGCTACAGCATCATCTAGTGGAGACTGACCCAAACTATTCAGATCATTGTTTTATAATGCAGCTGTCAAATGCCAATTGGTGTTCACACGCTTTTTCACATGGGGCAGAAAATAGTCTTCCCTTTCCTCCAGAGAGAAAAGGTTACATAGGAAGAACAGCCAACCAATAACTTGATCCAGAACCCTGATACAGTCTGGTGTATTAGCTGCTAAGTTAGCTGTGAATCTCTACCCGAGTTGGTCATCTTATTCTGCAGACTTGTTCCTAGATGCTCTCAGATTAAGCTTGCAAAAACAGCAGTGAACAAATCCATGCCTATGAACACTGTGTTTCTCCATCTCAACCACAATGAGGGACAGGTGTTTTAAGACCATTGAGGCTCTTGAGGAGCATAGATAACATTCTCTTTTAATCATATTGCTACTCTCTTGAAGAGAACCATTTTGGTGCCAGCTGAGATGGTCCCAAAGACCATCAATGCCAAGAAGAAAACTGAACTGTTGTGTAGAAGCATGCGCCTTAGGTCCTACAAGAACTCACAGCTAAGCAGCAACTGTACACATCTGTGAGAAACAGCTTCCTGGAAAACAGTGTCTCAGCAATGTCTTTCCATACAGTTGGCTCTGAGATGTATAGAATCCAGGATCCTATTCCAATGACTTTTATCTTGAAGCTATAAGGTGGGAGAACAGTAACTGTTGTTGCTAGTGTGCATGAAGAGTGTGTCTAGTCTTCCTGCTACACCTGTGCAGCCTTGTGCTACTGCCATGCAAGAGTGGCAACTGAGGCTCTTCTGGTGGGAATTTCAGTCCCAGCTTTCCGTGCTGCCCTTTCAGAAGAATAAAGGATAAGTAACATTCACTTTTCCAGGAAATCCACGTCTCTTGTACATCGAGAGAACAAATGCAGGGTAAGGGTGGGTCCGTAGAAGTTCAGCGCTGCAAAAGCTGCATCAGACCCCGGGAACACCGGCCGCATCAAAGCGTGCTGCTACCCTCTGGTGATGATCTGATGAAACTGCAGACAGCTCACGGCTGCAACGGTTTCTTGGACGGTCACAAACACAACAGCTCTCCTAAAACGGGATCCGAACCCGAAAATGATCAATTTCTGTAATTGCTCAACTGATTCTGTGGAATAGAGTGCGTCTGAAACTACCGGAGTGGATTGCTTAAATCTAAGGTGTAAGCCAGAGCTGTGCTTTGCAATACACTTGAAAGAAAAAAAAAGAAAAAAGGGGAAAAAAGGCCATTAAAAAAATTATGATCTTTTTTGCAGACCCAGGACTTAAGATGTGGAGATGGATACAAGAAATCTTAAAATTATGCAGGCTAAAAATATTTATATACTATATATGTAATGACATTTGAAACTATTCCAGCGCCCAAGAGCTCTGAGCAGAATCCTAGAACCTACCAGTTACTGAGATTTTCCATGCATTTTTATTCCACTCTCAGATGATTTTAAATGAAGAAAAGGAAGTCAATAAACCAAGCAGCCAGTTACTTCTGACTACAAGCGTCTCCTAATCCTTTGTGAAATAGGGAAAAGCCCTGCACTGCAAAGCAAGCAACAGCAAGTGGCAGTTTCCTGATGAAGTCTTTTCCAGAAAGAGTGTCCTGTTTTGAGACTACAATAATATATGTGGTTTAAAACAACTTCCTCAAAAATGCACATTGTTTGAAATGTTAAATGGTGACACCTTTACACTTTTGAGATTATGTTCATCTAGGGGGAGCCTGGCTTCATAAATACTCAGTCTCATTTAAAGATCAATAAAATTTCTCTTCTATTTCAGCCCAATATTACTGTTTCTCAGAAGTTTGAGATTTCCCCCTCTCTGCTTCAGGATGATAGCTAAAGAGGCAGGAAAGTCATACTCTCTCCTTCTCTTTTCTCATTCCCTCTTCTGCCTGCTCGATTGCAGCATCCATGATGACTTGTATCACAACAAAGCCACAGTAAGTGGCTTTTCAGTTGATGCACAGGCAGAGATCTCCATCAGAAGTGCTGGTGTCACATTTTAGGTGAGAAGACAAAGAGTGGTATTGGACGCAATGGGGACAAAATGTAGTTCTGATGGGCTTTCAATATCTGATCCAAAGTCCTTCCTCACAGTTAGTTTCCCAGTCCCAATTTTGGATGACTTCTATTTGCTGCTTCTATTTCCTTCCCCCCACTCTCCTTCCCCCGTCAGGAACTTAATGAGCCAAGCCGTTTTAGATCACCTACAGAAGGATGAAAAACTACATTACAGAACTTGAGACTGCAGCTCAGAAATTTGAGTGAGGCCGAACCTGCAGGGTAGCCTTGCCACCTGGCTACACACTCCCCACCCCACAACTCTTATTTCTGGCCAGAGTTGACAACTTGATGTGCACTTGTTGCTCTCTCTGTCACTAAGTCTGTCCTTCACCCGGATCAAAGGAGCCCACATATGACAACCTTTACTGTGAGTGGCTGTGCAACCTGCCATAGCCTCTCCTCTGGGGACATCAGGAAGGTTCAGCCAAATCAGGAAGGAAAGCCAGGAGGAGGGGCTGCCATGGAATTTATGATATGTTGTAAAAGTGGATTGTAAACAGTGAAGTCTCACACATTTTTGAGGGAAACCACCTCATCCTCTAAAGGTTGCTCACGTCTCTCCAAGTCTGCAAGTTCTTGTGCTCTTAGGAAAACCCATCACAAAATAACTAAAATGCAAGTGGGTCTTCCTTGGAATGAAAGACTCTTCATAACCTCTGAAACACTCAAGAGCAATACACTCTAAGCTTTAATAGAAAAGACCAGAGGTACAATCTCTACCCTTTTCCACTGGGATAAATACTTTGAGCTTTCCAACCATGAATAGTTAATTTTGACTCTTCTTGGCCAGAATAACATTTTCTGCAGAGGCAAGCAATGTCCCTCTGGCTAATGAAGATGTAATGACCCATTCAATGCAGTACCATCTCTGAGCTAGAATAAAGACTGGAATAGTCTGCCTCACAAAATCTCTGCTTTTTCTTTTTCTTTCCCNCCCCCCCCCCCCCCCCCCCCAAAGTGAGCAACATCAGTTCTTCCCCTTCTGTACACACTCTACGACCTCTCTGGCTCATGCAGTTTATCTCTTGCATCATGTCCTTTACAGTAACAAGGGTATCTCTGGAAGATGTTCTTTTACAGTGTAATAGGCATCACTGTGGGGACATGGACGACAATTAAACCCTGACCCTCAGACTTACTCTCATCCCTACCTCTCCACAAAGGCCAGCTTGATTGAGGAAAGACATTTCAGCACATTTTGAGGAATAGGGATGAATACTGGGCCTGCTCGCCAGCATGCTGATTGGTCGCAATGCTTCCAGCTGTCTTAAGCAGAGAAATGGTACAGAAACCTCATCTAATGAGCTAAATGAGCACTGATGGCCTTATGTGTTTCAGATGCTACTTTCCTGGGGACAGTAACAAAGGCTAGCCAGTGAGAGGGCAGGGCAACTGCCTGCACAGCAGTCTGATGGTATACGCAGGGCACCCTGGTCCAAGTGATGCTGTGTCACTTTGTGAGTGGCTGAAGTTTCCATGGGCCTGGCCTTTGCCAAGTGCTGCTCATCAGCTACAAGCTCCATCAGCCATAAAGTACGGCTGTTTTCTGACAAAGCTGGAAACTGGTCACAGAATCTTTGCTTGTATTAAAAGCAGTTCTGTTTCTCATTTTCTCCACTCCCTCTGAGTAGCACTCATGGGGAAAAAAATCTTTTTCCTTTAAGGCCACAAGAGATAAATGACAAATCAAGAACGTATGAACAACCTCCACAGCCAAACACTGTAACTGCTGTCTCTCCTCTTCACATCCCTGTCCATTCCCTTTCATGACATCTTCCACTGAGGCCAGTGTTGTGTTGGCTCCTCTGGTTAGTGTGAGAGTCCAGCTTGTGTCAAGTGGTGAGAAAAGGGAAGCCTGCCCATCCTGAGGGACTGCCCTTCAGGGTCGCTGCTTAATGAGAATACCCCTCTCAACACCTGGTCTAGAGAAACCTCAAAAATAATGCAGAGTGTGTCAGCTCCCAGACCTGCTTCTTGCAGAGCTTTTCTTCTAGACCTTCCTTTCACATCTTTTGTGAAGAATTCCCCAGTGAGCAGCCTCAGAATAACTTCCACTGCCTTCCTCAGTACTTTGCAGCATCCTGGCTATACTTATTTCTGGCGCTGTGCAGGAAGCATATATGACCATCTCGGTCTTCCATCATTCTTCACAAGCCTCCAGCACCTCTGGGACCCTGACAGGAACAACACTTCTTCCTCAGACATACAGGCTATGATCAGGAACCAGCTCCTAGGGTTAAATTTGCTTGAAACAGATTAATTAACAGAAGTTAAATGCAAGATTTTCCACAGTGCCCTTCACCAGACAGGTGGCGAATATGCCTTGGTGAGCTCAGACTCAGCTCCCACTCTGGGCTTTTTATATCTTAGGCAGTGTGGCTGAAAACTGACTACTTGAACATGACTTAACCCTATATGCAGAAAACTGTGATTTTTTAAATGACATTTCTCACTTTCTTCTCACAGTGTAATTGTTACATAACAGAATTTAACTGACTAGAATTGCAGAAAATTCAGCTAAACTAGGCATAGTTAGAATGAGTAGCCCTAAATGATGCTTTACTAAGAAGCTGAGTATATTTATTGATCAAATAGATCAAAATATCAAAGTAGTTGAAAAATCTGGACTATTTTTTTTTTTTTTTTGTATCAGAAAAGCTTTTAAAGTTTTGAAAGAGTTCTGCCATGAGGAATGAAGAAAAAAAGAAAAAAAGTCAGACTATCTCATTTCTGTATTTTTTAATAAAATATTTCAGATATTCACACTCAGGAGTTTTGTTTTCTGCTTGGAACCTCCTGAAACCAAAACCATGATAAAAATTGCATCTACGCTCCTGACACAGACTTTATTACATCTCCGTGTCTGAAGAAGTTGGGATTTTGAGTGATGCAAAAAGGTAATTTGTGGCTTGAATTTCATATGTCACTTAGCTCTTCTTTGTCTTGGTTTAGCCAGCTCTTTGGAAATGCCCTCTGGGATGAACAGAACTGATCTTCTAGACACGCATGGTCACATACCAGTGGTCTGTGTCCGTGGATGTGTAATTGCCCCTGCAAGAAGTCTGAGGAGAAGGACATGGGTCGTGTTGAGTCTGCATCCCCCAGACAATCCCTTCACTTATCTGTATCTTAAGGCAGTGCAGTGAATGATGGAAGCAGATCTGAGTCTTGCTCCATCAGGAATTATGAATCCCTAAACTGCAGTGCTCCAGGCTTCAAAGTCTGTTTGGGCACCTCGGAAACAACTGGCTTAAAAAATTCCTTACCCACGCCCCTCCCCTCCAAGTGATCTGCCTTCATAAAATCAACCAAACTAATCCAATTTATAGATATGTAAAAAAAAAGAAGCATCACTTGCAGGAATGCATATTTTGTACCTGAGCTGGCAACTGTTTCAGACGCAACCAGAAGATGTCAGTGTGGTCACAGAGAATAAACCACCGGAGGTGGCTCTAAGCTGTGCAGGAGACAGGCCTGAAAGAACAGATGCTTAGTTCTTGAGAAGCTAATATTTGGATATCTTTTATATATGACATGTCTTACGACAGAGATTCTTTTCAGAGAATTAAAATTGTTCAATATTTGCATGAGAAAGTTGCTCGCATGCCTACACCTGTGTTTTACTCACAGACAAAGTAAGTCAGAGAACATCGTATGTCTAAAATGTAACAGTTTTTGCCTCCTCTGTAGCTCATACTCCATGAAAGGGCGCAAGTAAAGAGAAACCAGAGGAACAGTTGAAAATCGAAACTGGTCTTTGCTGAAAATGCTCATGACCTCTAGATTGTCGGTACACACTTGCTTCAGATTTTATTGGTTGGATACCGTTAACATTTGACAAGTGTTTTGTGCCTTTGATTTAGTGATCTCAATGCAAATGCTCATGAACAGACATCTCCCATCTCATAAATCAGTGCTGCTAACAACACTCAGAGCAAGCTTGTCAAAGAAGCAAAGAAGCTATGGTCACAAAGAGCAAACTGTTTGCTTACAGACCGGGTAACAATATGGTTAATTGCAGACCTTGTTTATGCCTTAGGCAGTCCTTCCATTGTCTTTCTCTAAGGAGAACATTTTCTAAGTTGATGAGTTGGAAGGTAACAAATAGGGCTTAATTATCTGCCTAGTCAAACTTGCAAGAGAGCTCTGGACTTGAATCACAAACTGGACAATTTCCCCTATGTCATTCAATGATAGCATCTGTACACCCCTGAAAAAGTAAAGCACCTATGAAATGCAGATATCTCAAGAACTTTAGGAATTATCTCAGGCTGAATGTGCCCAGCTCTACTGCTTAGGTCTGTAAGAGTGGCTATACCTGAAGGAGGCAAGATGATGTATTCCTGAATAATCTATCAGGGGCCAAATCCTGTTTGGTTTACTGCTCTTTGTTGCAGACCATGCCAAGTCAACAGAAATCACCTGTGATCTACGAGAAGAATCTAGGTTTTCTCATTTCACTTAGTTAAGTAAATATTCATGTGTTCATGGGGGCACACTGTTGGCTTCCATCAGCACTAAAACACAACTTTAGACCTATCATGGGTCCAGAAGATAAAGTTCAACATCTGCTGAAATAAATATGTAGCTTTCCTCCTGCTATGTGTTGTTTTGCAGAAGGATGAGGTCCATTCATTTAGCAAAAAGATATGCAGATATATTCTGTGAAAGTAATGGATTAAGAGACTGAAAGTCCAAGAGATGGAGGAAAAGAAGGAAATTGCTAGGATATGATGCCTTTTCAACTTTGCTACCAACTCTTTGTCGGCTTGTTCTGTCAATTTGAGAAAACGTCCTTCAGGTCTTAAATTGTGGATGCTGAGAAAGCTGTGGATGACATACTGATATTATGGTCATGTTTTTTTTCAGGCAATGGTTAAGAAAACTTTGTACTGTTTTAGGAACAAATCCCCAGGTCCAAACACTTTCCAATAGAACTGAATTAAATGCAACTACTACTGGGATAGAAAAAAAGTCATACTCATCTCTCCTAACCCCCAAGGTACACAGGGGTGTTTAACATGTTCTAGTCTCTATTTCCCTCCTCAGATACTTCTCTGATAAGGCTGCTTTGCCTGATCATGCAAGAGAGAGCCTTGCTGTTGACCAGTACACCATGCTGTTTTTTCTCAAGTTTTAAATGCACATTTGTATTACTGCAGTGTTAAAAAGAGACATTCATGGTGAAATGAGGAAAATGGCGTAGTGTGCTCATATCATGAGGGGAGTAACTGTATTGTTTCGGAACTTATGGAATATGCATCAGGCTGACAGAAAGCCCTTTGGAAGGAGTTTCATAATACGATCTGGTTTCAAGATCTGAAATTTCACCTGAAAAATGGAATTTGCAGACAGAAAGCCTACTGTTATTTCCTCCGTGTATTGTCAAAGCATATCCTGGGATAATGAAACATTTATGTCTTAAACTACCTGTTCTAAGCAATGAATGGAAGCCTGACATTTCCTATGTCTGCAGGTCCTTTCATGGGTGAATGACTGTGTCCCTATGTGCAAGCTGTCAAGAGAGCATAGCACACTGCTGAGGTGAGCTGCCATCTTCCCAAAAATACTGCCACATGGATGAAGGGAGCAAATGGAGGTGTGCTGTGGACTCAGGCTTCACCACTGAAGTACAAGACATAAGAGCTATTGGCTATGATTCATTGTCAGTCACAGAAAGCAGACATACTTTCTCAGGGACATAGCTGGATTTCTGCACATGTGGGTGAGAGCCTCAGGCTTCCTCAGACCTCACTGCTGGAGTCTGTTTTCAAAAGAGTTTGTTTTTCTTCGTAAGTCTAATTTCTTCCAGCTTTTCTAACTGCGTCACTTTCAGACATTAAAACATCACAAAACCCATCAAAGTATGATTGTCCAACTGACAACAAATTCAGATTTGAGTAAAATCTAAATTTAATATAGAGAACAAAATTACTTAACAACAGAGAAAGGCTTTTTTAAACTCTGAAAATGAGAAAAAGCTTCTCAGAAACAGCTTAGCATCAGCACCCCTACTTATTCAGTCTTCAGAAGGAAAGCTTGGAAACAGATCTGGAGAGTGTCAGATGAAGTCAGCTAAGTTTGCAGCTGGTTCAGTCATAATCCACACTGGGAAATACAGTTTATGCCACTAGCTAAAGATTGAACAGGCTGCTGAAGTCTGAGTGCATTGCAGAAATGAGCATTATCCACAGATAATGACAAAATGAATGCACAAGTGGAACAAATTCCTGTTTCAACAGGTAAAGTAAAAGTAAAGGGGCCCTGATAGAGCAGGTTGCTGTGTGTCTTGTGCAGTCAAAATTTGAGTATTTCCAAAGTGGGAGGTCCAACAACATCTCAAAGCCCTTCTTACAGTGAGCCTCATGATGAAGAGCTTTTCTTAATAGGTAAAACAGGATAATTGTCTTTTGAAAATTGTGTTTTCTCACCTCTTGGGCACCACAGACTGGTTAGACATCAGGTTTGCACTTTGTCACCTCTTCTCCAGGCTGAAGCAGCCCAGTGCCCTTGTATGACCCATGTTCCAGCCTCAACTGCTGTAAGGAATTCTTATGATCATTAGGTATAATATATATCTTGTTTCTTCCATTTCTTTGTGTAGTCTCACTGTGGTTTAATTTATTTTCAAGAAGCCTTTGAATCACAAGAAGGCTACATCCTGCAAAGCATGTGAGGGAATGAAGAACCGCTGCCAGCTGCCAAAGGGACCACACGGGCTCCACATACTGCTGTGGTGTTGGCTGAGTTTGGGCTCAAATTTTGACTGCACAAGAGAGCAGCTGGCTTTGCTGAGAATGGATAGAAAATGAGTTCTGCTTTTGTGGGGGCATAATTTTCATACTACAAAGTCTCCAGAAGCAAATTTCTTGGCAAAGACTGTAAAAAAAATACTTTTTCAAAGTCTGGAAGAGTCCAGAACCTTTCCATGAGTTTCAGAGGTGCTTTCTTCAAGGACCTCAGTTTTCACACAACAGTTCCACTATCTAAGCAAATGACATTTAAAATGCCTTGGCCACAGAGAAGGCGGCACGTACAAGGATGTTCAAGCATGTTTTTGGTTTATTTCTTCTGTTACAGATGCTTGAGCAGATGAATGTAAGGGGAGAAACTGGCTTTATAGTAAAGAAGGAGACCTACAGCAGTGACAAATTAATTTCCATCCTGTCATGACTCATGAAACAGCGCTACAGTAACATTAACAAAACGTCAGTTAAAGCAGTAGTAATTATTTCCATTGCTAATACTGGCTCTGGCTTAACAACGTTTACAGGCTTTGTTACACTGTGATAAAATAAACAGTAATATAGAAACAAACCAGATTTTCTGCTTTTGAAAGAATGGACTTTTCCCCCATCTGTGCCCAAGACAGAATCATGCCTTGTGAAGGAAATCAGAGATAGAGGCATGAAAGCTGCTCATAAAAAAAATCCCAGTGAGGACTTGTGCAAGGTTTCCAGTAGCATTGTATTCAGACAGGCCATGGCCTTTTTTTGCCAAGTACTCTGCATATGGAGGCTGCAGGAGTAGGACCCAAACAAAGTCTAATCCAGTCCAGGTCAGCTCTGTGTTTTTTCCTGTGTGTTATTGTAAAGGCAGACTGGGAAGAAGTGGTGCCCTAGCAGTGAAGATTTTCTTTATCCTCTTACATGTGTTGAATTGGCTCAATTTCTCATAGTTTTGTGTGCTCTCTGTGCTCTGACTATTCAGCCATGAGGAACAGCGGTATCTGCTGCAGACTCTGGGTGGATTTCCTTGTGGTTTCATACCAGAATATTCAGGATTATCCAGCAAGAAGTTACATAGAACTTGCACTTGCAAAGAAATTGTGATAGAAAAACAGATTTTCCTCATGCAATTTCATAATGATTCTGAGACAAAAGGGCTCCAGACCAATTATCTTAATAGTTTTGATTTAATCCTTGTATCATGGACACCCAATATTGTCCAGTTGCCAAATGTTGGTTTCTAGGACTACAGAAGAGTCTTAAGACTGCTTGTTCAAAGCAGAGATTTATAATACTCACTAGATTGTACATAATCTCACATCACATAGTGTTTCTTAAGGGCTACGATCCTCAACACTGGGCAAAACTGTGACCAAGCTTGTGTGTTTTCGATAAAATGCCTTCAACTAGATCAAGCTCAGCTCTTCTGGAAATGGATATCTTTCTCTCTGAGAGTGTAATGGATAGTAAATAACTTCCAAAGCCTGCTCCTGTTCTTTAACAGGAGACCTTGTGCAATGGAAGCAGATTATTCTGCACCTGAGTCTTTAGGCAATGCGGGGCACAGGAGGCAACTTACACAGCAACAGCTCTATTTGGACTTAGAATTTTCCTTCTAAAATGATCTAATTGCATAATTGGACTTCTCCCCTGCTTTTGACTTGGTGGTTACCTCACAAGCTCATCCTTGAGTTTTCTTGAAATTTTTCTTAGTTCAGTGACTTACATATCCCCAGAATACTGCAGTTATGAGTTTCTGCCCTGGAAATTCAGATGTCATGAACCACAGAAGCTGCCTGTTGAAGGAGCAAGCTTGGAAAAGGTAACTATAGTGCACAATTTCAGACATGTGCCTAAAGTGCTGCCTTATTGTGGTGTACAGAATAAGTCACTTCAGTCTTCGCACTTGCCATTGCAAGGGACGAAGTTTTAAAATCAAATCACAGGGATTGTTGTATTTTGTACCAAGTGAGGACATTATTCATATCAACAAAAGGACTCTGTACCACAGAATCACATTCGTGTTCCTTTCCTCAAACCTGAAATCCCACTGCAGCTCTTTTAGCAGTCGGTATTCGATTAGATTTGAACTACAATGAATTAGTCCAAACTGAAATCAAACAAAGATTATCCATTACGTATTCCTATGAATTATCAGTACTTTGAATCTAATAGAAGCTTTGTGTGCCAAAAATCTCCCAGGAATTAGTCCCAGACTGCATTTTTCTTTTTAAGGCCTCCCTTATTTTTTTGTGGTATTTTAGAGAGTTTAACTTGGCAATGCTCAATAACCCTTATTAATTGACTTGAAAAAAATAATGGCATTTACATAAAATCAGACATCTCACACAGTATTAAAGAACCATTATCTACAGATTGGGTAAGAATACAACTAAAAATCAGAAGACTTTCATTACATTTTCATTCAATGCCAGTTTTTTATATGAGGAGCTGTAGGATCAATATTCAATGCACGGGAAAACTTATGAAGGAAAAGCTTCTCTAGACAACTCCTAGTTGTAATTCAAAGCCTTTTGAAATTAATGCTCACCTTCACAAAAGAAGGGGAAGAGATCTTTGTAATTCACTTCTGAAGAGCGACTTACATTTTTTTATTAGAGGAAAACTTTTATTAAGGAATCATAATTAAGGTACATCACTAGAGCAATTGTTTTGGCACCTTAGCAGCCATTTTAGGACTAAACTTTTGTCCAAGGCTTGCTCATTAGGAGTTCTTTGCATGTGACACAGCTCTTCCCAAGCTGGGTAGCATTGCAGGGCTGTATACTCTTATGGCTACACTTCAACGGGGAAGGATGTAACCTGGAAAATCCTGCAAGAAGCATAAGCCACTCACACTGACTTCCAGGATGGCAGTCCTAACAGGGTTAACAGCAACAACAGGGTTAAAAATATGCTGGACCTATTCATTGCTGATCTGTCTTCACACTCAGAGTTGTGTTAACTTTTGTGTGACAGATAGTCTCTGTGCCCTCTGGTTCTGCTGTATCATGTTGTTGAGTGCCACTAGAGAAATGCTCTCACACCTTGGGCCACAGCAGTCAAGGGTTTTCTGACTAGATTTCTTATTTCATGCTTTCTGTCTAGCACTAAAATGGCTTTTTAAAAGGTGACTTACAGGGCAGCAGCTAATAAATGAATAAGCTATTATTAAGACAAGGGTCTGAAGAGCCTTACTAAGTCAGCAGGCACAAAGCGTATTATAGTTTGTGGTCCGACAGACTTTCTACTGACTTCAAGCACCCTTGATTGGTCCTTAGTTTCTCACTTCCCAGGTTATTCTTTTTAACCTATGTGTATCAAACACAGAAAGTCTCTCCACTTTCCTCTGATCTTTTGCTAAGAAGAAATGAAGCTGCTCTTTTTTGGAGTGGTGTTCAGCATGGGTTTCTGGCCTTCCCTAGTACAGGCAGTACTGGAAATGTGAGATGTGCAGCCACCCAGTGGGAAAGTCTAGGGGAGCCTGCTTGCATTGCAAGCATGCCATTTCTGAACAGAGCACGAAGGTTGCAGGCACAGATCAGGTCAAGGTAACCACACCAAGTCTCATTCAGGCAGCCATCATCAAGCACTGATCCTCTCCACTAGCACAATCCTACTTGGGTCTGTGAGGTGTACTTCTAACCCACCGAGTGTCTTAATCTCTCAAGACCAACCTCTGCTGTTCCCCACAACCCTTGCCAACTCCACATCTTTTAGGATCTGACACTTCCTCTTGTCTGTATTTTGTGACTGGGCTCATTTCTCACTTAATTTCTTTACTGTTGTCTCTGCTAATTGCTTCCTTGCCACATATAATGTGCTATGCCACTTGCAGTAGCAGTAGCCAGTATCACACCCAACTTCATGGGTTCAACCAACATGTTTTTATTCCTTTCCCCCCTAGTTAAGGTCAAGAAGTCTCAGGATGAGGGCAAAGGAGTGCCTAGTCATCAGTGAAGAGGACACATTGTCACAGACAGGTATTGCAGCCTCAGAGAGAACAGCAGGGTCATTGCCATAGCACAGCAGAGCATTGTTAAGCCTCGCATCAACTTTGCTTACCTAACGGAATGTGAGGTGCTGTTATGCGGTAGCCTAAATCCAGGACTGATGGATGTCAGTTCTTGGCTGGCACACAAGAAGGGCCACGGATCTTTTATCAAGCCTTGTAAGCACTTGGGCTGGAACAAAGCCTGTGCCTGTGGTGCCTCTGAGCTCATGGAAGAGAGAGGAAAGTCTAGACATTACCACAGTTGCTCAAATACCCAGCTGCACAGAAAGGGTTGTGTAATTTTTTGCTTATGACAGGCAAGGATCAGCAGATGGGGATGGTTTCAGCACAGAGTGCCATACTGTCAGAACCCTTGCTTTTAAGGGCAACATCTGATGAAGAAGAGACACATCACTTTTCTTAGCAAATGAACAGTGTTCTGTCTTTGTAACAGAGCCATGGCCAGATGCAGCATCACTTGGTGAAGAAATTGTTGTGAAGTGCACTTACTGTAACTGTTGATACATGCTTTCTGAAAAAACATGCTCTACATTTGGTCTCTGTGGTAACAGACCATACATCAAAGAGTGAGTGGATCTGAGGGGTTGAATGAAAGGTCTGGCAGATGATTAGTTACCCATGTTCCAGAAAAAAGAATAACATGTAGAAGATGGGGCGTTTGGGGTAAGTCTGTGCTTATGGAATTGCAGAATTGTTCCCAGTCAAATATGAGGATTGTTTCTCCCCATGCAAAGTGCATGGTTGCTGGGAGTCTTCAGGATCACGTGAGATGAGAACGACAGCACATCAATATGATGCTAAATGTATTCTCCTCTATTGCCTCCTCAAGCTTCTTTTATACACTAAATGTTTCTTCCACACGCCTAAGTAAGCACAATGATGGATTCACAAGCATAATGATTGATTCAATGTCTTTATCACAAACCTTCGGCTTTTTTACTTTGTGTCTTCTTTTCTCCACTCTTAGTTTCAACTTTCCTGCCACATCAGCTAACCCTGCACCTGTCGTCAAACACCCTACTGTTCTTTGTTCTTCATTGTCTTTTGTTATCCCTTTTAGCTGACCTTACATTTGTTACTAACTTTTGTTAGTGCAGCCCAAGCATGAATGCCTTATTGTTTTGCCCTGACCTCCGTCAGTATAGCCCAGGTCCCAACACACGGTGACATCCTTAAAGACTGGGTACTCATCTAAAGTCCATCCTCAATGGGATGGTGGAGAGCCAGGCCTCTTAGCCCACCTCCCAGTATGAAGGACTGGTTGACAGGAAGAGCTCTCATTTGTGCTAGGAGAGGCTGGGCTTCTGAAACAGCTTGTGGAAGTGTCAGAAGCTGAGACCTTTTTGTGCTTTTGAACCTAACTTTAAGTCTCCATAATAGCCAAGTTGTTAGCAAATGAATGTATTTTAGCCAAACCTCATGCTACACATGAGTATCACCACAATCTGATACTCAGGGGACGAGTTTTAGAGGAACTCACTGCATCTATTGAAACACAATGGAAGACATTCTCCCCAAGTAAAGCCTCTAAAACCTCAGAAGGCCATTTGAAATGCTACACTTTGTTGTGCTAGTTAATTTGCCACTGCAGAAATCTGTCCCTTCGCGATTTTTCTTTCCCCCTATTCAGAAAGGCCTTTTTTCCATTGGAACAAAGCTATCATGTAATTTCTGACACCATCTGAAAACTGCAGCCTGCAAAAATGATGGCTGTGAATCACTCTACCAAAGCACACTACTTTTGTGGATGTCAATTGTCGAACCAGGTCCCAAAACTATTGCAAGGGCTACTGAAGTTAGCTTTGCTCCAGCTTTTCAACTCTCGGGGCTTTACCACATTGTCTGATGTTATTCTTAATGCCTCAGCCCGTAGGGCTGTAAGGTTATGTAAGAATATCTGCCTTTATTACAACACAAAGTTAATTTTCTAGCTTTTCCAGAGGAACTTAGAAATGGGAGCCTTAATAATGTGGACAATGCAAGGTTGTTACTCCTGCCTCTCCTTCCCCTCCCCACTGCTGCCCCAGCTCCACTGTGCTTAAGCCAACTCTGATTTTTCTAAGATCTGAGCAACATCAGAATATTTTAAAAAATATAACTCTTGTTCAGCTTTTTAACTTGATTTCTTATTTCCTTGGCGTGGCAGCATTGCCTAATTCAGGATTATTTTTTTTTCTCTGCATGTTTTGAATGCTGCAGCTCTGTAATGCATTTCTGACATTCCAGAAACAAGCCTCCGGGAGCCTCTGTCGTGCATCTGTCACTGGAGATGCCTCAGAAAAAATGTCTTAGAGCACATTCACAGTTTCAAAACATGATTGCCTTCAAAAAAAAGTGATGGCTGGGTATGCTTGGTATATCAATGTTGGCACCATTTCCATGATAAAAACTTTTTTTTCAGGATGCAAATTCCATCAAGAGTAGAAAGGATCTTCCTTTTTCAAGTGTCTGAAAGCACAGACAGAACTGCTGTGAAGTATCCACATGTGCACCTTGACATGTGCAACCTTCACAATGTGTTTTTGTGACTTCACAGATGCAATTGGATCCTCCTTTTGTTGGCCCAATATCTGGGGAGATGAAGTTGCCTATTGCCCCAGGAGCATGTCCTTCTCTCCCTGAGGCAATTCCTGGCATTCCGGGTTGTCTGACCATTGACAGTACAGATGAGTGCTGTTGCCACTTGCAGTCACTGCTGGACTGTGCAATGATTTTCCTGGCTTGTAGAAGGAAAAGGAGAAAATGGAGTGGGAAGAAGACAACGCCTCCATTGAAGTGTGACACCATGAATTGTTGTGCTACAGCTCTAGGCTAAAGGGGATAGGCAGCAGTGCTTGAGAGGGGTTTACTGGAGTGAGCGCATGGCATGGGAGTGTCATCACCAGCTTTTACTGGTGACAGTCCTCAGAACCAGGGCTAGGCTCTCTACAGAGAGCTGCAGAAAGTTGCCTAATAACTGCCCAACTCAGCTGGGCACAGAAAGGAAAGTGACTGTTGCCTGTGACAGGCTGTCCGGATTGCTCCTGCTGCTGTGAAAAGCATGCTGGCATGATGGGGAGAGCAGCTTTGGGGTCCATGAATGCTGGAGAAGAGACAAACACACAGATACCTCAAAGATTTCTTTATTTTTTTTTTTCCTGGACTAAAATGCTTGAGTCTTCTCACTGTGTTAAAAAGGGTCTCTGACCTAATTTGGAGGCAGTAGTCCTGTGCACACCTGTAGCTTGTACACAAGCATGAAATGCTCCCAGCACTGGAAGCTCAAGGTCTGTGCAATACAATGATTTATGAGCTCTTTGACATGGTTTAGGGCCACGTTAAAAAAATTCTGAGAGATGGCTGGGATTTTAGGATGGGCCCTTGCAGCAATCAGTCAGGAGGCTGTCCATCTCATGTGGTTGAGCAGCACTGATACAAGCTGGTGGATGGTGGTTTATAGACAGAGCCTTCTCACCTCTTCTGAACCTGGTGAAGAACAACTGCATTTTGCCTCATATATGTGATTATAATGTTTAAAAGTTTTATGCTTTTAATGGAAACTTCACATTCACAATGCAGAATCTGTCCTCTGGTTTAATTTGGTTATAGTAGGAAGGTATATCTACTGAAGTTGTTGTTTAGATGCTAGACAGTCTCTGCCACACAAGGTTTCACAGATGCTCAATTTGAAATGTCTCCATGGGCTAAAATACTTTTTTTCTCAGCAGAAGAGAAGGCATGGGAGAGCAAAGTGGGTTACAGAGCACAGCAGCTGCACTAGGAACCTCTGATGTGCAGATAAGACAAATAGCTGAAGTCTCAGTGATTCTGATCAAATATGAAGTACAGACCCAGTTCTCCATCAAGAACAAACGGTCATAGCTCCTCTATTGTCAAGGGAGTAATAATGATTTACACCAGCTGGAAGTCCTCAGACATTTTGTAGAAATTTGAGTCCATCCTGCTTTTTCTGCCTTTCATCTTCAACTGTCTTATTGACACTAGTAGGAACTGGGCCCTTGGTGTCAGTGAAAGCAGGATTTCCAGTCCCTGCTGTGGGAGGAGCGGTTCTTTGAGCATCCCTCATGGACTATCTCTTGTGTCTCCAGATGGCTGGGGAAGAGTCCTGGATTTGGGATGCCATGATTCATGTGGCCTGTCCGAGTCCATGTAGACAGGGCTGTGGTTTGGCAGACTGGACTTGCACTGAGATGAGGAGCCTCTGGCAGTAAAGCCCCCTGCTTGCTCCAGACGTAGTGGCAGGAACTGCTCTGCAGCGGCAGCAAGTTAAGCACAGTATTGGGAGGGGAAAATCCAGCCCTGCTGCAGTCTGAGGAAGCATCTCTGAGATTAATTTGGCCCAGTGCATTTTCAAGTTTGTCTAGAGTCTCCAGAGCCACCACTGATACTTACAGAAAAAGGGCAGATACTGTGAAAAAGCTTCAACCAAAAGCTTTCCATGAAAGAATGACACTTGTAATTCACTGATTGGAGGCTGTTTTGGGGAATGGAGTCTGGTGTCACTTGTCAAGTGTGACATCTGGGACAGGCCTCAGCCACAAAGATGGTCAGGTATCTTACCACTCCCCGAGGAACACCTGCACTGCTGAACCCATGTGAGTTTTGCTCCTGCCTGCAGCAAATCTGTTGCTGGGGGCGGGGAAAGAAGGTCCAAGGTGGAAAGCAGTGACCAGAAGCCCCCTCTCCATCTGGAGTAGAATGGAGGATGTAAAGGAGAGAAAGGATCCTCACTGCAGTAAATGTTCCCCGTTAAATGTGCTGAATTGCTGAGAAGAAACTTCTTTACTGTGAGGATGAGGGAGCCCTGACACAGGCTGCCCAGGGAGGATGTGGAGTGTCCTTCTCTGAATGTCTTCAAGACCCACCTTGATATGTTCCTGTGTGACCCGATCTAGGCGTACCTGCATGAGCAGAGGAGTTGGACTAGATGATCTCTAAAGGTCCTTTCCAAACCTGACCATCCTGATATTCCATGATTCTGTGAATGTGAAGGATATGTCTTTCAGCTAAAGACTGGCCATTTGTCTAAGGAGACATATCCACACATACTGGCGTGAAACTGTGGTGCTTCCAAATAATAGGCAGCCAACGAGACTGCTGTGGCAGGTAGGTATTGGGGTGGTCCAAAGCACTATAGCCAGGGATGCCGCATTGAGTGAGATTCATACTGGGACCCAATCTCTGCAGTGCAAGCCTCTTGCCCATTGAAATGACTGGGATGTCACCAAGGATTATGGCTTCAAATGAGGAGCAGGTGAACACTTAAGAAATAAAGATCACAGGCAACCTCCTGCTCTCAGTTACACTCCATTGACGTCAGTGAGGTTGCCTGGGGTTAACTCAAAGCAGAATTTAGGTTGTTCTTTTTAACGTATATAGCTGAAGCCCTCTCAGTATTTTTCAGCATGTGGTGCAGCATCTAAAAATGTCACCAGTTACTTCTAGACTACACGTGCTGAAAAGTTCTTCTTCCTATGACAGCAGCAGGAAAAAGCTGTCTTGTCCAGAAAAAGCTGGTGGAGCTTTCACATGTGTTGCAGCATGCTGCACATGCTTCTGGGAAACGGAAGGAGATAGGATGCCCCTGGGACTTCTGTGTCACACACCTCCTGCAACCAGTTGTGGCAGCCTGCCATCAGCTGGCAGGACATGGCAGCTCTGTCTCAGGTGTCCTGTTCCACTACCAGACATGCTCTTGCATGCATGCAGGTACTTTTGAAACTTGAGTGTTTCCTCATATCACACCCTTATGTTGTAACACCTCCCAGATCTTGTTTGGCTCCAAAAGGATGCTGGGACGTTTCAGAGATGCCATAGTGATGGGTGAGAAAGGTATTTACAGGCCTATGAAAACAAATCACTCAGGCAAGTTAATTTCTGCATTGTAGAGGGCCACAATCTTCCGCTCAAACCCAGTTGTGTTAGAAGATGTATGTTTAAAACTAAACTATTTTTTTACTTGTTGCACTGTATCTATAAACTCAGACTTTTTGCTTTTATTCCTCAACACTATAGAACAGTAATCATGAACAAGAAAGAAGGACAGCCAAAAATAGAAAATAGAACATTTTTTAATTTGACACATGCAGCATCACAATACATAGATTTATTTAATTGTGATTTTCCTTGGATTTAGTTTTGATTATTTTAAAGAGCTTCTGACAATAATTAAAATGTTAGTGACAGGAATTCTGGTACGAAATAGTGTCAGATTCTATTTCCTAGTGCCTGTATTCATGCAGCAACTGCTAATATTGCCATTGGATTAAGATGAGGTTGAATTCTTGGTGAGAATGAGATTTTGCAAAATGTGGCATACTGGGGTGGACGTCCAGAGGCTATGTTACATCCCTAATGCATTCCTGCCCTTAAACACCTCCTCATTCCTGCAAGAAGGGATTCTGTAAGGAGATGCTCTCCTTCATGCGGTCCTCATAATCTGGAAATCCAAACTGAGTCCTTCCTTACCCCACTTCTATGATGGTTTCACTCAAGGCTCTGGTATAACCATTTCTAACCATTTCAGGTTTTGCTTCTCCCTTGCTGGGTTGTGGTACAGTGTGATGAAGAGCAGCTTTTGTGCATCTGCAGCCACTCTGAGCCTGCAGACTGCAGTCTTCTGATGGCAACCAGAGGATGAAAGACTGAAATAAGAGGCTGGGAAATAAGGATTTTTTGTGCCTGTGCCATCCCTGTTTGGGGACATACAGCTGCCCTCGGCTCAGCACAGCAACAGCACTATCCTCACAGAGAGGGTTATCAAGGGCAGGAGCTTTCCCCGTGTTATTGTGTGGGGTTGGCTGCTGTGGGCAATGAGGTGAAACAGGGGGCATGCCTCCCAGCAGAGAAACTTATTTCATATATTATGAAAAACCTGCTTTCATCTTGCCCTCTCTGCTATATACAGCAGCATACAGCTAGCTGCATGACAAAGGATCTCTCTTTTTTACTACAGTATTCACACTATCTCACTACAGGAACTACAGTAACTACATCTCAGTACACCACATAATTTTGCCTCACCATAAAACATAAGGAGAGCAAGTTAGACAGGCCTTAGTCAGTATTGGCAGATGCTGTGAGTTGAAAAATTACAGGAAAATTTATAGCAAGATGATAGTAAGAAATTAATGCAAAACTTAGGTTCCCAATACCCAAAAAATCTCAAGAGAAGGAAACGAGACCATTTTAGATTCAGGCATCATTGCTGAGTAAGTGTTGAAATCTTAGCAGGAGATCAAAGATTGGTCCAGGTGGCTGAGGGCAGAGGCCAAGCTAAGTGTGCTTGAAACTCTGCAAACTAAACACAGTTTTGAGATGAGCATGTGTTACTTAAAGGACTTTAGAGAAAAGACTTTCCTTCATTTTTACAATAAAAAAACCAAACTGAAAAACAGCCTACAAGCTCAGGGTAAAGAACAGCAGTAGTGTAGCTTATGACCTACCATGTTACACTGAATACACCATTTACTATCTCTGACAGAAGCAACAATACCTTACTGGCCATATGTGTGCCACAGGTTGGGTTAAATCTCTTGGAACCAGTGATAGTAACAGCTGCTTCCACTAAGGATCACTATAAAGTTTTCCTCCTTCCCAAATGCTGGCATCGATTGTCAGAGGTGCCTTTTCCATGCCAAATACCTAGGGACATGTGCTGCATTTAGGTACTTCTGGCAATGTGGGCAAGGTGGACTGGTGTACCTATAACCCTATGTCAGTGTGACTTTCATGGATTTCTGCATAGAAAGTCACACGTGCCGGCCCAGGAGGTCAGGTGGATTTCAATGTCAAATGTTTCATGAGGATACCTGTATCTGAGAGGTCAGTAGCAGCTTTGAGGATGGAAGCAGCAAGGATGCACCAATCATAAGCACATGCAGGGACAAGTGCATGCATGCATTTCAGGGAAAGACCACTCAGTATGTGTCCTTCTGGGCTTTTTGCTGACTGGAGGAGTCTTGGAGCCATGACATGGGAGCTTGAGGTCTAAAGACTATTTATCTTTTTTATCTGTACTCATCTGTTACTTTGGCAGGTTAGGGCTTGGTCTTTCTCTGGCTTGATTGTTGCATATAGGAATTGAGATGAGTTTTAGGGACCTAGTCGTTTTTAGGGATTCTTATTGCTGCTGAAAAGCAGGTGAGAATAGCCTAGCCTGTTACATAAGCTCTCAGATCTGATCTCATGCTTCAGAGGCTGTACCTGTGTTGTATCCCAAAAGGTGACTGAGGGACCAGCAGCGCCAAAGCTGAAGACTTGTGGCCTCTGTGTTTACTCAGGTAGGTTGCCATCACCAACATTCACAACATTGCATTAAAATGGACACCAGTCAGGTGGTATTTGTGCTGACTTGGATATTTTTCTGTGAATCACCAGGTTTTGGGTGGCTGGGGCCATTACCAAAGCAACTTCATCGGGTTCCTTGGCAGAAGGAATTTGTTCCCTGACTGGATATTTTCTGCTGGAAATATCTGCCCTAGCCTGTGTAATTGGATGGACATTTGGGAATATCTAGGAAGCAGACATCCCAGACAGTGATATGGGGCAAAAGGCAATTTTTGAAGGATCCTAGGAGCAAATCACGTCAGATTAGTGTGTAAAACTTTCAGACTCCAGGCAAGCACTTGTGGAGAGGAAAGAGAAAAGAAGCATACAGAGAAAAGGTCTAGCATTTTCCTATCCTGTAAACAGTAAACAGCAAATTTCCCCTCATCAGAGTGGAGAGATGCCAACCAATTCGTTAACTGGAAGAGAGCTATCTGAACTGTTCATCAAACTCTCAAAATTTCTGTGTTTCTTTGTATTCATACCTTTATTAAAAAACATTGTATTTATTAAAAGTGACTCTGCAAACAATTTGGAAAGGGAAAAAAGATATTAGCTAGATGAACAAATGCTCTAGCACACCTTGTCTTTGTGCACTGAACTTCAAGAACCAAATTTTGTGGAGGTGTTTGCAGTGCAGAGAGCTAAGGTGGTGCACAGACCTTTGTGGGAACAAAGCTCTGCCCCCAATGCCTGAAAGTCAGGGAGTGCTTCACTGTTAGTTGTGTAAGCTGCTGAGTCTTCATCTGAGCAGAGGCTTTGGGGTATGGCTACAAATAACAACAGCTGTAAATAACAATCAACTGTAAACTTTATGCATCTCAGCTTTGTTAGAAAAAAATCTGAACCATCAACCAACAAACAGCAGACTCTCAACTTCTGGGAGTAAAATTTAAAGGAGCATTTTACTTTTATAAGATAAGCCTGGGAAATGCTTGGAATCACAGAAAAATTGTTGTAACTGGTGTTTAATTTCCACTGATTTCTATCTATACAGCATTCATCATCTTCCCATAAACATTATTTGTTAACTGTATGGCATTGTGTAGTTGGAGAAAAAAATAACAACACCTTGTGCACGTGCACTCTCTCTACTCCCATCTATAACATGGTTTAGAGCAGCGTAGCCCTTTGTGATCCTTAATAAAAAAATCATGAAGTAGAGGAAATGAGAGGTTAGAAGTAGTTTGTTAATCCTAAAAATGCAACAACATTAATAACATTTAACAGCCATCGCTGTCAGTGCCATTTCTAAATGCTGTAATTAGCAAGGAAAGGGGAAAGGCTAATCTTTGGATTTGTATAGGATGATGCGATTTGAAAGTCCTCACAACATAACTCAGACAGGAGCACAGTCATGCAGCGGTCTTTGGTCAAGTCCCTCTGTAGAGAAAATTTTACCCTAAAAGACCAAGTTGTATTTCTATGGAGCAGATTAATTGGACATGATTGGACCTAAAAAACCCAAAAAGAATATTTGTAAATTCAGCCACAGGCGAGGATTTCTCCATTCTCTGGTAGGATTATTGTTGTTTTATTGTTGTCTTGTTGTTTTGCTTTGTTGTTGCTAATTCCAGAATTCCTTGAACATCTTTAACACATGTTGGGCTAGTGCTCCTGCCTTTATTCATCTTCAGCGAAGCACTTATCTAGGGATCTTTGCTCCTAAACAGCTGATGCATGTCACCTAAGTAATACTGCCATTATCATGCCATGCCAGACCATTGGGATACACACATGCATAGCTCTGGCCAGCTTTGCTCCATGAGCTCCTCAGAAGAAGCGCTGTCTAATTGCATACACTCATTGCAGAAATGACAGTCAATAAGTGGTCAAAACCAATAGATTCGGCAAAAATAAAAGACATCTCCAAGTACCTTTTGCTGTGATACATTATGACTGCATGTTCTCTTTTCTCAAACTATGTTTTTTAGAGCAAATCTCTCATCTGCTCTGTTGCTAGTATGATGAAAAGTATTTACAGTCATATTCCCAGGGCATCATCATTAATTAGATTCTCCACAGCCTGATTATGATTGCCTTTTCCTCTTCTGCTTATGCAGATGTCACCACATCAGCCTTTCCACAGTGGTAAGACTGATTGTAAATGTTCTTCATATAAATATTTACGCTGGAAAAACAGGGAGTACAAATTAATTGACATTTTGTAAAAAGATGATGTCATGTTGACCACTGTGCTAGTATGGGGCAAGATAGAGTTAGTCAGGAGACTGCCTCAAGTCTGATGCTCCTCTAAAGCTTTCCAGAAAATTAGCTCTAGTTTTTCAGTCTTTCACTTTAGGCAGAGACCTGGTGGATAACACATTTCTGAAGGATTAATAATATCAGTATCCAGCAGTCATATTTCCCTATAGCGAAGTCTCTACCTGTGCTCAAATACCCTGAGCTGCTGCTGATGTTGAAATACAATGCTACTTTTCTCCTAAAGTGTCACTCCTGCTGTCGATATTAACTTTTTGGGGGATCAGTTTCCACAACAAGGATCTGCTTTTTCATTTACAGCCTCCTTGGCAAAGAATGTCACTTTGAGCCTCTGATGCCGTCCTCTCCTGTTCCAGCAAATACATGTTAAGAAAAGAAATGCAATCAGCAGCATATGCAACAGGTGGCATATGGCAGCCAATTATGAAAAGTTATAATATGAAAGGGAGTGTGAGAGAGTGAGAAGAAAAGAAATGAAAAAAAAGGGAACTAAGCTGAAGGACAATCCAGTGACAAGCTTTTTTTTTTTTTTTTTTTTTCCACTACTGCACTCAGTGCTGAAATAAAGGCCTGGAGACTTTGCAGTGCTGAGGTAGACTATAGCATTGGAAATGCATTTTCCCATTGTACTCCTGTTTGCTTAGAAGGAATTCAGAAGAGATTTGCTTTCTCTTGTTTCACAAGCCCCACGCTTTCACAATGACCTAAGTGGATATGCAGCAGCTGGCCACGTCCATCACTGCCACCGGGTGGGAGAATTCCTGATTATACTTAGATCTCACAGACTCTGCTCTGTCATTAGTGGAGAAGCTCTGCTCACACACACACCATCATCTGAAATGCAGCTGGCTCACAGCTCCACAAGCGTCGCCTGAAGGAGCTGGATGTCCTTGGGATCAAACATGAATGATTTGCTGAAGATGTCCCTGGTGCACATACTTGCCCTGGCAGCCCTCAGCTTGGCCGAGATGCTCCCAAAAGGTTTGCTTGGAGTGGCTTTTTCCCTATTCTGCTGCTTCTACTTGCTGAATAAGGTTTTGAAAAGGGGAAGGAGTAATGGTGGGTTGAGTGGTGCAGTAGTGTTCCCAAAAAGGACAAAAGTGTGCTCCTCCCGGTGGTCACTTCACCGTTATTAAAAAGGTAGCAGTGAGAATAATCTCACATATATGTCTGGAGTAGAAGGTTTTTAGCCTGCGAAGAACTCACAGTCCTGCTGTAAAGGGTGGGGGAGAACTTTGCGTTCAACCTGGGTGGGATGGAGTTTTCTCATGTCAAAGGAAGCTTACAGGTTTTAATGTCTGGTAGCGTGAGTTACTGCAGAACCCCAAATTTGTGCTGTTCTCCATGCCTGTGTATGCTTATAAAAATATAAAGCTTGAAGAAGAGGTAAATATTTATGAAGTCTTTACAGAGCATATGTATGTAAATACAAATATGCATGGTTTTTATTACATATGATTATACGTTCTTCCTCTCCTGTGTGCAAACACACACATGTGCACAAGAACTGAAAATACCTGTTTAGAATTGAGATACAAAGTGGTATTGTGGATACACCATCTACTAACCCTGTGGACAAAAGGTTTTGCTGCATGATGTCTGGCAGGAGCCATTCAAAGCATACCAGAAACTTTGCAAGTTCAGAAAAACAAACAAAACCCTCAAAATATTCACCTGTCAGGGAAAAAATATCTCTCTTTATAACAGAATTTTTGAAAAAAAAAAGTTATTTTTTTCCTAAGACGGTAAAGTAAGTTGGTGAATTCCAGCCTTTTTGAACGCTGTTGGTAAGACAGGATTGCAGAGACAAGAAAAACAAAGAAGATGAGGACTGACTTTTTGTGGTGGCACAGTGCAATGAGGATATATGCGTCCTTTCCTAAAAGACCATAGGTTCCCCAACTAATTTCCCTGAGAAGCTGAAATGTGACTAGGCCCAGATTTGTCCTATAAAGGTTATGGTGCATTAAATGAAAACAGGATTGAACAGTTTTGGACCTGAGGAACTGCAGTACTTCCAAATGCCTGCAACGCTGCAGATGGCTCTGTTTTCTGCCTTGTTTTGTTGTCCTGGCTTGTCTTGCTTTGAAAGTGTGGATCCAAAACCAAAGCCAAGCAATTTAGGAGCTTCTGGTGGGCTGGGGATAGAAGGGGATTTGGCTTTCTCATGGGTCCCGTGACTGGCCTTGGGTCATTTTGCTATCTCGGGAAAGTACAACTGATATCCAGAAAAATGGCACCTGCGTGGCTTTACAGATACATAAGTTAATTTTCAATGTTATTTAAAGGCAAGGGGCTACTTGAGAAATGTCAGACAGTCCCAATGGACGCACACAGAAAGTCTGGGACCATTTCTAACGTAAATATGTTGCTGGATTAGAATTTTTTCTTCCTGTGTTAAAATCCAGTAATGAAGGCACCATAAATTTTTACTGTTTCCCAGAGGAAGCACGGTCTGACACGAACACCTGAGCTTCTTGGGTGACTTTTAGGAGCAGACATCATCTCAGCCATTTTGAGGCTCTCTTGCTGCCTGGAGACAAAATGGCGAAGCACTTGGCCACTTGCTATCCCCAGAAGACACAACATAAGTTTGTTAGCTCCCTGTCTTCTGCCTCCACACCCCAGCTATGGGAACACTGCCTTCACCCCCCTTCTGCCTCACCACTTAGTTTTAATAGCAGAAAGGTTAAAAAAAGAGCATATGGGAAAATGGCACATTGCTGCTCTTGTCTCAGTTGCTGCTTGAGGGCATAGAATTAGGGGAGGCGGCTGTAAAAGAAAAAGTTCCCTTTCTGCTTTTATTGAAGGTAAAGTGCTGTTGGTTTGGACATTTTCAGTGAGTATTTTCAATGAGTATGGAGCTTGATTCTGCCCCAAGACCTGCGTGCTGGCTTTCAGGTGACTCTGGATCAGACCTTAGCAATATTGCTAAGCATGATTCTGTCATATATTGAATTAAAAAGGTACCATAAAAGTAGTTAACTGCTGCCAGTGAATTTATTTAATATATCAACCTAACAGCACTTGTTTGCCCACAGAATAAAATATATTTTTTTGTGCATACTATATAAAATGTCACTGTGCATACTGTTTTTTCTTACAACTCTCTTCTTTTTAAGACTGGCCATGCTTATTGTGACAACACAGTTATAAAACTGGTGGCTTTGAATTTTGGATACTGTAAAAATTTATGTTTCTCAGGGTTAAAAAAGCATCCTTGCAGAGATCAAGGCATGCAGACAACAGCAATAAAAACATACTATATAAAATTAGATTGTAAAACTCTATTTCAGCCAGGCAGTGCCATCAAAACCCAATAAACTTTGTCACGAAATGGCAACAACCCCTTTGAAGTAAACAGGATAGCCATCAGTGGAGTTTATTCTCCTAAGATAACCTTCAGTAACAGGGAAAATTAGGCTTTATGAAAATCTTCCATTTGGTTTCATTGGTGTGAGATTCCTCTGGGATGCAATATAGATGATTACTTTTATCTAATGTGACCCAATAAATTGAAGCCTGGTACAATTTGAAGTAGTGATTTTAAACAAAGAATCAGACACAGGTATGTTTGAAGTAACATTTGGTTAATATAATCTTTATTGCTACCTTAGCTCTAGTTTTGAGATCTTTTTCTAAAAGTGTAGCTACTACCAATTACACAATCTGAAGTCACATAATATAAAAATATTACTGAGGCAGATTAATTCTAACGACATTTCAAAACTACTGAGAGTCTTATGCAAACCTGATACAGGAAGCCGATCTTTTCTTCCTCTAGCTTCTTTCCAGCTGAACTCCAACTACATTCTAATTTTTACTTCCATGTAAACCAAAATGCATTAACATGAAGGCTTTCTCTTATTCCCAGTCACTTAAATTAGGGCATCTTGTTTTTTTCTTTTTTTTTTTTTTTTTTTTTTTTTAGGTGGGGTGGGGGGGTAAAATTGATGTAGTTTATTTTTTTATCTGAATTTTAATCTTATTATACTGAGGAGGGCCAACAGAAACAGTGGTGGCAGGATTTTCCTGTGCAAAGACACACAGTATACTGGATACTGCTACAGTCAGCGAGGAACAGCAAGATTACCGCATCCTTTTTCAAGATGATGTTTCACAATGTGGTGTGAAAGTAGTTCATCTCAGCACACCTGTCAATGAAATCCAGTCCAAAAGATTTGGATGTGTGACCCTCACAGCCATAGATTAAAAGTCATTCAAGCTGCTTTGGAGGCAATGGCTGCAATCCTTTCCATGCACAAGGGAAGCAATTCACTAGACATATCCTTTGATCCCAAGATTCAAGTCTTTTACCAGTGCAATGGAAAATGTTTCTAAAGTTACATTGAACAAATGTGTGATGACAAGCTTGCAGTAAATAGGCATCAAATCCAGCTATTAGACTTCTAACCCTGCTGCTGCTTTATTAGAAAAGGTGAGAAAGAGAGTGTGCTACCCATGGCACAAATTTGGAAGTCCTGAAGGGCCTTTATGAGTCTGGCTTAGGAACTATAGTGCTATGTAAAAGGTTTTTTTTAAAAAAAGGTAAATTGTTGAGGGGAAAAAAATTCTGTATTAATGACTAAGAAGTCCAAATCTCACGTTATGTGTCAATAAGGAGTTACTGTGCCCACTCCAGTCGCAGATCATCTTGGCTTTGATTTGTTTGCTGTTCCTTGCACTTGCAGACCATGCAGTGCTGGGCAACAGCCTCATCTATGTCCTCGTGGTACACCACCTGATGCTGTTCACCCTAGGGCAGAGCAGGGCTAGAAACGGGATACAATGGGCTTGCTGGATCTACCCTGTGCTTGGGTCACTGTTTTAAACTCTACTGGGAGAATATAAGGGAAAAATGCAGACAGAAGGCTGAAGCTGCAAACATGGAAGAATCTGTATTAAGCAAAGGTGTGTAAAGTGTGCAAAGCACCTCTGTGCTGGGAAAAAAAAAAAACACAGAGTGACACTGCAGGGAGAGAGCTGCCTCTGCAAAAAGGGTCTGACAGCATCTGTGTTTATCTAGGAGGCACAGGAAGTTTTCTCATCTTTTCTTCCTTCACACAGCTCCCTCGATCAGCACTCCTTTAGAAACTGTGGATGCACTGGTAGAGGATGTTGCCAAGTTTGTCTGCGTGGTAGAGTCATATCCTGAGCCAGAGATTACGTGGACGCGCAACAGCATTCCCATCAGGTAGGGAGCAGCCTCAGCCCTCTCCAGCTTCTCCTGCCAAAGTCAACTGTGCTTTCCTTCATGCTATAGGGATACCTGGAAACACCAAAATGGGTCTGTGGCAGAGAAGGTGAGTGGCTGTTATGATATAGGAATCTTAGTGTTAGGAGCAGCTGAGGGGTGCTCTTACAGCTTCACATACTTGAGCTAGAAGATAGTTGGTTTCTACCAGAAGCAATGCAAGGAGTTTGCTGTCCAGCTTCACACAATGCAATGTGCTCTGTTCATCAGTTTATGAAAGAGGACAACATTCTATAATATTTAAAAGAAACACTTTTGCCCAAGTGTCTGCAATGTGGCTCAAAGCTTTGCATGAAAGAATTTTTATGATGCCCTTCTTGTTTGCTTCTATTTCTGAGTCTGACCATAGAAAACTGGCTTCTTTTTGTCACGTATTGTCAGGCTTTATCCATCAGGTATCAAGGTGCTGCTGAAGAAGGCAGCCTTGAAAACATGCTATGGAAGTTTCTGCCATTGCTTTAGCTCTGTTGCTGTAGACAAATTCTTGCTAAGTAAACTTCAGCCGACCCAGCTGTGAAATGACACTATGCCTGCCAAAGGCTTCACATCAGTTTCTCATTCTACGTCTCTGTTAAAAACTGTAAGGGGAAATTACAGAACAATCTCTGTATAACACAGTTAAGGCCAATTCCACACAAGAGGTCCGCCTTAAGGTAGATGGTTACCTGAAACATGGTTTCTGCCACTGGGATCAAGCATTCAAAGAGCCTTTGGCTCAGGAGACTCCAAATAAGTCAGCTGGAGAAGGAGGTCTGTGAAGACCATTTTAAAATAGGAGAAAAGCAGAACACTACACATGTGCATGCTGGCCTCCAGAAATTTTTTTTTTTTTTCATTGCCTGAAACAGAATCTCAGCAAAGTCCTTCTGATCCCAGCCTTGTTGCAGGACAGAGGTCTGAATTTCCATGGATGTTATGTCCAAATCAGTTCATCTTTCTCTTAATTCCTTTGTTATTGGTGACACTATGTCTGAAAATCAAAGCTGGGAGAGGAAGTAATTCATGCAGGACCATGGAAATTACATGCTTTTCTCTCCCCATGGTCTTTTAAATGTCACCTTCTCTATGTTCTAAGATCATGAAAACCCCAGATCTTTTTTCACCTCAATCCTCACTTCCAGAGATAATCTCACTCTATCTGAGACACAGTACCTTTTTCACATTGTTAACCAAAAAATAAAACACTGGTCACAAAAGCTCGGAGGGTGAGACCAGACAGCTCAGATGCAACTATTTCACTTTCCCAATGCTATCTTGACATTAATAGTAGGTGCTGCTGGATAAAAAAAAGCTCAGACCAAAGACAGGGAAACAGATAAACTAAAAAAACCATCTGTTACTTTCCAAGAATATGGATGAAAGTATTTGCACAATGGAAAAGGATCAGACTGGTGGACTTTTTTTGTTCTGTAAAAACCCATATAAATTTATTTATGTGTCTCTGCGTGTGCATACATGAGACTTCAAAGGGTCTAGTTATTGCAAGCAATAAATATCAGTTATTTTATTTATAAAATTTTCTTCTCTTGCCAAGGTCCCTGCACCCTGAACAGACGGCTAAGCTAAGATTCAAAACAAAACAGTATGTAAACATCCAGTTTCAATGGGAATAATGCCAGGACAGAGGCTCCTGTCAGCACTAGTCTTCTAGAAATGATCTGCCTTTTGGCTTTAAAACTTGCTCAGGTAGATTAGCAGGTGCCCTGTGCCAGGTGAAATGGTTACCTGCTTCATATCCCAGGACAGGGTTGCCTGGGGTGAGCCTCCCTCTGGGAAAGAAGGAAATGGAACCTAAACGTCTTTGACATGACTGTAGAGTTCATTGTACTCTTTCTTCCCAGGGTGAACAAGAGGTGGGAGATAGAAGACTAAAAGGTGAAAGGCTGTTGAAAGAAAATATGTGCTTGTAACACCATAAAAGGCACATTCAGCTTACTTGATGTCTGCTGCAATTTTTAATGGTAAATGAAAAACCAGGACATCCTTTGTCGTATTTGTAATAGCTTGGGAGAAAATCCTCAGGTCAGATCTTTTTTGCTCTTGTTTGTCAGACTTAAAGGCCAATTGCTTGAAAGTGCTTCCAAAAACATAAAGGAAGGTATGAAAATTAAAAATGGAAGAATTTAAGGAATGTTATGCAAATTTTGCTGCACAGAGGCTTTACTATACTTTCCAGATTTGCAATGGAAATCAGAGATCAGCCCTCTGTTTTCTCAGTACCTTTCTTTCTGTCTGTCCCTTGCTCACGTACACACATGCACACTCCATGCTCATATATAGAACCGGTCTTTGCTCCACAGACTTTGTTGTAATAGCCTCAGTTTCAGGGTTTTTCTTGATTTCTCTCAAGTCTCCAGGTAAAAGCCTGCTATCGTTAAACTGCAGCTGTCTTTACACTCTCTACTCTTTAGTCATCTTCTTCTCTTCAGTACATTTTTTTGCTTGTTTTGGATTTGTGTGCTATGTGTGTTGTCCCTGTCTCTGTTTCACTTCCAGAGCACACCATCATACCCTCCTTCCTTCACCCTTAAAAATAATGCTTATGTGACTCTAAAAACGAAACAAAATCACTCTGGATACAGAAACAAAAATTACTTCGTTTTTGGTTTGTGTCTTTTTTTCACAACAGTAAAAATCTTTCCAGATCATTGTTTGTTTAGGGATTTTTTTTTTAAAAATTTTAATTGGAAGAGGATTTCTTTAAAAAAGTCTGGCCAGTTCCCATTGCTCTATAGGCAGTCCTTCCCTTGTACTGAGTGATTATACTTAAAACAGGATCCAACTGGATGAGATTACTGGTGTTCTTGCTTGTCCTTGGCCAGATAGAAAACTAATTGTGATACCTACTTACCTTGCCAGTACCAGACTGGAGGAAGAATTGCCACCACGCTGGTGTCAGTCAGGAACTGCATAGTCTTGTGAGGATCAAACTGAATCTTGAGGCCCAACTCATCATTATCAATACCGTCCTTTCTCTGTACAAGTTGAGAATAAAACCAAACATATTGTCATTTGTAGTGCTGCCAGTGCTCTGCAGATAGAAATGCCATTTCCTCTCTCCACCCCTGACTGTGCCACCTGTCTGTGACAGCCTGTGCTGTGTCCTGCAGGCTCTTTGACACTCGGTACAGCATACAGAGAAATGGGCAGCTCCTGACCATTCTGAGTGTAGAGGACAGCGATGATGGGGTGTACTGCTGCACAGCTGATAACGGGGTTGGAGCGGCGGTGCAGAGCTGTGGGGCTCTCCAAGTGAAAATGAGTAAGTGGGAATGGAATTTCTTCCTGAGGCTGTGTGAGTGTACAATTGAGAGCCGGAGCAGACCACCAGGTGTGGCTCCCAGGGGTTCATGCTCAGGGCAGACCTGTGTTCCTGTGGGGCTGGGTGCGTGCTGTCTCTTGAGGTGAAGACATGGCATATTGCATCATATCTTAACTAAAATCAGTTGTGATTATTCGCTTTGAATAACATACACTCTTGTTCTAGGATCAGAGGAGCTGTTTGCATTGCAGAGGATAAAAACCAATGCTTTGAAGAATGCCTTCTGTACAAAACTTCATAAGAACAGCACAATTTCATAGCTTAGACCTCTATAGCAATACTACATAAATCCCTTCTGAATTTTAAACTAAGATTGCACTAATCATATATATACCTGAGGGTGTCAGAAGCAAGTAAATGCTGTTCAGATGTTCTTAATAGCAGTCTTGAAAGGTCTGGGGCTCTGTGGTGTAGATCTCATTGTCCCACATGGAAGGCAGAGGACTGGTTCTTGCTGAGATCCATGAAGCTGAACTCTCACAGTGGCAGTTATTTACACAAATGCTTAACAGGGCAGCTGAGATATATCCCATCTAAAGCATCTGTTTGTAGAAAAGAATTTGTTTGTGCTAAAGAGCATGACCCTCCAGGTCTAGTAATTCAGCATCCCAGTCGCCTGCAGGTAGAGGCCAGAAAGTGATGGTCTCTGAAAGTTGTTTTCCTGCTGGTTTGGTATGATGCAAAGGAGGCTTAACTTCAGATCTCCCAAAACACGGAGATGAAGATCTTTTTTTGCTCCCTTCTCAGAGTAAGCTAACCCATGGTTTTCTTTGGATAAAATAGATTTGAATTTGTCATATATTAACTTTAAGGGAATTTGGTTGTTTTCTTTCTTTAAGGATCCTTTATCTTTTTTTTACTAGCACAGTTATAAATCCTTCAACTAGGCACACTAATTGAGTTTATATGCACTTCTTAATGAGCTAGAGACAAGCCTGGGTTAAAATTATTTCAAAACTGATTTGCTCCAGATCTGAGCTTTCACATGAGACACTGTTTATGCAGTGAAGAATGTAAAACCTGGAATGCAAACATTCTTCAATATTGGAAATACTGTTATCGGGATTTGGATTTTAGCCCAGGCACTAATTCAAATGACTGTCAAACTCCACTCCTGAAAACAAATAACCCATGCAAGTTAGCCTGACTTGTCCATAAACTGAAACTCTTAAAGCTGTGCTTGAGAAAGTTTTTTTCTTTCCAAGTCAGCTCATGACCTGCTAAGACTGTTCCATCGTTCAGCAATGTACAGAAAAAGCAGCAGAGTATTTTTTTTCTTGTCATTTGCGAACTTGTTGTTGTATGTCTTAGCTTCAGTTCACTTTTAATTTCTGACTTTTCAAACGTTAGGACCCAAAATAACCCGACCGCCTATAAATGTGGAAATAATAGAAGGGTTAAAGGCTGTGCTTCCTTGCACTACAATGGGGAATCCAAAACCTTCTGTTTCATGGATCAAAGGAGAAACGGTTGTAAAGGTGAGTAGAGAATGAAATTTAAATAATACAAGCTATTTGCTTAAGGTACTGTGTTAAATTATTAGCATTTGTAAATTTTAGTCGCTGGGATGCTAGCATTTGTAAAACCCAGGAGTCATGATATAGGTGGCTGAATCTGCAATAATTATGACCATAAATTGAACATTCACTGTGTGTCTACATTTTGTATTATAAATATTTATTTCTACTTATCATGATCAAATGCTACTCAATGCACTTGTGAGTATTCTCATAAATAAGAGCTGCTGAGTTACTTAGCTAAGATTCAGAGCTCTTTTGAAGCTATAATTCACTGATCTGCAGAGGGATGTGTGAGTATGTCATGACACTACTGACCAGGAAGAACTGACAGCAGAATAACAGTTGTAGAATAACACAAATAACTTTCAAGTGTGTAAGCGCAATATTTGACAGAGGCTATTTGGTCCTGCATGTGTGCAACTTGCCCATAGAGCCCTCACCTCAATTGCTCTTTCATTCCCAGGAGAATGCTCGCATAGCTGTCCTCGATTCAGGAAATTTAAGGATCCACAATGTTCAGAGAGAAGATGCAGGACAGTATCGATGTGTAGCCAAGAACAGCCTGGGGACAGCCTATTCTAAACCTGCAACGGTGGTAGTGGAAGGTGAGTAACCCTTGCACTGGGCTCCTGCTCCACAAGACAGCTCCTTGTGACTATCTGTTTAACTTGAATTAATCTGAGGTATCATACTGATGTTGACAAAAACATCCTAGGGAATGACCTGAAAGGCAGAAGAAGGAAAGGAGAGCAGTGCGAGAAACAAAGAAAGTTTGTTTGCACCTGTTCCCATTGCTGGCTGACAGTTAAAGAAACTGTCTGTGGAGGGTCCTTGTCTATGGCTGCTGTGGCTTTGGTGGGATATTTGTCTGAGTAAGGACTCTCAAATATGTTTTTACTTCCTACTTACGGTTTCTAAGATGTCAGCTTGTTTACAAGTCTGGTGGGTTATACATTGTGGCTTGTGGAGATGGAAGTGTATAAAGCTGATGGCCCTGGACACTTGCTGCAAAGAACTTATCAGAGTGAGCTGCAGCTGCAAATAGTGAAGCATTTTGCAGCATTACGTCTATGTTCCTCTTCCGTTCCTCTGATTGTCCATCTGAATTGCTTGATTCCTCATATAAACAGAGGTTTTCCCTATGAGGACTTGAACATTTTTTGCCTGCTGAACCAAACAGTGGGTTGATTTTTCAGTTTCTGGTCTTTATGGGCTCTGTGTCCATTTCTTATTTACAGAAGGTGTTTGCTTTGTGATATAAATCATCATAAGTTTCAGAGTGCTGAGATCAATGGACTGAAGGGGAACCCAAATGTAGGCAATGAGGTGTTCAATGTTCCTGAATGCTATAAGCGAAGCTGGATTATGCAGAATTTTGTGTAGTGGAAGGACAGATGACCGATTCAGTAGAAGAACTAATTTTTGCTTCTTATGCAGAATGATTGTACTGTAGAAAGTGGAGAAGGGTCTCGATTTACCAAGTAAGCTCCAAAAGACAGTAGTAGGTTACATTTAGGCTATGACTATCAGAGGTTACTGAGAGAGGACATTGACCTTCCTCTGAGTGCAAGATCAGGTATATTAGATCCAGATGCAAATTACTGTAGGTTTGCTGTTTCCCTTAAAAATACATTCTTTTTTTTTTTGTTTGTTTGTTTGGTTTTTTTAATAAAATATTTATATGTATTGACAATTACTGTCCTACAAATTTCTGAAATGGCTTTAAAACAGGAAGTCAGCTATTCCTAATCTAGATTCAGATTCTCCTGATCTAAAAGTGAGAGTGCAAATGGAAGACATTTGGATCTGGCTGTGAACATCTTGGGTCCTGGGATTTATTTTTCCTATCACTGAATTAGTGGCCGAAGGCTTGTGAAGGATTAACTGGGAACAGCAAATACTCAGTGCCATGCATACAAATCCCTACTCTGTGCTGAAGGGCCTCAGGCACTGGGGTTTTATTACTCTGTATGTACCAGAGTCAGAGAATTTAAAAGCATTCTGAAACCGCACCAAAATCCAAGCTGCTAAGGTTGATATCTTATTTTGTTCCTGTCTCCAAAATTATGCAGCTGCCTGTTAATTTAAGGAATGTCAAAATAATCCACAAATATCCTACTTGCTAAGGAGAGCCTATGTGTACTCTTTTTAAAATGAGGAAGATTAGCTCTTAATTAACCATGGGAGTTGAGTGCTCCCATACAAACTATCTCCTCATCTTCCATTCATGTGTTGGGTGAACAAAGCAATGTTGTTCTCCTGGCTCGCTTTGGTTTCTCTGGTAGGGCACCCATATAATACACCTCATTTCAGACTGCCACCCAAGCTAGACTGATGCATGTTTGGTTTACTTTTTTAGCTTCCAAAATCCAAAGGCAATAATCCTGACTCCAGCTTGCTCTGTATATAGATCCCTCCCCCCTCCCATTACTTTAGACTAATGCTTATAGATATTTAGCATACATGCACATGTAGATATCTCGTTATGTGTGCAGGTATGCACACATACATGCATCCCACTCAGCTCTCATTATTATTTTTAGTATCCCTCCCCTCCTACAGCCTTAGTATCAGCATTTTAAAATAGCTCCAAGTAAACAATAATCTAAAATTACTCGATGCAGGAAAATCACACTTCAGTCAGTCTTCTTTGAGCATTCATTATGTTCAGAAAACTTATGAAAATATGCTGTGTATTGCTTGTCTGTAACAACACTAAAATATTTTTCCTTAAGTCTTGGTGCTACCATTTACTGGAATTACCATGCTGCATAGTGTGGCTCAATATTAAAATAAAAAGACTAAGTACATCTGGTTAACTATGAATATTTAATCCCCAAGCAAATGCCCATTCACAGTGCAGTGCAAATATTTATGGGTAGCTAAATCTAGATTTCTGAAAGAAGTTTCTAATTTTCTGTTGTGAGCTTCCATTTTGATGTGTCCTGCAGGTTTCAGGTGTTTAAAGTGTAGAGTTGCCTAACTCCTTGAAAGATTGACTCTCTCCCTCCTGCAGACAGTTAGGTTCCTTAATAAACTTATAATAAACTTAATAAACTTATGGTTGGGCATATGCTTAAGTGACTGGCTAAGGTGGGCCTAGAAACTATAGCAAGTCTCAAATACGTAAAATTATCCATGCTGGATCCACTCATTCAAATTGCTGATAACCGTGGCCCAAGTATTTACATCACTGAGATGCCTTATGGTACTTCTTGTCTGCTTTCAGCTGTTCAGGGTAAAACAGTTTGAAAATTCTGCTATTTTGATTTTCCAAAATATATTTTCTTGGTTGCTTGTCTGCTTTCCCCAAAATGTATAATACTGGCCTCTGTTTACCTGCTTTTAAAGCATACCTTTACTATTTTAACGTAATATTAAATATTGTTTTTAAAGCAAAGCAGAAAAAAATTGAACAATTATTTTAGATGAAAACTCAGCTACAGTTCTTGTCAGAAAAAGAAAAAAAAAACCCAACAATGGAAGCCTCCCATTAGTGGAACTGACTTGTTAGTTTTTCCTGTTTTTCATCAGTGAATGGGTGGAAGCAGATGAGGGCCTTTTGAGTGCTGTTCCCTGTATGGACCAGTCCCTCACCAGAACAGCCTGCTTCCTCTCCCAGGGCATGTTTCAGGCACCAAAGTTCAGATGATGAACTCTAATCAGTTAATGAACTGGGTAGTGGTTTTAGTTGACTGAAAAAAAAGCCTGTTGAAAGAAGCCTGTCCTTTTGGATGGTGTTTTTTTCCAAGTTGAGAGCAAACCCACATCAATTTGTACAGATGGTGAAATAGATTCTCTTCTTGAAAGACATGATCCATGAGGAGTGGAAACACAGTTATGATGGACCTGACTGCTAGGTCTGTGGAAAAGCTGGGAACTCCACTGGGAGCTCTGCTGAGCGTGTGGACAGCCCTCACTTGAAAGGTTGTCTGGAATGGCTGGAAGGTGTTAGGAGGAGAAGCATCCTCTTGATTTGAAACCAATGAGCAGGCACAGAAGTTGAGGAACAGCAAAGGGACACAAGAGATAAGTGTTGGGCAAGAAAGTCAAGTAAGTGACCACATAACATGGGCAGCCCTCCCACTGAAGGAGTGTTGTACACTCCTTTTATGATCTCTGTGCATCCCATACCAGTAGAATGATACGTGAATCTGATTTAGCTCTGAGGTGACACCTTGGGGGAGCAGAGTTGGTTCTTTCTGACATATGCTGGGGCCACTATAAAGTGGCCCTTGACTATGCACTGGTTTCCAGCTGTGTGGAAGCTGCATGGGACTACTGAGTCGGCTTTCCCCTCCTCTGTCCAATGCCTTTGTCAAATTAATTACAGCCCACACAACTTAAGGAAAAAAGCACTAGTAGAAGTACTGGTGTGACGCAGAGGTGCAAGAGGAAGAAACAAGCCTCCTCTACATAGCTATGCAAAGTAAAACAAGTGAGCAATGATAATTTTGCAGTTTCTGTTACAATTAGTATGTGAGGATGAATCTTTGTTGCTGTTGTACATGCAGAGATGGCTCTAGGAGGTAAGTGTGCATTGAGATAAAGGAATTACAGAATCACAGAATCCTAAGGGTTGGAAGGGACATTGAAAGATCATCTAGTCCAATCCCCCTGCCGGAGCAGGACCCCTTAGAGTAGGTCACACAGGAACTCTTCCAGGTGGATTTTGAATGTCTCCAGAGAGCGAGACTCGACAACCCATCTGGGCAGCCTGTTCCAGTGCTTCATCACCCAGATATTATAATTTTGGCTGTTTGACAAGAATTTTTTTTTTATTTCCTGGAGGCAATATTTCTGATTTGCAGAATTGTATTAGTTTTCTATTTCCTTAAGTATTTTGCTAACTAGGTGTTCAATTGTTCCAATTCCAGTTTTGATAATGAGCACTTCTGCTAGCCTTTGGAGATTAGATATTCATATACTCAGTGAAACAGTGCCTTGCCAAAGGTACCAATACTATTTACTACTTATTAATATACACATTTCCTGTTGATTGCTATATTGATATTCAAACTGAATCTGAGCCTGAGAGGTTTCTGGATTAATCCAAAGTTCAGGACTATGGTAGAAGAGAAACATTTTCTTGTTTATCTATTCTGTAGTTCACAGAGATGTTTGAAGGCTGAAGTTTATTGACAAGATATTGGCTGAGATACCTAAGAAATTCCATCCAGTTTTACCTGAAGATCACTCCTTTGGAAATGGATAGGAGAGCAGCTATTGTCTTCAGTAGCACTGAGAGTTTTCCTCAACTGCAGAAATTCCCATTGATGTCAGTGAAAATTGAAGGCAGGTTACAGACTTTTAGTCTGTGCCAAGAATGTATTTCTCGGCCCTTGTCTGAGCATTTGAAATCTGTAGGGTTTACATGACAGGCAGCATTCGTAAGACATTCATCTATTTTTTCCTTCAGGCATTGGACAGCTGTTTAGGTAACACAGGCTGTAGAAAAAGAGTAATTTTGGTTTTGTTGCTTTGTTGTTATTTGCAGTGACATTGATCCAGTCCATTAATAGGACCAGTTCAGCAAAAGCTATGCAAGAGCTCATCAGGTTCAGGTTCTGGGCCTGCTGTCTAACTGTATAGCTTGTGTGGTCCCCATAGGTTGACATGTGTAACAATGATATTATCCATGCCCATTATATATTAATTGTGTGACACTGAAAGAACAAATTTAAAGCCAGGGACTCTTGCCTTGTAAGAGGTATGGGAATACTCCTATTACATGTCTCAGACACAAAGAAAAGCTTACTGATAGGTTTGTTTGGTTTGTCTTTTTTATAATGTGAGAAATAAATTCCACTGAATGATTTTGCTTAAATCTCTCACTTTTTCAGATGGGGTACTTACAACCAATATTCAAAGTATGTATAATTCTTGCATCAAATGAGAATAGTCTATTGCAAAACATCAGTAAATTAGTATGTTATGCAACAACTTATAGGTTTGATTGCCTGATGTGGGCTCTGTGTTCTGGCAGTTTTTTTCTGTTTTGGAGAATTTTTCCTTCACTCCTTGGAGGAAGGAAAGTGCTAATTGGTAGAATGGACTTCTGTCCTACATGTTCTTCATTCTTCAAAACAGAAAAGCCACAAAAAGAACTGAAAAGTTGAGCATGAATCGTGACCTGCTTACAGTTTAGAAGTAACAGCTGTTTATGGATGAAGCATGAAGCTATAAACCGTATGTTACTTTATCAGACTAATTTTTAGCTTCGGCTACAGAAAGAGCATTTTCTGGAAACAAATGGAGTTATTTCCATTAAAATGTCTGAAGAGTTGTGGTGAATTAGGCACTAACACAACTGAAAGTGGAATGGTCTTCTAAAAGATGCCCTTCTGTTCCAGCAAGAGTCTATGCATGGACTTCTGCTATAGGAAGACAATCTGAATTATCTACTGTGCTTTTTCTTGCATACTGGTACTCTATATCCATAAATCCTGAAACAAAAAGCTTTTTATTTCCCTGAGGATGAAAAACAGTCTTCCTATTGGGCTTTTCTAGGTGCTGGACCAAGACAGAGAAATCTCTGATACTCCCAGTTTTCAATGTGATATATTTTTAATCTTGAACAAGAAAGAAAATGACTGTAAATACATGGACTACAATGTGAAAAGTTCATTTGGTTGTGTCTTGAGTTAGACGCCCCTCCAACTTTGACTTACATGAAGTTGAGCTTGATTTCTAGCCTGTGGCACCGGAGAGTTGTGGAATTCAAGAGTTTTGGACTACTTTATGCAGTAAGGTTTAGTTTCCAAGTCATCACTGCTCAAAGGTATATCTAGAAATCATAAATATGTCAGGAAACAAACAAACAACAAGTTAGCTAGGGCAAGTGCTGGAAGATCCAATGTGTTCATCAAGAAGTAAAGTGGATTCTCTGTAGATTAAGTAACATTTTTGGATCAAATCTCTGCAGATTTCAATTGGTCTAATAGGACATTGGCTGATCCTTTCATTATCCCGGCAGTTTCATTCATTCCTCTGTCAAAGTGTTACTGCTCCACTTCCTCCCGTGCTAGTATGAAACAGCACATGACACAAACAGATCAAAACAAGGTTAAAGCAATGCTCCTCATGCTCCTCTGACACAGATATTGTTTGTTTTTGCATTCCAACCCTGCTAGATAGAAGCTTTTTCCTGCCCACAGTTTATTGCTTATTACCAGCTACTAAAATAATACCCTGCCACAGGCCACAAAAATGTTCCCGTATAGGCAACTTGTGAACATTGTCTTAGCTGCTAAAACAGGAAGGTTTTCCTTGGAGAATTATCCCTTCAAAGGGAAGATTCTACCTGAACATGGGTAGATTTGACCTAAATGAGCCAGAAACATGCCCTCATGGCCAAGAAGACCAATGGCATCCTGGGATGGATCAAGAAGATCAAGGGAGGTTCACCCCCACCCTCTCCTCTGCCCTGGTGAGGCCTCATCTGGAGTCCTGTGTCCAGTTCTGGGCTCCCCAGCTCCAGAGGGACAGGGAACTGCTAGAGAAAGTCCAGTGCAGGGCCACAAAGGTGATCAGGGGACTGGAGCATCTTCCTTACGAGGAAACACTGCAGGACCTGAGACTGTTCAAGCTAGAGAAGAGGAGACTGAGGGGTGACCTCATTAATACTTACAGGTATTTGAAGGGTGTAGGTAAAGAGCATAGGAGAGCCCTTTTTTTTCTGTAGTGTCCAGTGACAGGACAAGGGGTAATGGCCACAAGCTGGAACGCAAAAAAGTTCCACTTAAGAAAAAACTTCATTACTGTAAGGGTGATGGAGCCTTGGCACAGGCTGCCTGAGGGGTCTCCTATTCTGGAGGTTTTCAAAACTCACCTGGACAGGTTCCTGTGTGACCTGATCTAGGTGGACCTGCTTTAGTGAGGGAACTGGATTGAATGATCTTTAGAAGTCCCTTCCAACCCGTACTATTCTATGATTCTGTAAGTCTGAAATTTATTTATTTATTTTAAAAGTTTTGTCTAATTCTTGGAGGCAATAAGGGGATGGAAGACTAAATGACAATAGAAAGCAGTGCCTTGGTTAGTTAAGTGAAGTGTAAAATACTGGCTTTCTTCAGCTGTTTTTAGGACTACTTCTTTTGTCTTGGGACATATTTCCATCACAAACAAATCAGACAAGAAAGCCACACCATAACTCAAGTAATGAGAATGAAACTATGTATTTAATCCAGTTAGTATATCAATTTGGATGGACCACATCCCAGAGACAAGCCTTGTTTCAAATGAAAATTGGCTCCAAATGTGCCATCTAGAAAGTTTTCTACTGTTTTGTGTCAACATGCCTGTACTTGGCATAGATGGAATAAGAAAGCAAGATGCCATGAGACCACCAAAGCAGACAATCAGCACTGTTAACCTGTTACATTGTTCCCTTGCCTTTCACATAGATCAGCTATTTATGTGAAATCTGAATTTTTATCTGTTGCAACTTCTGAGGTAGGATGTTTTGGATGAGATGGATTGTCAGATAGCGAACTACCAAGGAAGATTGTAGCTTTGTATTTAAATGCTGGACAAAATTTCCTCAGGGAAATTCTGATACTGACATTGAGGAAAAGTGTTTGGCTCTGCTATGAGCAGAAAAGGAAATTGCCTGAGCAGGAAAGGATTCCCTAGCTGTGGTGATGATGGTGTAATTATCTGCAGCCAGTTTTCTGTAGCAGTAAGTGGTAAATACTGTAGTTTGCTGTTAAAAATTGCTAAGAGTTTGAGGAGAAGGAGCATTGCAGGGAAAGAAAATAGTAATAAGCCTGTCTGTAATTACACTGAAGTAATTCACTGGTCTCAGCACGGTGGCATGGGTGGATCTGAAAGCCCAGAATATCTCATTAAATCACCTCCTACCTACTGCATTCACCATAGTCATCCCAAAGTTCTCAAGATGCTGCAGATATGACCATACCCCTAATTACAAGGTAACAGAGCAAACCACAGGAGAAAGAAAATAGCCCTAGACCTTTAGCAAATGTATAAACAAACGTAAGCTATTATATTTATACCTGAGCCTTGCTCTGCTGTGAGACAGGCATGAGGTGCATGCTGCTTGGAGTAATTGCCATAGTATGGCCTCCTGCACTGAGAAGCTTCACAGCAGGCACCCTGGGCTCATGAGGTTTCTGACAAGGCATATAGGAGCAATTCTTGAATGGATGTTTAAGCTTGCTATTTTGTTTTTTGCAAAAACCACTTTCTCCTAAGAAAGTTTGGAAAGGCACATAAAAATGAATGAATTTCTCACATCATTGCATGAATTGTGGTTTAAGAAAAAAAATAGATGATGTGGAAAAAACTCCTCTAACTTGTAAGCTGTGTTGGCTAGCTAGGAAACATGTGCTTCCTGCACAACCACAAAGAGAGAGGACAGAGAAAATCTGTTGCTATCAGATAAAGAGGGCCAGAGTAAACTGAGACAACCATCCTGAAATGCTAGCCTTTTCACACTGAGAAACCAAGGTAGAGCTGGGGCTGAAGAGACAGGAGGCAACCTGGACATTTTATAGATTCTGTTTAAAAGTTCAGCTTTGCTAAGTTGTCTGTGGACCAATAGCATTTTTCTGAGCCAGTTTCCTTCTGTTGTCCAATGACTTCTTGTCTTTCTCATTTAGGTAGCCTTGGCTGATGTGAAAGACCTGCTCTTATTGCCCACTGTAACTGACTTACCTAAACTGTGCAACTCCAGATTTTTTTTCTGGGACTAATACCACTTCTAGAGTCTAACAGTATTTTAAGGGTGTGTTTGCCTATATTATGAAAAAGAAAGTGCCTGCCATTGTGCTGCTCTGTGTAGGAATTGTCCCCTCACATCTCTGAAACTGAATGCAGTTCCATGCACGCCCTCCCAAGAAGAGCCTCTCAAACTAGGAGTCAATAATAGGGAATGAAGGAAGGTTGGGAAGGTCTAGTAGAGTTTTCAGCATTGAAAACCAGGCGTGCATGGTGGATAAGGCAAGCAGGGAATGGGCTACTTGTTATCATCCCAAAACAAGAAACATGCTAGCAGCTACTGCTAGGAGCACTTTAAAAGAGATGAAAGGAAGTACTTTTCACATGGCATGCAATGAAATTTATGGCACTGCTGTTATTCTTTGGTGGAGACCAGATGTCAGGATGCTGTAGTGTTTATCTCAGTTTTAGGTATCACAGTGACTCCCATAATCATCTGCTCCTTTCTTGAGAGTGGGAGAGAGGGAGGCTTCTGTTCAGCTGTGGAGATTTTCATATGCTCAGACAGACTGTTAGCCTTGTTGGCAGTGGTTGTAACGGGTTGCGAGCACTACTGGAATGAACAAAAGAGTTGCTCTTTGACTCTGGAAACTGAGAACTTCTTTTCCAGTTTGACATGCAGTACCAGGCAATAGCAGAGTAAAATGGCACAGTGTGCCATCCTATTGTATAAAAGCCAGAGCATGGGGAGTTTTAGAAGGATCTCTCCTTCAAAGAAACCAAGCACATATATAAGACCAGTACTGACATGAAAAGAATTTCCTTATTCATTTCCTTGGGAAGTAATTTGAACACGTTATCCTCGCTTGTCCTTGAATCTGGTCTTTGCTCTCTATATAGAAATGAATACTTGTACAGAACAGGTTTTATATAGTTACACAGGATATACGCTATCTATTTACATTTTACTCCTGGTTATTATAGCTTTGCGTATTTGCAAGGTCTGCTTTTAGGATTCCAGAGACATCTACACGCGACCAAAGTTTTTCACAGCTGAGAAGTTCCTGTGTTGACCTGTGCCATTAACATTGAGTCCTTCTGCTGACGCATATTGTCCTGCCATCCATAAATCTTGGAGCTCCCTCTTGAATAAGGTTACCTTCAAAAACAAAAAATTGCTTTGATATTAGACATTACAGCTTCGAATTTGAAGGCATAGTCTTCAGGATGGAGATGTTGTGGTTTTCGTCATCTTCCTTCCACACAGATGTTGAATTGTCCCTACCACTCGTCTCACAGCCTCAGGCTGCAGGTTGAGTGTCTATGTATTGCTGGTCTGTCCTGTGCTGCATGAGGTGTTAGAACTACTGCAAGCCTGAAACCTCCCAACTCATGTATCAGGAGCCAGAATAGCTTGGAGACTTGGAGATTTTGTACAAAATGCTGATATTTCAGGTGTATTAAGGAGTTCTCCTCCCAGATTACCATAATAATCCAGCAAGGAGTAAGCAGACAATGACGTACTGCTTGCTCACAGTTTCTGCAGCTTGTTCTTCTAGGGCCCACACGGAATAGTGCTCTTCCTTGAGAAGCAATGCAGAGGTTTTGTGCATTTCTGACTGCATTTACAACTTTTTACATTTCTTTTGATAATTAATGTACATGAGGTTCTCTGGCAATATGCTTGTTTGGATGGGGATTAAACAAAAATAGATAAGCAATTTGATAGAGGTAAGTGGAAGTGTCTCATATCAGCTTTGCTTGAGGCATTTTGCTCCTCTTTGTGATTACTTGGTAAGCTTGCAAAAAGATAAATATTGCAGTTTTGATAACAAATACCCAGAGATCAAAGCAAAACTGACCTTGCAGTTATCTTGGGGTTTAATTATTAACCCAGTAGTTTTGGAATTGGGTAAGAGAGCGGCAGCACTTTTGAGCAGTGGCAAAGGTTTCATGTGAGCTGTTTCCATATGGAGGCGGGTGGTGAGCCATACACAGTTCGTTGCTGCCTCTGTGAGAGTTGCTGACTGTGCCTACTGAAGAATTTGTTTGTTCTGTGAGCTGAGATTCTGTCCCATCGTGTCAGCTGCAGAGACTGTGCCTTGCTTGTTCAGCCCTGGCTCTTGGCATTTGATTAGCTGCTGCACAGAGCTGAGCGTGGCTGTCTCTGTGACTGCTGATCCACAAGCATGATGTGCGGCCTGTTCTCAACCCCAGCATTTCAAGAATTTTTGGGATTTTACATGAATTAGTTTGAAATATCAGAAAACCCAAATGCTGTGACTTTCTATGTGTTTATAAATGCATTTGTCAGACCTCCCCTTGCCTCTCACTTGTGAGAAGGAAATAGTAGTGCCTGTGCTTGTTACCTCTTCTTGACTGCCTGGTTTAGACTTGTCAGGAACAGTGAATAGTTGTGAGATGAATGAATCTGAACGGGGATTTAGACGACTAGACTTCTCACTGGCAAAAGACTACAAATACATTGGCACAAGTTTTATGGTTCTTCGGAGCATGTAGGTGGCAAGCATAAATGATTTTTCATGGATTAGTAAACAAAGTCCAAGCTCAGAGAACTCCTCTGTAGAGGAGTAATTTCAATCTGTCACGGTTCAGGTACGAAAGAACTGCGGGAACATCTGTGAAAGCCAGTAAAGAAACGCTTGCAGTTTAGCTCCTAAATGCTTGCACATGAATAGTACACAGTGCAAAGGCTTTGCCAGGGTATTTATTTCAGGAAAGTTTCCGAGATGATGTGCAGCTTGTGAACTCCCCCAACAATGTAGGTGCATTGCTTCTCAACACAGCACTGGCTGTACTGGGGGAAAACACCTTTTGCACTTAGATGTTGCCTTTACACACTGTGTTTCCAGCTTGGCTGGAAAAGAATTTTTGGCGTAAGACCTAGCCATAATCACCCAAAAGGCCATTTTTCATGACAAATGCAAAACAATTAGAGCAAGTGGAGAATGTTGAGCCATCAGATCTGGAACACACCAGGTTTGGCTGGTGTGTTAGGCCAGGCTCAGACTGCAGTGGGAAGGGAGCATGCATGCACTGTCACCAGGCAGTCGCTAACACAAATTTAAGCTCTCGGTGTCCTTATCTTGGTTTAGAGTATTAGGTATGCTTTACAGTATGCCAGGACTAGCAACAGACTCTTGGATGTGAGTACACACAGATGCTGACAGGTTGGGTTAATTTATGTGACCTGGCAAATGTTGCTCACATTCTCTGGAAGGTGAGGTTCATCAAAGACAGTGGAAAAACAACCACCAACACACACCCCAAAACTAGTGCTTGACTGGCCCTGGTATGTTAAAGCCAACATTAAGGTTTATGAAACCCTGACTAAAAGGGGTGTCTTCCTGCAGCAAGGCTCCATGTTCAAGGGCTTCGTGTGAGCTCTGGACATAATTTTGTCCTATCCCGAAAGCAGCAGCACAGACCCAGGCCACCTAGGTTGCTGCCTGGATGTGACTGGCCCAATCCATCCTGCTTTAACAAAAGAACAGGTCTTACCCAGTCAGGGAGCTGGCATTTGCCAGGACTGCAGGATCAGGCCTCAAACCCCAGGAAAGAGATACGGCTCAGTCAAAGGCAATGGGAAAACAAAGTCACTTGGAAAGAGTTTGCTGTTCAAATCAGGGGTTGGAGGAAGACCTTGCTTTAATCTTTTTATAGTATAAAAATTTTGTGACTGAACTACAGCTCTACTGTTTGGAGTGGATGATGTTACCAAATTCTCAGAAATGAGAACAGCTGGCCATGGTGCAGATACCTCCTAGCAAGCCCTGCAGTATACAGCACATCATTTAGCAGGGCTGTAAAAGGAAGGACATTTATTAGGGGACTTGGGAATAAAATTTAACATGCTAGCTTAGTTTTACCTGGCCAGATTTCATTTCTAGCTTCTCTGTTCTATTTTCCACTTAAATAAATAAATAAATGAAGCCTTCTTCTCCTGCCTTCCCTAACTGCTTTTTTGGCATGACTTTAGGTAAATGCCCTGCTGAGAGCTTGGTAGTATTGATGTGAATGCTGTTAACCTTGTGGTGATGTAGCTAAACAGGGAAAGGTCCTGGCAAAATGCACCTTTGGGAGGATCTGGAAAAGGAGGATAGGCTATGAAGGTTTTAAAAATCACTTGATTGTTGCGAATTTTAACTCTGAGACAAAATTAAAACAAAGTTATGTTCTGAACCCACCAAATGATGTGATTTTTTTTTTTTGCCATTTCCTGTTCCTTCCTCTTCCTGCCTTTCACTTACTGTCTCTGCAAGTTGCTCTTTCTGATGCTATCAAAGTCATAATTTCTTCCTTGCTTCTGACGCTTTTCCTTCTTTCTGTAGTGCAATAGGAGGAAAATAAAAGAAAAAAGGTCATAGTTTTAGAGGCTGGGTTTCTCCATTTAGCTACTGGACAGATTTCCTTGCTGATTTGGTTGCCAAAGTGGAATTTGATCTCATGCTGGTGGTCTTGCCCTGCTTTGGTCTGGTTGAAGGAGACGCTGGCTATTCTCATACAATGTGTCCTGGTTTGTGTGTCCCTGGATGTGCCAGTCAGTGCTGCTCCAAAACCTGTTAGGACCTGGAGTATCTAGTCCTTATCCCAGGGAATTTCTCACTTGAAAAGAAAATAATGCAGCCCTCTGCTCTATCCCCTGGTTATTCTATTCACAGTATCTAGAACTTAGTACGTAGTTTAAATAGTGAAGTTTTAAGTAAAAGACTTTTAAAAACCATGCAAATGTAAATACTTGAAATGTTAAAATATTAAACCTTTACGTGCAATTTTCAAAGTTCCAGAAATTCACATGATTGCACTGGAGACAACAGGGGTTTCCAGTCTTCCACATTTGGGAAATCTGCATATTTCTTTACAGGTCCACTTTTATTTAGCCATCCCTCCCTCTGCTAGATGATACAGCTGCAGTACTTCCAACAAGAAAGCTGTGAATGCTTAACAACTTGTGCTGAATTTTTAATCTCTGTATTTGGTGCTTTCAGATTGAACAACCTAACCCCTTGCCTTCCCTTTGCTGGTAGATGAGTACTCATGTAAGCAGTGCACTGGGCTACTAAGGCAAGTACTGCGATCAGCATTGGTAGGAGGACTCTGGGGAGTGGGGTGCAGCTCTCTGGCCTCTCCACAAGTGCAGACCATCCATCATGCTTGTTGTGGCTTTGCTCCCGCTCTGTGAAACTGCCATCATTTTCAAAGCACATGTCTTTTTTTATCCGCCTGGCTGATTCTTTCAGATTTGGAGAGAACAGCTGGTACAGAGGAGGGCATATATGCCTGTGTCTGGCACTGGCTAATGGAGTGGTATTAGTTTGTCACTCTGGTATTAATTAAGCTGAGCAGGATCTGAGCAGCAGAGGTGTCAGGGGGGCAAGGTCCCAGCAGCCCACTGAGAAACCAACAGCAGTATGAGAAAAGCACTAAGGACCTTATTGCTGCTCTGGGAGCTAATGTATTGGCTTCAGTGTGAGCCATGTGCATGCAACTGCTGCCAGGGGACAGGCCTAAAAGTTTAGTATTTCTCTGAATGAAGTATAAAAGTAATTATGAGTTTGGCCCACAGCACTTGGGGTTGAATTCATAACCATCTAGTGTTAATGGCCCGAAGTGAAACTTCAGGCAATGGTTTCATTTCACTTATTATTCATTGGGAAAGTCCCTGGCCAGAAACTGCAGCTTTCCTCATTAGCAGTGGAGCTTTGTACTCACTTCCTCACTGAGGGGCAAGGGGTGTGCAGCAGCCTCTGTGCTGCTCTGCTTTAGCTTTAAGCAAGTGGCACCAAGCATCAACAGCGAGGCACTTGCTCAGAGACTGAAGAGGAATTCAGAAGCTGAATGGAATACATATCCTCCCATCTTTTTAACTTCACTGAAATTAATTTTCCTAAAAACTCCTGGCCAGGAGCCTATTGAATGGCTGTGGTCCTAAGTAAAAAAAGTTTCTGTACTGAAATGTACTCCTAGTGCTGTCTATCCATGAGCAAAATCTGTTTTTAGGCTCTTTGTTAACACAAATCTCAGCTTCTTCCCAAGGCAGGACTGGGGAGAAAAACTACGTAGAATGTGTACACTTTTTTTCATTACAACTGAAATTTTGCAGACAAAGACTTCTCATCTCAAATGGTGAGGACAGACGTTCACTTTCTGAAGGGAACCTCATTGGATTCCTAATTGCTCTATATTGGAAGTCTCTGTCTGGGAACAATTCAGTGGTCAATGCCAAGAAGTGTATTGGGCAAACAGAGACACAAAAGACTGCATACAAGATATGTTGGTAAGGGGAATCAAACAGCTAGAAAAAGTGGCAAACGATATCAGGCTCATCTGAGAACACCAAGAGAAACTTCTGAAATTTCTGAGGTAGACTTTTAGTCGTTACTGTGCAGTTCAGAAGGCAGAAGAGCAAGTGTTACTCTTTAAGCATGAGAAATTGGAGGAATAAATGTCACAGAGCTATTCAGCCTGAATCTGCATATTCAAGCATCTCAACTAAAAACTGAAAACTCAAGATGTTCCACAAAACTCTCAAGAGTCAAGAAAACTCAGAAGTTCCATATTGGGAAATGTATCTCTTCTCTGCTTTCCTCCATGTGGTCCAAGTATAGCAGCTGAAATAAAGCTTGTCAAAGTTATGTTTTTGGATGAGAATAAGTTTTCAGAAAAAATACTTCAGTCCTACTTTAAAAAAAAAAATAGGGCAAAAAGATGCTTATCTTGGCTTACTTTGCTAATCTTCAAACTGACCACTAACCATTCTGCCACAAAATTAAGCGAGAGCTGGAGAGATGAAAAGCCCTTTAAAAGCCTGTGTTCTTCCTGCAATCTCATTTTCCTAAAGTCTTTGCCAGCCATTCGCCCATAACTCAGTGTTAGACCCTCTCCCCTTAGCACAGGTTGTCACAGCATGGACAATGTTGCGGTTCGCAGCTCTCTGTGGTATGTCCTAATCACCAACATCATGCTGAGGAGCCTTAGCCTTCATGGTATGTGACCACTCTGGTGGTCCCTCTGGATGGTTTTGAACAAGTTTTGCATGAGTTCATTGTTGGCTGGGCAGCATGGTAACATGCTGGGTATTTGCAGTAAGCTGTCCCATCTGCACTCCACTGATGAATTTGCCCTTGGTTTATTGCTTGGTTTATTTGACACCTCCACTGAGGTGTCAAACTCAGATGATGCAGAAATTTCCAGAGGTAAAATTTTGGTCTGTAAGATGCAAAATATAATGTCAATTACTTTCTTTCTCCTTGTCCCTGTCCCAAGACTATTGTTCACTGGGAACCTCATTCTGAAAGCTTTGCTATTATTCATGGAGCTGTGGCTTATTTCAAGACATATTGGGAAGGAAGCATTCTCATACTGGCACAGTCTCAGATTCACTTTGCTGTTCAGCTAGCTCTTTTGTCTTCTTCTACAGTTTTTGCCAGAATCCTGAAGGCTCCTGAATCCCAAAATATTACCTTTGGTTCCGTAGTGACGCTACGGTGTGCGGCAACTGGCCTTCCAGTCCCCACCATCACCTGGCTGGAAAATGGAAAAGCTGTAAGTGCCTCTTTTTTCATGCTTTTGGCTCTGAAGGTCTGCTAGAACCTGGAAGCATGGCTGAGGGATTGAAGTGCGGGACTGGGAGCCAGCACCCGTGATTTCTATTTTTCCCCTTACTTAACACCTTGCTGTGCAAGCTAGTTAAACCTGCCTTGCTTCCTGCTACAGTTTTCTCCTCCACAGGGTTAATTTGTTAGGTTCTGGAAAGCCTGAGATGAAGGATGCTTTCAATGCTTACATTCCTCTAATTCAGGGTTTCTAGGACTTTGTCATAGGTTTAAGTATTTAAGTTTTCAGCAACTTTTTCTCTTTTTTTTATCACTAACAATAACGTGGCAAAATGGGTATTTTGACAAAACAACACATAGAAAAAACTGTCTAGAGGTAAAATACTAGTGGGACAACATATATGAATAGCATATTTGCAGATGAATAGATGTAAAATTTTCTGGACTGACTTGGGTGACATGCTGGAGTATGTGACCAGTTTAGTCCTGGCTAAAAGCATGTCCTCAAGAAATGCACAACCTCTTCAGCAGCAGGGTCCGAGAGGTACAAATCACTGTTTCTCACAGGAAATTGTTCTGTGGTCTAACTATCCTGAGCGTTTAACATAGCTGCCTCCTTTGAATTTGCCTGGCTTTCATGGCCTTGTGTGGGCTATTGCAATAGCCTTCCCTTCAGCTGAACTGAAAGTCTGCTTGATACCAGATATTGCATCCCCAAGAGTGAGCGGTGGGTGTGCTACAGCCACAAGCAGCTCTGCAGCCTGAGCCTGCCATGGGTTTCCTCTGATCTTTCTATGGTTCTAGTGGACATGTTTTGTACTCTATCTGGTCTTCCAACAGCTTTTTAAATGACATGAGCACCAGGACATGATGCTGTGGAGGCAAGTGGAGCAGCCACTGTGTGCAGCCCAGCAATCGGTATCTGTGCTTTCTCACTGGCCCCTCACATCCTTCAGGCCACTGACTGCCTGAAGGATGCCATGGCCATTTCTACAGACTCGAATTCTCAGATTCCTAGCTTTAAGAGGCTATCTCCAACCTGGTCTGTATCCTTTCATTTCATGTCTTCAAATATATTATTAAGGAGCCTGGGCTGCTCTGCAGGCTGTCTTACCTCCCTTATCTCCTCTAAACCTTATTGTGTCCTCCAGTCTGAGGGCTAATATTCCCTCGAGATTGCTTGGGAGAACAGCAAAGGCATCAGATCCACCTCCGTAGAGCCCCATGAGTCCTTGGTTTCTGGTGATAATTATTTTGAGACAACTTCCAGTGTTCTTTCAAGACTTCTTCCTCACTGAGGAAGAAGAGTTTTGAGGGGCCTAGAGTCTCTGGCAATTTCCAGAGTGCAGACTCTAGCTCTGCCCAGTTCCTAGCAGTGTACTGGTCCTACAGAAAGCTTTGTGTGAGATGATGGTCAGCTCCTGCCCAAGGCCATTGCCTGGCTAGTCAGATATGCCTTGCCCCATTCCTGTCTGCAAGGTAAAGCCTAGTCCCAACAGGGCAGTCCTCCAGACTGTCTCATTTTAAATATGGCAAGGAGACCTTACCAGAGCCTGTCTTTGGAAAAGTCAGGCCAGGAAGTGGGTGGAGTGGAGCACGTGTGTTTGTGGCTCACAAGCAAGCAATGGTGAGTCATTTGAGGTGTCTGTGGGATTACAGTCTATGAATGCCGACCTGTAATTGTCCTGAGGTTGAGAAAGTGGGAATCTTTTGAGGTTACTGAGCTGCCTTTGAAGGGGAGAATGGAAACTCCTCTGAGTAGCAAGTGCCTTGCCTACCTAAACAGAAACACAATTTCTTTTCCTCCTGCTATGGACTGTGGGGCATCATGGACCTTAAACTGTAGCTTTCTGCACCACAGAGAACAGCTGAGCCAGGTGTGAAAATGTGAAGAGGTATCTGCTTTGGTTGTAACTGAGGTGGCATTTTAAAGACTAAAAAAAGACCTGCTGGAAACAAAAATTCTGGGTACATATTTAAAAAAGGAAAGGGAATCAACAGAAGAGAAAGACTTGAGGTTTCCCAGTAGAGAAAACAGATGGACATGGGGAAGTCCTAGGTGCAACTATCTGACACTTTCAGCTGTGATTTTTCACAGTGTCTGTGACTATGCACACTGCTTGTACCACTTGCAGCTACCTGAGATCTCTTGTCCTCCCATGGCTCAAGCTGATGGGAGCAATGCTGTCTCTGCAAGCTCCCCAGGCACAGTCCAGGGCTGCTGGGAAGGCAGGTAACAGAATGAGGTACACCAGGCATGAGGGGTGAGGATGGAGAGAGGACCATGTCAGCACAAAGAGTTCAGGGTAAGAGGCCACCTCCTCTGTGTGAATGCAGAAAAGCAGAGGCAGCCTGTAAAGAAATTCCCTTTTTTCCACCAAGAAGGTCCCAGCATTGTCTTAGTGGCTTCTGAGGAGAAAAAACATATACATCTAAAGTCTGATCAGCACTCTAACAAAAGAGAAAGTTGTGAAAAAATATCCCCTGAGCTCCCATCTACCTGAACTGACTTCATGCAGTAAAGTAAAAAAATATCCCTGCATTTGCCTACTACCCATCCCTTAGACTAATGGTGGTTGGTTATTTAGTGATTTCTTGCCATGCACATTCCCTCACCACAAGCCCAAGCTGAGCTCAAGTGTGGCAAAACAAATATATTAAGGATTTTTTATTTTTGGAGATAAAACAATCTTTGTTAAAGATGCAATCAATACTGAGATATGATTTCCTACTTTTTCAGTTATCACTATTAATGCCTTTGTGAACAGACACAAGTGCCATTGAAATCACATTTCTAATAATAAGAGGTCAGACTGATCTCTCTAACCTCTGAGACAGATGCACAGGTAGAGTGCTTTGCTGGAATGGATCCAGAGAGACAACTCAGGGTCAGGTCACACAGGTAGGATCCATAGACAATGTCATCTCACTTGAATTACACTTGACACTTCCTATCAGTATGAAAGGTAGAGCACACAATGCTGCTTCTTCCTACTGACTTTGCAAGGTAGTGTCTTGGTATTACTATGTCCTCCTTACTTTAATGAATACCACAGAAGCAAGAAAGACTTGATAAAATCAAGCCCAACTGGCCAAATTTATCAGGCTCCAAGTCCACGTACATGGGAATTTCTGACCTGGGAAAAGAACTGGCCAAAACTACCATGTCACCCTTTCCATGTTTCTGAGTATAAGATCAGAAAATCGATCACTGTCTGCCAAAGCATCAGAGCCAGAGCATTTGCTTTGCTCATGACTGCTTTGGAAGTGTGGCAGTAGTTACATTAATCCAGAATCAACAACTTCCAACCTATTTTCTTTTCTCCCTCTGTATAGCCAGGGTCCACAAATCTACCTTGTGCCCTTCTTTGCTAAGGCATGAATGAGCAAATAATCTACTAGAAGAGGTCCTGGAGTAATTAGTTGGCTCAATTACACAAGCAAAACTGAGACTACATCACCCCGGAACAGAAAATTAATTGCAAAAATGTTGCTGAAGTGTGAAATAGAAGTATTTAATATTTGCTTTCGCCTGGGAAGACAATGGCTATGAAAACATCAAAACAACACCACCAGCTTTAGCTCTCTGCCAATTCTATCAGCTTGCTACATCTTCCTCTGACAATTTAAATGCTCAGATAGATGGGTCTCAGGTTTTAACTTGGTTGATTTGTTTACCTTATTTTTTTGGCATATCAGCACACTGTGCTTTTCTCTCTCCTAGGTTTCCACAGGGTCTATAGCAGAAAGCATCAAGGACAGAGTGGTTGACTCCAGACTGCAGGTGTATGTCACCCGACCTGGCCTGTTCACTTGTCTCGCTACAAACAAACACAGCAAAACTTTTGGAGCTGCAAAAGCTGCGGCAACCATCAGTGTTTCAGGTATGCTGGGAAAGAAAAAGTTATTTTTTTTGCCTTTGCTATCACCAACCTAGCTTCCCTGCTTGGTGTAGAGGAAAGGGATGTGGAGTGCTCTGGAGGAGAACAGATAGCCTTGAATAAATGACAGTGTGCAGGGGGCTAAATTTGAGTACAAGTGCATCCCCTGCCAGGCTATTTCCTCATATATTCTTACACTTTGAGACTGGCACAGCTGTCATTTCCTGAATGTTTGATGCTGTCTTGTACTTTGTGTCCCAGAAGCACATTTGGTAAGTTCATCTATGCAGAGGAAGTCATGGACATGACCCAGCGTTGGTGTCACCTAACAGCAAGGTGGAAATAACTTTCATGAGCAGTTTGGCTTCTCAGGTTGTTGCATCTAGAAAGCAGGGAGATTGCTGTCAGACCAGTAGCCTGCTGCGCCTGCGGTAACCTCTGCTCCCAGAGATATCTCTCAAATGGGGAAAGAATGATCCAAAGAGGAGAAATACCAGTAGTTTGAGCTAGCTGACAGCATTTGTCACACCAACAGAAAGGTGGCATCTTGTGCCTTCCCTTTTGTGACAGACAGGAGGGATTAATTAGAAAGGGAAATTACCTGGGACTCTAGAAAGAGAGGTGGCCCTGCTGTTAACCAGAGATGCACCTGCTCCTCTCTCTCTGTGTCAGCTCCTGTTCTGTTCAGAAGATAACCATGCCCCTTTTTTTGCACTCTGCCTCGTAAGAGGCTCAGCATTTGGTACCATATTTCACATCCTCTCTTCTGTCTTTAGCTCAGGTAAAGCTCTGCCTTATGAAACAGAGCTGCAAATATCACAGGGAGGGCAGATTTTCTAGGCTGGTGGGAGAAACTGCACTGCTGTCCTTCAAATTGGATGTGCTCAGCAAGGGAGGAGCAGCCCCTCAGACCTATGCAGGAGCTTGCTTTGGCCTCATCCGAGCTCTCAAGGGTCCCAGGGCAGAGGTGCCTGGTCCTTCTCAGGTGCTCAACACTTTCTGCCCATGCTGGCACAGCCCAGCTTCCCACAATGCTGCAAGTTGTGGAGGGAAGCTGTATGCCTACCTTGCTCCTCCAGCCCTCGTTTCTCCCACCTGTGACAGCTGCTGCTGGCAGTAATGGGGATGTGGGTGGCTCAAACAGAGGGTACAGGGTGCTGGTTACGTAGGACTCAAAGGATAAAGGTAGTGGTGTGTGTTTAGAGTACACACTTCAGCCAGAACTGCAGTCAGCAATCTGCTTCCTCCTCCTCCTCATTCCCTTTCCCTGTACTTGTGTAATGTTTCCCAACTCTGCTTCCATCCAAGAAGGTGCAAAATAAGGACTCAATTTAACTGTATCATTTTCAGACAGCTTACAGGTCTCAGATATATTTCCTAGCACAGAAATCTTAGCTCCCACATCTCAGAGGGTTAATGTGGTGTCACTGATGTCTTTTCCCTTTCTTCTTTCTGCTATCTCATCACAATTCCTGGATCTGGTGGCTCTTGGCAGAGTGGAGGTAAGAATGACTTTCTCATTCTGGCTAGGTGTCTTCTCTGGGCCAAGAAAGAGAGTGATATATCAAGGGAATTTGGTTAATTTAGCTGAAATGAAGGGAACAGGTTTCTGGATGCCAAACATAGAGATGAGGTTCACTTGAAGGGAACACTGAGCTCCTTTATGCAGGCATAAATGGAGACTGGGTTGAAGCAAATAAGGATGCTTTGGTGGCAAGCGGTGGATCACACATCAGTAAGAGTGTTTTGAAATACGGTAGTGGGCAGAATATTCTGGTCGCAGTTACACATCCACAACTTCATTGACCTTATAAATTAACAGGCAAAAGCTTAACTGCAAGTTGGACTCCTGTCTGCACACAGCCAATAAGTGTATTTTTGTTCTGCAATAACCAGATTGGGCAAGAGAACCTTAGATATTTGTTCCAAGCAGAATTATGGATGAGTAAACCCACTTGTATGTGATCAGACCTACACTTTTTCATAGTATTTTTTGCAGTACTGAACAATTTGTCTGTCTTTTTGTTTTTAGAGTTGTAGCCCACTTTTACATGTCATGCTGGCAGATCAGTCTGGAAGGAAAATGAGAAGGTTGGCCTGGGAGGAGGGCTAGGAGCTGCTCAGAGAAAAGGGCAGAGCCTGAGAAAGTCTGAACAAATGGCTTTGCCACTTTACTGACACAGGCTCCCTGCAAAGGCTCTTGCCTCCCTCACAGAGGTTTGCAAGATTGATTCAGGAAGTTTGTCAGTGATTTAGTGACCACCCGGATGATGATGATGGCGGCAGACTTATGCTTTAGACTTGCACCCATGTAGGTGTGGTAGGTGTGGGACAGTGATCGAATGCTCAGCCCTTCTGTCTCACAGTTGTTCACAACATTTGCTGCATGAAATTCCCTTTCTGTGACAAGGCCTTGTGAGAAACATGTTGCTGCTTCTCCATCACAGCCTGGTCTGTGTCTCCCTGCAAGTTTTAAAAAATGTGAGGAAATACAGCATAAGGCATGTCAGGCTGCTTCTGCAGCACACTGAAGTCAGTGACACAGCTGCCCCATGCATGCCTGTGCCTTCTTTTACCTCTTGGAGCACAGCAAAGGTGCACCTTCCTGATTAAGCACAATGAGCATCATCAGAAAAATGTGGATAACATGACCCCTGCCCCACCACAGCAAAATCTATCAGAATGCTGGGGGCAGCATGGTGCTGTGGGTAATGCTAATCTGTGCCAGGGAGAGGTCACAGGCTGTCGGGCTGACACAGGGGACTGGGGGTTTCCCGTGTCACAAGGGGTGTCTGTGGAGCCTAGGGTGAGGCAGGGTGTCACAGCACCACTGCTGTTTTGATACTACCTCAATGAATTGGAGCCTTGCTGTATTTTTAGGCACTGTGACATATAGGGAAAAGTAACAATTTTTTTAAAAGTTACATGAAGCCCAAAGTAGTGCAGCTAAACTGAGGACAGAGAATGGCACCTGCAGAGACAGGCATCTGAAAAGCACAAGTCTGGGCATCTTCCATGCAACTTCATCTTTCCAAAGACAAACAGTAAGAACCCTCAAGATTGACAATGGGCGATTATTTGGACAGGGGAAAGAAATAAAAGGCAAAGATACAAATAGCTCTGCTGGCTACTCCAAATGGTTGGCGTGTTGTGAATTGAACTCCCTGACCCCAGTTATGCTGACCGAATGAGCAATGGGGACAGCTGCACTCAGCCCTCCTCCATGCCTGATTTGGCTGTCTTCTGCACACAGAGGAGGCCAATCTTCCAGGTTTTCCCCCTGTCCGGCACTGAGGGCACCATGTCCCATGGGCTGCTGGAGTGAGGGCACTTCTCACCCACAGGCCTTGCTGTCGCTGGGCGGCTGTGGGAGCTGCTGGGAGCAGGCCTGACCTATGCCTGCCCTCACCCTGCTGCTCGCTTTTGATGGCTGTGGAGAACAAGGGAGTGAGGGATGACAGCTGTCTCCTGCTAGATGATAAAAACACAGGAAAGATAAATAAACGGCCCACAAAGGGGCTGACCCTGCTATGCTTTCTATTGCTTCAGCATAGCTTTGGCCTCATGCTTTGCGGGAGGAGTTTGCAAAGTGGGAGATATGGTGAAGAGAGGAGACAGTGGGCCTTGCAGGGAAGCTCCAGAGGAAAATAGCAGAGGCTTGTGCCTTCCTGCTCCCTGAGTTTCCCACTGAGATATGTGTAGGACAGAGGCAAGGTCAGGAGGGATGCAGGAGCTGAGGCGGGACAGGCAGGAGCTTGGCTGGGCTGATCTTGTGATGAATTTTCTGGTACATGTAAAGTAGGACTCACCTGGCTCCTGTTCACCTAATCCATCCAAAAGTAAACCGCTGCTGGTTGCAGAACAGAAAATCCGGAGTTACTGCAGGTGTGCCTTGAGCAAGATGTCTGATTTCTAATGCAGGGAAGCAGGAAACCAAAACAGTTTCCCATTAGGGCCTGAGGGCAGAGTGAGGGACCATTCTAGGTCGTGGTTGTGTGTGGTTGCTCAGTTGTTGCCTGCTTACAGTGTTAGCAACCCCTGGCAAGAGCATCAGTCCTGGAGATTGCCAGAAGGGCCCTGTGCTCACATTGAGGTTCCCTGCAAAGGTTTCAGTTTTGGATGATATTGGCAGTTTTTAGTGGTTATAACCACCTAACCTCTCCTCCTCCCTCAGTTAGCCTTACAGATGCTACTTTATTCAGAAACAGAGCCTAGGCATCCTGCTACTCCAGCTGTTTAGGGCTTTGAGCTTAAGCTGTGTGTATGCTCTTGTCCTCAACAGCAAACTGTACAAGGGTGATTCAGGCTACTGCAGCACGTACAGAGGTGAGGTGTGTAGTGCTATCCTGGTGAAGAACGCTCTTGTTTTCTTCAACTCCTCCTATGCTGACCCAGAGGAGACACAAGAGCTGCTTGTGCACACTGCCTGGACTGAACTGAAAATGGTGAGTTCATTCTGCCAACCAGCCGCTGAGTCTCTGCTGTGTAACTACATCTTCCAGGAGTGCAATCCCTCGGGAGCTGGGCCAGCTCCAAAACCAGTGTGCAGGTAAATGAAAAAGCAAAAAGAATGCTCATCTTTCACCTTCATCTTGAGGGAACGTGTAGGCAGCAGGGGAGTGGAGAGGGTCTGTCCAGACCTGCAGTAGCACTGTGTGGAAATGGGCTTCCTGAGTTTGCATGGGTTTTCCTCTGTGTGCACAAAGACTACCACTACCTGATCCAGAGCTCTCAGTGCTCATTGCTAGGGCACAGAGTGACTTATAGTCCCAGATATCTGTATTATATCAGGCTTTTAGCATACACTGTTGAAAAGAAATATCCAATTGAATGACATAATTGATTTAAATAACATATTGCTATCCATTAAGTCTCACTAGGTCAGTATGTACTGACTATACTGACTATTGCTATCAAAAGCAATAGCTTATTTGGAATTTTGACTAAATACGGTCATAGTGCATGCAACAAATCTGGCCAAGGCAATACACTAGTCATTTAGCACTTCCCATCACAGTGAGTATAAAACAAAAAAAGACACCAGAGACATTGCCAGTGTAACTGTACCTGCTAAGCCAAACCAAGTCAAAACTCCCATCTGGTTTCCCACCATATGCAGAGATATGTGCATTGAAAGGAGGCTGGCAGAGACTCTGAGGAGTCCAAAGCATCTCCCACTACAGCTAATCTGCTGCTGACAGGTGTTTCTGTAACAGGCCCCAGCAACAGAGACAGTTCTCACTTGCTGTGCAACCTCCTGAGCAGTCCTTCCCTCATTTCTCCTTGTCCTCTCACCGTAACCATGGAGATGAGTTTCTTCTCTTTCTCTTTGTAGGGAGATTTTACACCTTCTCCAGCTTCTCAAGCCAAGTACCCTTTTCCAAGCTCAGCTCATAGTTCTTCCTTTTCCAGCCTCTGAAGCTTCTGTTCCTTGTCTTCCCTTAAGCGCTAAATATATATAGCCTCTGGCCCAGGTTTTATTAATGCTAACTATAACAGAACAATGGTTGCTTCGTGTGCCTTGCAGAGGACAGCCCCACGAAGAAGTGTCAGGGTGAAGCCTTCTTTTTTCCTAACACAACTGTAGGACACAACTGACTCATGTCCATTTTCAGACCCTGGAAAACTGGGAGTGCAGCCCCAGCTGGATTTAGGCCATATGTAATCTACTGGCAATTATTTTTCCAGTTAAAAATAGAGGCTTTTAAGGACAGTTGGCAGCACTTTGTAATCTGGACCTTTCTGATTATTCCTCCTTTGATATCCATAAAACAAAAGCATAAAGGAAAATCCCAGTAAAAAGCTTGACAGCGTCTTCTCTCTTTGGTGCCTATGCTGTTTGGTATTCCTCCACTGGCACGGTAGTGGCATATGTCCTACAAAAGAATTGTATGTGTAAGCATCCACAGAAAATCATGCAGCCAAGTGCTGAAACTTGCTTTTTCTCTGGCAGACTCCTCCGTGCTGCCTTGTTTCTCTGCTCTTTGTGATTGTGCCCTTTAGTACATTATCTCCCTGCCTTTTTTCTAGATATGTGACAATATTTATAGCCAAGCCACACATGCAGAGCACAGGTGTCAGTTAAGGATTTTGTACAGTGCTTCACAAGGCATTCAGTGACATCTGGGTCTCGCTTCATTTACCCCTGCCTGTGAATGGTCCTGCAGAACTCCTGTCAATTTGACTGAAGACCTGTGCTTCTGGGGGACTTCTGAAGTTAGACTGATATAAATTAGCATAAATCTGCACTTGATCTTGAGCTACAGGCACAGCATTTTCAGACACATCTAAATCTTAACAGACTTGCCTGCTGTCACAAAATTACAGAATAGTAAGGGTTGGAAGGGACCTCTAAAGATCGTACAGTCCAACCCCCATGCTAAAGCAGGTATGCCTAGATTAGGTCACACAGGAATGTGTCATCTTTATTCAAACCCATGAGTCAATAGTATGTTGTTTTTTTTTTTTTTCTCCTGTGATTTTAATGCAGATTTAGATGCAGCTCTGTTTATGACAAGAGCGCTGAAATGGTATCCTTCCCATTTCCTTCTTCTCTGAGTACATCAGCTGGACAGCCGTCCTTCCAAAGCCATAACCCAATACTCTTTTTGATAACTTAGATATCTTATACATACCTCTGAACAGTTGAGATGTCTGGGAGCTCTTGAACACATTTCACATGGTCTTGGTTACTTTTCAATTATCTGTTTTTTACAGACAACTTTATACCTCTCTGTAGAAACTGGCTAGATTACACCAGTTTTCAGCTGAAGTACTTAATGAGTAAGAATTTAACTATCTCAGAGGTCTGGAGAATTCTTCCAATTTTTAAGAAACATTTTTCTTGCTATATTTTTGTGTTGTTTTTTTCTTGTTATTTATTCTCCTTAATATTTATTTTCTTCCTATGTTATTTTTATATACATTTTGGTTTTGAAGCTAGCTAGGAAGAATGGCAACTGAGAAGCAGACTGAGTAAAGTTTTCATAAAAGTAATTAGGGAGTAAAACAAGATGGAGTGAAACATAATACAACAACATGGGAAAAGTTTCACTCTATGTAATTACAACATGATGTGGTTAAAATTATTTTTTTCCCGTTTTTAAGAGAAAGTGATGTTTCATCTCATAAGTCTTGTTTACATCCATGTTTTAGCACTGGATGCTTCTGTGACAGCAAAAGAAAAACTGTTCATTTCTGTTACCACTGCAGACAGGAAGTGACTGGGCTACAGGAAACAGCCCTGAGTTTGGAAATGTCTCACTTTGGTTAGGTTTCTGTGTCCCCATCTCCTCTTAAACAGTCCTTTATGGTCCCTAAAGCACTACTGGCCCGCTTGTCCTCTTATACTCCTACTGTTCTTTGTCCATTTGTCATTTGCATGACATAAAATTTCTAATAATAATCTGAGGTAATCTTTGCAAATGATCTCATCAAGCTCTCACTGCTGAGGATTAAGTGTTAACAATAGCATGAACCCAGCTTGAGGAGACTGACCATGCTGCTGCGGTGGGTTCCTGGGTGAAGATAATCTGCATTTCAAGCTAGAGCAGACAAGATTGCAGAATGGTCTTTCTCATTTTGTAGTTGCACAGTGAGTAAGAGGTTTGTTTAAGGATTCTCAGGCTACAGGGTGAAGGCAGTTAATGCAACCCAGATCTCCCAAGTGTCGGACAGAGCTTCAAATGCAAGATTTTCTTATTTCTCTAGCTAAACATTTCTTTACTTCAGAGGGTCATTCTCTTTCCACATACTGTGTAACATAAAAAAGATAAATTACACTATTTGGCTGCATTCTGGCTTTCATGAAATGAGGAAAGAATAAACTAGCACTGGATAAAACCAAACACAAGGCAGCTGTGTTTCAATGGTTTCAGCCCGCAAACTTGAAGGGCACTAATTGTTGCAGAAAAGGAATACTTAAACATCCAAATCACTTCTTGTCAGTGTATAGATCACATACTTATGGAGGTAATCCATTAGGTAGGAGACAGTTAGGTCTCTTGCTTTACTGTAAAACTTTTGCTACAGAGAGCTGACAGATAAAAGATAACAAAAGGGATAAAATGTTGCTGGAGAAAAGAAGAAAATTGGATGGGTAATTCTGTGAGATTAAAAATACGGGCAAATATTTACTTTAAGAAGATTAAGAATTGCAGTTCACCTCTCTCCTTTAATAGATGACACTTCCATGTACAACTTACAGAAGACAGGTGAGATTTTCTAGAATGTACTGAAAAATGCTAACTCCCAGACATGCGGTTTATTAGTAGAAGACAGCAATGAATCTACAGGAAAAGATGGAAATTAACTCCTCACAGGCTATGATGTATGTCGTGTTTTGAACATAACCCCACTTCATTAAAAATATAGCTTTTTGAGTTTCTTAAAAGAAGATGTTACATTTTATACAGACTTTCCTTTATGGCTTATGAGCCAGACAGGCTGTCTTTCAGAAGCATAGCCCTGTTGATGGATTTCTATCAGCCTACATAACCCTTGCACACCAGTGCTAAGTGTAGGCATTGTTATCAAGCCATTGACTGCTGTATTTCACTGTTTTTCGCAAAATAATGTAGAGAGAATTGCCTTGCTGTAAAGGATCTCTACTGCTTTAAGGAATGGCTCTCAATGGAGGAAAACTCTCAGAAGGGGATTTACAAGCCAGGGCTGATGCTACTCGCTCTTCCTGAATGCAACAGGCTGCCCAGCCTGCACCAGGACCCCAGTGCCTGCACCCGCATCTCTTTCTTTGGTAAGGTGGCATAGGCTGCCCGTTCTCTGGAGAGCTATATTTTTGGTGAGGGAGGGGGGAAGGATGCAACCTATAACTTACAACTAAAGACTGATGGTGGGTATCACCCTGCTGGTGGCTGTGCACAGAACTGTAACAGCCACATCAACTGTTTGCCTCTATATACTGGTATGAAGGAAAAATCTCTACAGTAAATCAAGCCTGGCTCGCTGTTGAGAGGTTCTTGACAATCTCATTGCCAAGACCAGTCTTAATTATAGTAAAATTGCCATTCAGATGTCATTGCAGAGAAACAAACCCCTTGAGCAATGCTAGGAGGGAACTTTTTCCTGTAACAAGCACCCAGTTATATCACATCCAAGACAACTCCTCCTTATGTCTTGTCTTTTTACAGATTTTAAGAAGGAGAATATAACCAGTAAGTAGACTGCTCCAGGCTCTGTGTTTCTACAGGTGGGCATGACATTCTTTGATGAAAATGCAGCTTCCACAGCATACATGATCAGCTTCATTCTTGAAATGCCTCTATACCAATGCATGCAGCATGGGGACTAAACAAGAGGAGTTGGAAGTCTGTGTATGGGCAAGGGATTGTGATCTGGTAGCAGTTGCAGAGCTATAGTGGGACAGGTCACATGACTGGAATATGGTCATGAATGGCTTTGTCCTTTTTAGGAAGGACAGGCTAGCCAGGTGAGGTGGTAGAGTTGCTCTTTATGTGAGAAAGCAACTGGAATGTGCTGAATTCTGTCCAGGTGAAGATGAGGGGCAAGTTTAGAGTTTGTGGGTTAGAATTAAGGGGCAGGCCAACATGTATGACACTACTGTGGATGTCTGTTACAGGCCACTTGATCAGGATGAAGAAGTTGATAGGGCCTTCTACAGGCAGCTGGGAGCAGCCTCAAAATCACAGGCCCTATTTCTCATGGGGGATTTCAATTACCCAGACATCTGCTGGAAGACCCACACAGCTAGTCACTTACAGTCCAGGAGGTTCCTTCAATGTGTCAGTGATAACTTCTTGGTGCAAATGGTTGATGTGCCAACTAGGAGAGGAGCGCTACTAGATCTTTTACTGACAAACAAGCAGAGTTTGGTTGTAGTGGTGAAGGTTGAGGGCAGCCTTGGCTGCAGTGACCACGAGATGGTGGAGTTCAGGATCTTGTGTGGTAGGTACAGAACACCAGCAGGATCCCAATCCTGGACTTTAGAAGGGCCAACTTTGGCCTTTTCAAGCAATTACTAGGGAACATCTGGTGCAACAGGGTATTAGAGACTAAAGATAGTTGGTCTATATTCAAGGATCACTTTTTCCAGGCTCAGGATCAGACCATCCCAGTGCATAGGAAATCAAGAAAGGGAGCCAGGAGACCTGCATTGTGAAACAGGGAACTGTTGGACAAACTCAAGTGGAAGAAGAGAGTTTATAGATCGTGGAAGGAAGGGATGGCCACTTGGGATGAATATAAGGCTGTTGTCAGAGGATGTAGGGAGGCAACTAGGAAAGCTAAAGCCTCTTTGGAGTTGTACCTTGCACGGGAGATCAAGGAAAAGAAAGACTTCTTCTTGTTTATCTACATTGCAGATAAAACAATGGTAAAGGTAGTGTAGGCCCACTGAGTGCCCTGGTGACAGAGAATACA
>WBNH01008635.1:0-11749 GCA_013401255.1 Urocolius indicus | reverse complement strand
AGGAACTTGACACGTAGTGCATGATGACAAGTGAAGGTGGAGGAGAACAGAGGAGAGCAGGAGGAAGAAAGGAAGGAATTGGACAACAAAAAGTTTTATCCCTGAGGATATCTCCAGAGAAGATGACTATGATTTACTGTCCCATATCTCTATGTAACTTTAGACCTACTGTCATCATCTGGGATGAACAGATGAAGACCTCATTATTCAAGGCCATAGCATTGACCTTGCCAAGTCCCACTTCTTCCACAAACAACCCACATCCTACAGAATCACATCTGAGCATGATGCCTTCAGTCATCAGTAACATTCCTCCACTCTACAGGAAAACCACCCTGACTGTCTCCACTGGTTGTTGATAAATATCCATCCAGGAAACTGCCTAAACTTTGCCCATAGTTCAAGCAATAGCTCATTTATAGCTGGGTATTCAAAGTTTGGTAGTAATCTGAAACTGACTTTACAAGAGTTTCATGAAGCTACTGGATTGGAATGGATTGAATTACTTTATCTTAATAAAAAAACCCCACTATTGTATCTTCTGTATCCAATGTCCTCTGGATTGGCCTAAAGGACTAGGAATGTAGGTGTTCTTTGTAAAAACTCCTTAGAATAATCTTTCCATGCTGTAACCTTAGGAAAGTGTTTAGGTACATCTGCTTTGAATAGAGTTAGTGATTCTCTGTAGTGGGAATAATAATTTAGTCAAATGGATCTCAGCAGAAGCACCCATTTTGTTTAGAGAAAGAAAAATCTGAGTTTGGCTTTGACGAGACAGTTAGACTGATTTTTGTCCAAACATGAAAGCTAAAATTGTCTGATTTCCTGGTAAATTACGTTTTTAAACATTAATTGAAAGCTTCTTTCAAAAATAAATTGTCCTCTGACTACTTTTTCATTTATTAGGAAAATATTGAACAAGGGAGAATTGCATATCTTTCTGGCAGATTTTGGCTCCTGACATTTTCTATTGTTAGCAAAGCTGATATTTTATGCGTAGTCTTGGATATGGAAAAAGTTTTTATTTCAATTTTTACTTTCAAAGTACCAATAGAACATATGCTTTTTTGAATCAACATTTCAGTACAGAAAAGTTCAAACTCCTTCCCCTACCTGAGAAGAACTGAGCATTAAGCAACCATTGAAGTGTCTCATCAGAGACTGTAGGGAGCTCAGAAGATGTATTGAAACTCTGTGAGTCAGTAGTTATCCCAGACAGTGTGGTGACATATTGAATGTCTTCAATGTCCCCTAGAAGAAGGTTTATTACAAACAGAATATAACTTTTATGTGTAGCTTGGAGGATGCTACCTTCTTTCAATTTAGCTTCTGAAACAAACTTCTTGCATTAACATGCTCTTGAGAATTTTCTTCTGAAACAACTTCAGTAGAGCTTTTTAAATTCTACAGCAAGCAATTCTTGCCATTCTTGACCCTTACTGAAGAATCCAAGCCGATGAATTCTCTGCTTCAGATGCAGGGTGGAGCTGCAGAGCAGAAGTATGTGGAATAAAATCAGAGAGCAGAACCAGTGACAGAATAAGATGCCAATGAGTGAGAGATTAATATTTTAAATGGTAATCTATGGCTTCCAGAAATTCCACATCTATTTCAGAGAGATTTTCTTTGATCACATGACATTTGTTAGACTTGATGGCTAGTGTTCTGTGACTGACAGATTTCTTAAAAAAAAAGAGATCAAACTGTGAAACATGAGGCATAGATGATGGAAGTTACTGAATTAGAAGTAGTCTTACTCTTTGCACTCCAGGATAATACTCTACCCCTCATAGTCCCAGCTTGCACAAATGGCAATAGGATTGAAATTAGTTATGATAAAATAGAAGAACTGTCTGAGTAAAAAAATACGTGGAAAACTACAAATTCAGATGTCTATATTCAAATGTCTACCTCCATTCATAAGTAAACTAGAAAATAACTCTGTGTTCAGGTAGAAATTTTAAAAGGCTCTGTCAAAAGTATGGGAGAAGTATATCTTGAAATAAGGTCCACAGCTTTAATCCCTTTATCATTACTATCTATTGTAACAAGAAGTAGAGTATCACGGCTCCCCAATTTGGATGTAACCTCAAGCACAAAGAGAAAGCATTACTCAGCTTTCAAGAGTAATCTGCCTAGCTCTATGCTTAAACAGAGGCCTAATTAGAACACCGTGATTTGTAGGCTATGTCCATTGATGACAACATATTATGCTATCTACCCAGAGTATAGACCAAAATATCTGCTTCTTTCAGTCCGACTAAAGGTTAATACCAGCAAATTTAGTCATAAAGGTGAAGAACCAGCAAATGTTACATAAATCTAAAAAGAAAAGTACAGCAATATGTATACATCTTCTAGTAAGGCTACACTGGAGATGATTTCAACAAATCCAGTGGAATCAATCTCCAACAAGTTCATTTCCATGCCACCCTTGTCTCCCCTTCTTGTAGTCATATAGCTGTACTCACTGTGGCAAGGCAAGCTTGCTTTTTCTTCTCTGCCCCTTCAGGCTTTGACACAGATATTCTCCCTCTCCCTATGTGTGCGTGTACACAGGTATGGAAAGGCAAAGGAAAAAGTTTCAGGATCCAGTCCTGTTGTCTCCTTGTCCTTGATCTGTAACTGATTAAGAGTCCTTTGCCTCCACACACATGCTTCTGCTACTGTATATGAGACATGAAATTCATAGACGAAAGAATTCTAGAATATATTGAGATTTCTAGGTAATCTTTAACTTCAGTAAAGATTTCCCTTCTTCTATAGTTTGATCCTGTTCCCACCCCAATCAAAACCATATTATCATATATGTTTTTTGCTGCTAGTTTAATAACAGAATATCTGTAGAATATGTACAATGAAAATCCTATTCAAACTTTAGATGTACATAATAGCAGCTATAAAGACACTTGGAAAACAAATAGTTTCTATTTTACAATACAAACTTGATAATGAAGAAGAATGAAGTAACTTTAGGTGAATAGCTAAACAGAAAAAAACACACTGAAATATTTTTCCTTAAATAAAGTTCCCTGTATGGCTGAGATATCAGAGAATATTCTTTAATCCAGAATTATACTTGACAAATACAACCTTCTAACCTTTTCCTTAGCAATACTGAAGAAATTAAAAATGTGTATATATCAAGTATATGAACCTATACATCTTCATGGACCTGGTGAGGTGAAAGGGTTAAATCATGTTTAACCAGAATGTATACTTAGTGTTCTTTATCTTCCTCAAACTTGTTAGCACTTTGAGGACCAATTCACTAAGAGTGAATAATACCATGAATGACATCAGCTTCCGCCAACATGCAAGAGGTTACTATGGTAATGGAGAAAGTTTTTCACAGTACAAAACAAGTACCATACTTGATATATTAACCAGCCAAAGAAAGCAGTCACACATAAACTACAGCATCTTTCTAATGAATAGCCATTTATGCAGCATGCATGTTAGCAATTCTGCTGAGTTCCTCTGAACATCAAACTGTTGGCAGTTATATTGAAAAACTTGGCAGATTTACAAAAGTGTTAACATTTTGTTTTCAGCAGCTTGTGTTTTTCTTCTCTCAGAGCCCATATCTTCAGCATATTCACAGATTCTTTAGCCAATGCCAACCAGGAAGGCCTCCAGTGTGAGCTTAAATGTACTATATATGCACACTGAGAAGGCAGGATATCCAAGCCATGCAAGTGACTCAAAATAGACTTTTTAAAATAGTTATTATTTGTGGCAGAAGAACAGATGGCTTCTTTGTTAGTTAGTTCTTTCTTTTTTATTTGCTCCCCACCTTTTCTATAAGGGTTTAATCCGCAAAACAATGCAACATATTTGCTACCATGCAAAAGCCAGAAAATCTTGAAAACAAATCCTATCAACGTGCATACATGTGAGAGTGTGTGTGTGTGTATATATATGGTTATTTCTATTCTGGATCAAAGCCAGCACCAAACCACATCAATATCTTCATGACAAAAATAAAATTAAAACATAAATCATTCAAAACAGAGGCAAGATGTTATTTCTTTGTTACTTCCATTTCATAAAAGAAAAGCAGTGCTGCCTTAGTTTGGATGTGGTCCTGAAAGCTCTCCTTTCTTTGGTACAGGGGACGCTGAGAGATGAGAGAAAGAGGAAATTTGAGAGCTGTTACAGACTACTGACTCTAAGAGTCTTCTGGCAGATAACTCTGAGGTTCGCTAGTGATGTAGACTGTTGCAAACCTTATGCCAAAGGGCTCGGGTAACAACTGAAGAGACTTTCTTTACAACATTTCTTCTGTGCTTCTTTATTGTATTTCCCTCATCAAGGATGAAGGAGTAAATAAAAAGCAAAGGAATATATTCAGAGCGAATGTACTTTAATGCAATAAAGCAGTCCTGTGTTCCAGAAAAAAAGGAGTAACTGATCTTGGATTCTGTCTCCTGCCAGATATGCAGTACATTTTGGCTGTAGATGCTGCCAAACATATACATTTAAAATGCTGCCAAAATTAAACTTCACTTCCCAAGTATGTTCATCCCATCATTCATCCTGCTATTGTTTTCATAGGCATAAAGGTTGTTCCAATTCTACATATGCATTTCTCATCAATTTCCAAGTGAGATCTAAAAATGTAGTTTAAATATAAACCCCCATTGATCTGAAGATTATTTTCTTTAATAAGTTAATATCTTTCTAAAGTCAGAATCAGAGGAACATTTCCTAATTTAAAATTTGAATCCTGTCAATTCTGTATTTTCTGCTACAGAACTTGTGAGGCACATTCTATACTGCATATCTGAACTATATGTTTTGAGACAACTTTTGTTGGTAGCATTTTCACAATTTGTCTCATCTGTCACAATGTTAGCTGATATGTTGCTTATGATTGTTTTTGTTGTTTCCAATATTGGCAAAAGGGTAAACAAGAGGTGGGAAAAAAAAACCCTTTTTTTTTTTTTACAGCTTTGCTTTATTCTTTCTAAGATATTTCACACTTAGTTGCCATTCTGTAAGTACAAAGCTGTGGCAGTTCCAAGAATATCCTGTCTTTGGAAACAGAGGAGAGAGCAAAACAGTTTATGCTTATTGGCCTGAGATGTGCAGCCTGACTGGTCTCAGTGGGCTAGCATGACGCTGGGGGAAAAACACAGCCCATTTTTCAGAAGAGGAATGGTCTCCATTATGTTAGTAGCATGCTTGCTGGCTAGGACTAAGTAATTTTAGGCCCTGCAGTATGAATTACAGATGACCATTTGGGAAATAGGTTTCCATACAGCTCGTGCAACTTACCTGTATTTGACTTTTTTTTTTAAACCAGGTTTTTACTATGTAGTAAGTTGTGTAATGCCTCTGTGCTAACACTATCTCAACTTTTGCTGAAAAAATAAAAAACAGGAGCACTCTTTAAAGTACAGCCACCACTTAATATTCCTGAGAGAATCTGATCTGTCCTTTTATGAAATTGAGCTTGTTAGATCTTAAAGATGTTTTCATATCTATCTTGTTTCAAGCATACGCTGGCCTTATTACTGATACTAGCTGCTGCCTCACAGACACCTAAATAACTTGGAAGACTTAGACCCCTTTCAAACTGCTTGTGACATACTTTAATAGTTGAGGTTATTTCCTTCTCTTGGATGTACGGGGAAGCAACACTTGACAGCCCTGGGGACTAGGCATCAAACACTCATTCTGCATCATACATTCTCTCCTGGTTGTGATGTTAGGAAGCAGGAGTGGATGAACTGACCACAAATTTGGACCTACAAATTCTTCACACAGATTTCAGTTTTAGTGAGATCTTTGTTGAGCTGCAAGATGCATTTTACAGACATGACACAATCCAGGCATGAAATTTTATGCTTTGCTTCACAAGTTTGAGTATGTTAAGTACAAAGATTTGGATAACAGTGAATAGAGTACCTGGTACTGCAACAGTTGTTTTTTTTTTTCACCAACAATTGCCACACAGTATTATGAAAGATAAGTTATTTTATCATTTTCGTATTCTTCAAAGGAAGTTGACAATAATTTTAGTTTCACTTAGCAGCAATTTTTTTGTTATATTTATACAGAAACAAACTAAACTGACCAAAATAATAATTCAAGATTAAGGAGTGTTCCAATGAAGAATGTGAAGAAGTATTCCTCATACTCTATCATTTTTCCCTGCCATGACAAATATTTATCATTGGCACTATTTGCAATAGCTGTTTTTTCTGACTTAAAGCCTAAGATGTGATTTTCCCTACTTTATTTAAAGTAGGGAGGTGGACCTTATGTTTTCTCTAGACTTAGACTTGAATTGCAAAAATGAAGATGTTTCAGATTTTCTACATCCCATTGCTTAGGACTGTTATAGTTTTGGGGAAAAAAAAATGCACTTATAGTTGTATTTCTTTAAAAAGTATTGAAATACTCCCTGATATGTAGACAGTTGTGCTACCAGGAGCTACCATATCAATTTATAGCATTTAACAAGGCAAGTTCAAACCAGCATGACTCTACTACTACACTAAGAGAATTCAAATAGTATCAAATACCACATAATTTTTCTTATTCTGTCATCAGCTTTTTCAACATGAATTATGTATGTTCGCTGAGCAAGTAGAATCAGTCTCTTTAACAACTGCACACAGGTGAAAAAATGTAACAGTGATAATGATCATAATCTCTTACTGCCCTTAGTTATTTTTCTGCTACTTCCAGTTATGAAAACACAGTATTGACTCTGCTGCTGCTTCATTTCCATTGTATAAGATGTCTGAAATAGTGGCTTAATAGATATCTTTGGGTGCTTGGGAATCCTGGAGAGGTTTTGAATTCAGCCAGTTGAGGTCACAACAATTTTCTCATCCCTCAACTCTCCAGACCTACCAGAACAGTCCTTTGATGGCTACAGAATTTAATGTTGCCTAGCTTGGACACTGTTCTAAGATATCTAGGGAAGTGATCATTCTAGGCCCAGAATCTGCTGTTTGGCTGCTTGTGACCCTATCATTGCATTAGACCTCATAGTTACAACATATTGACACACTATTGTACTCATGACTGTTGTATTATCTCCATATTTCAGTCCTGCTCATGATTCCTTCTTTCCTCCCTAACCCAAGAAATGCAGCTGCACGTTCGGGCCATAAACACAAACACAGATCTCAGATATCATTGTCTCGCTTCTGAATCCACTTCTCTACTTGAAGCACTGAACAAATGAAATGACTTGCTATTAGATGAGCTGACATTAGATGAACAAGATATCAGGTAAGTAAATAGCTGGGGAGAAGGAAAGACAACAGACATTGGCTGTGAAATCTCACTGTATTTCATACAGATTTGTGTAGAAGACAAATCATTGTGTATTAGAGCATTGGAGAGGAAAGCGGAGATGTGGGAATCAGTTTCTGAATGTGTCTTGAAACTGGCGTTTGTCTTATAAGCAGTGCACAACAGGGTAAATGGATGCACTCTGGAACTGTTAGGCAGAGAGCAGAGTTTTGAATGGTTTCCAAAGTGCGGAGGGCTTAATCCTGAAAGGCTAGTACTGGGGTGTTCAGTGAAGTGGAGTTTAAAGAAAAGGCAAAAGGCAAGCAAGAGAAGAGAAAAAAAGCTAAATGAGTATTGTAAAACTGGTGGTGAGACAAGAGCTAGAGACAAAAGGTGGCTGGGAAGGAGACAGGGTCCTACCTGGAGGCAAATTCTTATGCCACTTCAGGATGTCTCATTGGAGGTGGCAATTTCCTGTCAAAATTTTCAGTAGAGTTGTACCACAGAGTCTGAAGAGTTGGAAGAGACCTCAAAAGATCATCTAGTCCAACTTCCCTGCCAGACCACGACCTCCTAGAATACGTTACACAGGAACTCATCCAGGTGGGTTTTGAATGTCCCTAGAGAAGGAGTCTTCACAACCCATCTGGGCAGCCTGATCCAGTGCTCTGTCATCCTCACAGTGAAAAAGTTTTTTTTTATGTTTCTTTGGAATGTCTTATGCTTTTGTTTGTCTTTTTACAGTTCATCTGAATTTTGAGCCACTCTTGACCAGCTTTGTCTTTTATTTGTAGAGCTGCCAAGCAGCACCTACAACACAGGAACAGCGTGGTGCTGAAGTTTTTAAAGCTTACCTTTTACTAGATCTAATGGCAAGTTACTCAGTTGGAGTTACTAGGAAATTTACAGATTGCTCGATCAGGAGTAAAATCAGGTTTAGTAGGCAAATTATGGAGGACTTGCAAGCCACATTTCACATGGCTGACTGAGCGCTAGACTTCAAAACTCTGGCAAAGAGCTTGCTGACACACTGTACTGCATCTATGCCCTAGTTTGAGTTTTAAATAGGAATTATCTGCTGGCTTGCAGGTTATAATGAAAAAAGCAGGAAAGCAGTCTCATCTATTAGTAATTACTCAAGCAGTAAGAGAAAAGTCTAGTCTATGATTCTTTACCCCCAGATATGAGAGAAAGAGAAGAAGAATTGACAAAAATGAAAAAAAATATCCTGAAGGGACACGTTTCTGTGTATAATCTTGCTAAGTTGTTTCTCCAGATAAATCACTCCAGTCAGCTAGCCTGACCTCCTAGGTGGGAACTTTTGGAAAAAATGATGTTTCAGTTTAGTAGATAAAGCAAAATATGTGAGAAAAAAATCAATTCTGACATGATTTTTTTTTTACACATAAAGAAATTTTGAAATTTAATTTTCTGTGAATTTTCCCATTCAAAAGAAAATAAAAAGAAAAACAGAAAATAAGAATCTCTGAGTTCTGGGAGATCTAGCTTCAATATTTGCTTTGGCTGAGGGAATTTAAATTTGTATTTGCAATTACAGAATCAAGCTATTAGACTCATTTGCATTCTTTATAGTTTGAAACTGCTCTTCCTCCTTTTTTTTTCTCAGAGTTGTTGGTGCTTCAGACTCACAAAACCCCCTTGTTCTGCTATCCACCTCCAGCCACTGAAGATTGTCTTGGAAATGCTGGTTCTCGTTAGAAATGAAAGGGTTAATATGGCCTTCCCTTTCATCAAATGATTGAGCTTGACAGCATGGCTCACAAGATCACACAATCTAACCCCAGAAGTTAATCAACCACGTAACTAACTGCTGCTGAGTCCATGCCAGTCAGGATTGCATACATTCATGTCAAGAGGTTATCCATGTGTTCCCATCTGGAACAATTTCTTACCCATTACACCTAATTCAGATGAACCTCAGCAATAACACTGGGATAAAATCAAGGGTGAATTGAAAGAAACCCATAGCATTAAGAATTTCTTATGGGTTATAGGGACAGTCTGTCATACATCACAGTTGAAGGAAAGGAAAGGAGGAAGCCAAACTGAACATTGCCCAAAGAGGGGGCAAAACGTTTTTTTTAGGGTGTTTTTTAGCAGCTGATTCTACTTTCAGGATAGTCTGGAGTACTGCTTGCAAGAACCTTAAAATGACAGTGGACCATTTCTATTTTGATCATATATTTCTTAGATTTGTCATAGGGTCATTCTAAGCTAGTATCCAGGTAGGATACCTATACAGACAAATATCCATGTCTAGCTGTAAAAATCCAACATCACTATATACTCTGCATAGGTTTCATAAACTTCCAGAGGCCTACAGCATTCACACAGGAAGGTGACAAGGAACGCAATCACTTCATGAAACTCTGAAAGTGAAGAACTAACTACATGGTGTTGTTAAGAATGCTATGAAACACTTTGCTCACTGCTGTTTTGTAGTCATACAAAGTAGTTGAAAAATCCAACAAAGCTGACTAAAAGAAAGGTTGCACAGGCTCGATTGGCAAGCAGGGCAGTAGACTAAATCTCAAAGTTTGTTTTGCATTTCAATCTCTGATACAAGTTCCGTGAGATCAAGTAATTTTACCACTCTGCCTCATGTCTTCATGAGATGTACAAAAGTTAGAAAATGGAATATTAATTGCTAACCATTTTGTTGTTGTTGTTACAATGCTGAGCACTGCTACTATGTGCATAGCCACTATTATGTGCTCATAAAAAGGAATATACTTGTCCTACCAGAACATTAGTGTCTGATTAGAGCCTCCAGGGCTACTACATTCCAAACAATTAATCAGATCCATAGTATCCAAATTGGTCAGGAAGGCTGCAGACATTAAAAATGGGAGGTTTTTGGCCTGCAAGCAAGGAGAGGTCAACATGAACTCAGGAGACCTGTCAGCAGGCCACTCGTTAACAAGGATTTCACCATTAATTATTTCCTCTCAGTACAAAACTGATGCAAGAAATAAAGAGCAGCTAACAGGGTTTAATGAGTTTATTGCAAAAACTTTTGTAGAAAAACTATTTAAGTTTGCACTGTGTTTGCATGTATTTCAAATAATTAAAAAATTAAGTAGAAAGTATCAGAGTTGGAAAAGATATGAGCATACAGAAAAAAAATACTTTAAACATACATAGATTTGATAGAATAGTAACAGAGATTTAAGACACTGATGTTCCATATTAACATGTCTTCATTATATTAACAGTGCTAAAATGAATAGCTGTGCTATTTGCAGTGTCTTTAACAAAAAAGAATGATGTTAGCTCAGTCCCTGTTAATAATTTATGAGGCTGAACTCAACTTATTCACCTCATCTTGCATTCAATCTAAAATCTCCACAAAATAAAAGGCTGTATTTGGCATTAAGTAACAATTTCTTGTTTTAACTTCCATGTCATCACTTCTGTGTTGGAAAATTGCATATAGAGTAGTTTTCCATTTATTGGAAATTTCAGATGCAGTCCCATGTCAAATGGAGGCCACTCTGGGAGTTTTTTATTTTTCCCATTTAAATCTTTTAGGCCCTCAATGCATTTTTAATAGACCATAGAAGAATCAATTAAATCTCGCTATTTGGATGCATTACAGGGTTATGCTCTTGTGGGTATCTAGCTAGTATTAATTAACCAAAGAAGAAAGCCTTTTGAGCTTGAAAATGGTGTAAAATGCTATGTTCACAGATTAAGGATCTCATATCACTTAGAATTGAAAAGTCTTATTAATCATAATAATGCATTGGTGAGTTACGACTTCCAGCTGAAGAAAGTTACATGGAAAAGACTTTATTATCACCTCTATGTAAATCAATGTGTATTCACCATTTGGTTGTCTTAAAAGAAACTGAGCTTTACAATAATTTTGAAAACCTTAACTTTCCAGGATAGTAATGACTTTGATTTGATGTCACTCCCACTCCCACAGCAGTCAAAGAGCTTCCTTAAGAAAATGGTGAAATATTTCATCTCTAATGAATCTTTCTAGCCTTGCTTGTACTTGGAAAATCAACCTGTTTCTGTCCCAATTGGTCTAATAAAAGAACTGTAATGAAATGAGAACAGTAAAGATGGACAGTAGTGAAACAAAAATGAGTCAGATAATTTCATTCTGTTGCTGCTTCTAACAGTAAAGGGGGGAAGAGCAGCATCCTGTCATTGGGCAAACCTGACAAAATATCAGGATGGCTGATGTTTACTTTTGTCTGCTATGTGAAGTGAAAGCCAAAGGACAATCCAGGAAAAAGGAGTTATGATCCTTTAAAAGAAGAAAGACACTTGGTATAAGATTTTTTTAAAATATAATGATTGATGATGTTGTAATTAAATGCTGCACATGATACAGAGTAGCACTCCCTCAACGTTACACCAAGTGACACAGTCATTTTTGGTTTGCTGATGCTATTGTAACATTTTTTGAAATTAGTTATTTTGCTCAATGCTTCAGGCAGGATGTATTACAGAAAAAAAA
>WBNH01008633.1:0-35433 GCA_013401255.1 Urocolius indicus | reverse complement strand
ATATTCACAGAAGCTGTAACTGTGGGGAAGAACTCATGCCAAAGAAGCTCATTAAAACTATGCCCAGAAGAGGCCATGTCCTGAGGGAGGGATCCTCTATCTGCAGAAGCTGCAACTGTGGGGAAGAACCCATGCCAGAGATACTCAACAAGGACTGCATCACATGTGAGGAACCCTGCATCGACAGAAGCTGTAGCTGCTGGGAACAACCCACACCAAAGAAGTTTGTTAAGGACTGTGTCCCATGGGAAGGACCCCGTATCAGAGCAGGAGAAGAATGCAAAGAGTCGTCCTCATCTGAGAAAAGTGGCAGAGTCCTTCTGTGAGAGACTGACCACATCCCTCATTCCCTGAGCCATTGAAGGGGGAGGAGGTAGATATATCCGGATCAGTGGGCTGATCCTGGGAAGAAGGAAGGGATGGGGAAGGTAGATTTTAAAGTACTGGTTGTAATTTTCTCATCATCCTACTCCCTTTTTGCTTTTTGTTCTGTTCTATTTCATGTAGGTAGTAGAATAAACTTTCCTACTTTCCTCTAGAGTACTGGAGTCTGTTTTGCCCAGAACTGTAATTGGCAGTGAGCCCTCCCTGCCCTTGTCTTAATCCACAAAAACCTTTATTTTTTTTTTTTTTTTCCCCCTTCCAATTTCTCACAGCAGCTGAATTGGCCAATTTTGTTGTTGTTGTAGGGTGAGATAATTTTTTTTTTTTTATCCTGTCCTTCGTGCAAGGTGACCTAAACTTTTGCAGACTTGACTTTGAAATGCACGTGTGTGCCTCTGCACTCGCTCCAGCCTCAGCTGTGCGGGAAGGTGTCCGTGTGGAGCGACGAGCGTGTTCTTCAGCTGCATGGGGAAAGGTTGCAAGTAGCAGAGGGAAATTTTAAATAGAAGGAAAAAGGAGGAAAGTTCCTACTTTAAATAACACGAGTGGCATGAGTTGGTTTTGGGCACATTTGCATAACGTGGCTCTGTACAGGATAAACGTGGCTTTATAACACAGAGAACATAAAGCTCCTGTAGCGTGAAACACGCTTTTGATACTCGGGCTGCTCAAGTTTAAATTGTCACTAGTCCTTTTCCCAAGAAGGTGATGGTGAGCTACACCAGCGCCGTGTCTCTGCATCGCTCCTCTCTGTTCTGTTCCTTCACTGAGGTCCTGGGAAGGTCGTCACTGATCTTCTGGAAACAACCTGATTTCTTTCAGGTGCTGTCTTATTGGAGTGGGGACACTTCTCTCCCTTCTCCAGCTATTGTCTCCCTGCGGGGAGGGCCTTGTGCCGTGTCAGGGAGCTGGAGGGGCTGCAGGAGGTTTCCCTCCGCCCGGGCCGGCTCTCAGGGTGCCGCTGCCCTCGGGTGCACAACCCTGATTTATTTCCAGTCCTTGCCTACCGTTAGCTTCGAGTCCCACTTCTTCCTTCCTCTCCGCTTCCTTTGCAACGAGTGTCTGAGGTTTCACTTCTCCATAGCCCAGAGCCAGGCGCATGCTCTCTCAACGAGCTCGAACTAATTGAGCATCCTTCCCCAACCTGCGTGAGGCAGATCCACGCTCACCATCAGCCCCGGATGATGCCAGATTATTTGAGGACGTGCAAATGGCTTTTAGTCTGAGGATAATAATTTATAGCTATATGTTTTTTTCTTCCCCCCCCCCTCCTCCTTCCCCCCTCCACAAAATCCTGCTTCCCCATCATAAAAGGAGGAGGCCGTTGTTTGTCTCTCAGGCTGATGAATAGTAAGAAGTTAAAAAAAAAAAGCCATCCTCTGAGGCAGTGCTTAGCATGGGGCTTGTTATTTCTTTTGGACAGGAAGTTTCTTTGGTCTCTCAGATGTTTTTACGGCAACTTTTGTTTGGGTAAAAATATTACCAACACAATTTCAGAAAAAAATAAAAAATTTTAAAAAAAAAGGCAGTTTCCCATGCATTTGAACTTCTGTAAAGCCTTTCCTGTGTTCTCACATTCAAAGGGAGAACAATAATTACATCATTAAGAATGGGAATTCAGCCACGAAACACCTTTTAAGACTGAGGCATGTCAGGGTATTTTACCCTCTCTGAGGCAACCTGAGCCAGCGTTTTTGTTGTCAGCTGTTTGTAGCCAAACGCTTACACGGGGAAGAGTGATGATAATTGACTTGTAAGGTGAACAGGTCTTTTTTTAGGGTTTGTAGTTATTTGCCAGGGAGGAACATTTTGAAGCAAAGTCGTGGTAGGACAGCCTCACTGAATCATGTTGAAGTGCTTACTTGAAGCGAAAAAAAAAAACAGCAGAGCCCAACGAAGCAAGCTCTTGCCAGCAAAGCCTTTGGTATTTTTCACAGGGAAAAAAAAATGGGGGGAAAAAAAAAAATGTCATTCCCTGCACAGCATTCGTTCGTGCATGTCATTAATCCTCACTGTCTCCTATCCATCTCCCCCTCCCCTCCTGTAAGTGACCGCGATGCTGATACCTACCAGATGGTATAGGATTGGAGATGTTTGAAAAAGTGGGCACTTATAGATATTCTGAACTTCAGTGTTGCATAGAAAAATACCGCTATTTGTGTACTGGGAGGTACTGCGAAAAGCAGGGATGCAAGGACATGCGTTCCATAACTTAGCGAGCAGATCCAATGTGTGTGTGTGTGTGTGTGTGTGTATATATATATATGGACAATCCTTGGTTGATCTGGTTGTTACTCAACCCTACGTAAGTGATGGTGTTTATGACGCTGTTTTTTCCCTCTCCTTATGTTAATATTCTGCTGTTGTGCACGTTTTCATACCTGGAGCATCTAGACTTGTGTATTTAGCTTGTGTCTTTGAGTGGAAGGGGTGCGGAGGGCTCTTTTATTTTGTGGTCAGATGTGGGAGATGCTGTGGATGAGCTGAACTCGCTGCTGATGAGGCCAGCCTTCCTGCAAGCGCCCTGCAAAAACGCTGCAGACAATGCTCCAGCAATCCCCTCAAATCCAGCTGCTGTCCGTGGGCCAAATTCTTCCCTCATTAACACCCAGGAGGCCTGTGGTGACTTTAGAGGATTTATCCTGGGCTAAAAACCGAGGGCTGTTTAATTCCGTACCAAATCTTCCATCCTGGAAGATGACTCTACCAGTGTGCTTCAGATAATATTCATGTCAAGCCAAACTGGCTCTGTGTTCTTGTCCAAACCGAATAACTACAGTAGCGCTAAGCTTGCTTCATTTTCTTGATTGCAAAGTCGTTTAAACGTTACCCGTGCACGGCATCACGGGCTGCCAAGACGTGGGAGCACTGTCGGGGTCCATGGCACAGGATTTGTACCACGTTCCACTGGCCGCAGATCGCTCCGGGCTCAGTTTTCCCAGTGATGGGCTCTCACCTCCGTGTGAGTCCTTTCTGATGCAATGCTGTTCCAAACCTTGTGAGGGGAAAGGAGGCCCACAGCACCCTCAGGTTGTTTCCCCTTGCAGAGAGAGAGAGAGGAGCTGTGGGTGCTGGCGTTGGGCAGTCGCGTGGCAGGAGCAGCAGCTGGAGCGCGGCCGCAGCCTGCAGCCCCGGCAGCGTGGATAATCCTCCCCCGGAGCCCCGCAGAGCAGCTTCAGCGCTGCAAAGGTTGGAGCTGGGACTGCCCTGCACCTCGGCATCTGCAAGAGCAGGACGTTGCAAAACTGGCTAAAACCCAAACCCGGCTCTTTTTGTGGGCGCAGTTAGCAGCACGGGAGAACTTTCTAATCACCAAACACCGGCCTTTGACCGAAGCCCCTTCGGCTGCTCGATCTCGTCTTCCCCAGCCACCCTCACCAAACGCCAGCCCTTCTGGGCAGTAAGAAACTCGGCGGCTTTGTTAGATTTTACAGGGTTTTTTGAGGCCCTTTGAGGGTGGAACACGATGGCACATTCCCTGCCCCTTCCCCGGTCACCAAGAGGCCTTTCCCCCTTTCTGTGTCTGTTACTCGCTGGGATGTATTTATGTTACCTGTACTTAAGCACGTGTTTTTAAACGCTGTAATCATCTGGCTCAGTTTCAGTGTGTAAATGAAAACTGTGAAGGATTAATAGCAAAGCAGAGGGACCATCCTCACACGAAGTCGGGCAAGTGTCCGGGACACCCACTCCCACGGATGTGTGGGTGTGTGTAGGTGTGTTTGCATCCCGACATACTGATTGCAGGTCAAACTGAAGCATACAAAATGCTCTTCTGATCCTCGTAGCTGTGAAAGCACGAGGAGTTTCACCTGAAGTGAAGGAGATGTTTCCAGCTCCAGCAGAAAGGCTGTTGTGCAAAACTTGGTGAAATGCAAACATTCACCTCCTGGGTGGAGGAGAAATTCCCTCCTTCCCTTAGGAATTTCTGTGCCTTGTTCAGTCGAGGCCCTTTTAATCCCTTTTTTTGCTATATACTAGGGGTTGAAATATCTTCATTACACTAAAGAAAGCTTTAGGAAAACAGCAAAGCCTGTGCAACTGATGGTGAAATCGTTCCCCGTGAATGTGAAAGACGGGGATCGTTAATGCAGACAAGTAGCTAACCTTTAGTGATAATCAAGCCAGTGGTATAACAATCTGAGTCATCAGGCCTAACGCTAGATGAAGGGATGGGAAGAAGCAAGCAAACATCAAGAGAAAATGTCGGAAGAATTAGGTAAGAAGTCACAAACGATTTTGTTTTTCTCCCGCTCGCCTGTGAGCTGGTTGAGGAGAACGAATTCAACAGGAACGAATTCAACATCCTGGCTGGCCAAAGGTGGTTGAACTTCAGCCACGTTGAAGAGCGCCCCGTGTCCAGGAAAGGAACTTTGGAAGTTGCTGTTGCTGTGCTGATGTTAGATTGAGTGTTCAGGATAAACAAAAAAAAAAGCACAACTGGGAAAAACGACTCCGGGAAGGTTTAAGTTTAAAGAGCAGTTTTAAATTATGCAGAGGAGGAGATGGCGACAGAAATTAAAGGAAAACTGGAGAACTGATACTGGTGACATTAATGCATGAGAAATTATTTGATAATACCTCCAAGCACTTTTGAATGGAAAAGGTCAAAGTCAAAAGAAAACTGCTGAACGCTCTGCACAGCTATCTGAAGGTGCTGCCCTGGAAGGCAGAAGAAGTGAAACAAAAGGTTATTTGCCATCAGATAGAGAAAATAAAATAAACAGATTAAAAATTTCTCTCGCTTCACACACGTGAGTGTTCTTAAAGACCGAAAAAGAAAAACCCCACCCTCCTCTGTGTAAAACTAAATCTCTGTGAGGGGAAGTTCTTTTGTTCCCCAAAAGTCACAACTTTTCGGCAGATACTTTCAAGGATTGTGGTTGGTGGGAGGGAGGGGGCAATAAAGGAAGAGAGTAGCTTAGGTTGAAAACACACTCGGAACCCAGGGAAATTGTTTCTCTGTGTTTGCCATCAATGGGTTGCAATTTACACTTGGCATTAGAGAGAAATACTGGACATAAATGATACAGAAAATTTTACAGAGAGCTGCCAAATTTCCAAAAGCCAAAAGAAAAGGAGTATTTGTAGAAATTGGACAGATTATGAACAGATGCCCTGATAGTCACATGATAAGTGGAAATTTAGTTTCATAATCTGATTAAAAACAGAGGATTGAAATCACAGAAGGAAATAACCAAGAAATGATTCAGATGTGTACGCGGCATGACTTAGTTAACTCGACTTAAGTGAAAATTCATAAACTGCGGGTAGAGCATGTAAGAGCAGCTGAAATCTGGATGATGAGATATAATCCTGCGTCCTGCGATTTTACTAAAGGAGGGGAAAACAGGACAGTTGCAATTAGAAACTCGTTGTACGTAAGGGGCGGGGGGGGGGGTGTTGTTGATGGTGGAAATAGGCCTGAAAAAAGATTGCCTCCTGCTCATCTGCTTCAGCATGAATCGGTCGTGATTTCGACAAATTCAAGTTGCTTTGTTTGCAGGTTTTCAAGGGAATAGACGTGGAAAAATCAAAAGAGGGTAGTTTGTGAGCAATAGGAGAGGAGCAGGCATTTGGCAGGAGAATGTCAGTCACTACCCAGCTTGGGAGAAGCCTTTTAGGTCCAGCGTGGCGAGTGATCTTGTTAGGTACATGCACGGCACACGCCAGGTCTTCATGTTGGGGAAGGCCACGGTACACTTTCCTCTATGCTCTTTATTTTTCCTGGATGAATTGCAGGGAAGCTCTCCTGATGGCTGTGTGCCCCACAAGAGCTGCGTGCCTTTGAGAGGCAGGGGCTCCTGGAGAGGTGCGGGACCCGTGGGACCACTGCTGCCATGATCTACTTTCCTGACCCACGGAGACATCGGTGCTGGAGCAGAGGGAACAAGGCAGGGAAGCTGTCAGGGAGAGCCGGGGTGGCCTAGATGTGAATAAAGCAAGCGAGCAAGCTAGCTTTGGTCTTTAAAAAGAGTAAAGAGCTTTCACTTAAGAAACGGAGCAATGTTGTGAGTAAAGAGTTTTCATTTAAGAAATGGAGCAGTGTTGTGAAAAATAGCAGGACTCTGTGTTTCAGTTAAAACTCGCAAGCTAGCAAGCGCTCAGCAAGATAGATGGTAAAGTGGCATTAGAGACGTGCCCGTGTTTCAGCCTCATCAGGCCCAGCCCGCGGCACTGCCAAGCACGGGGACACACACGTGGGCGCAGGCTTCACTGGCAGCCCCCAGCACCCTCCTTCATCCCCACTCCTCACCCTCACCCACCCAGGGAGACAAGCCCCCACTGGAACGGGCTGGGAGAGCCCGGCCTTGTACAGTTGGGCAGTCGTGCCGTGGCTTTTGGGCTGCTTTTGGGAGAGGGCAGCGCGTGTCCCGCTGTACGTCGGTCGGGCGCAATGGCAGCTGTGTGCACGGGAACGCTCCGGAGCGAGCGCGACCCACAAACGTTTGGCAATCGTTCAGAAAAGGAGCTTAATCTGTTCTCATCTAAGCCCCGTTTCTCTCTTTGCCTGCAACATCCCCATCCGTGATGTTGTGTTTGATGCCGGATCGCGGCGTTAGCGCGAAGATGTCAGGAAACAAAATAGATACCCAGGTTGTCAGCAAAATGTTTTTAGAAAGCCTTTATTTCCTTTATTTTTTGGGGTTTTTTTTCTGAGGTGTTTTTTTCCCCGATGAGCGTGTTCAGAGGCGTTTGGATTACAGGCTTCAAGGCCGTTTTGCTTTAATCTGAATTAACATCTTGTTAGTGAAACGCGGCAGTCCGTCATAGCCTAATCTCACCTGTTTCTCGAACAAAGGGAGAACAAAACCTCTTTCCGTGGATATATTTCCTTAACGATTAGGCCTGGAACGGATACTGAAGTGAAATTCACATGATTACCATTTGGAAGGCGAAACCTGAGGTTTGCGGTGGAAACAACATTCTGTTTTTTCCAGGAGGGATAATATCATATCCATATGGATATTACTTTGTCATCGCGCGCGCCTGTTCTCTCCCTACCCAGCTTTAATTCTTTGTCTAGTTATTCAAATTTCAGAGGCAGGATTCACTTATTCGGGGACTCATTTTACGAATTGCTAGAAAGAAGCCGGGATTCTGTGTAACCACAAGGAGAGCAAAACCGCTGCAGTTGATAAAAGAGTACGGCTGCACGGCTCGGTGGGGAAAAGGGGGTTTAGCTCCCTTCCTGTTTTGTTTTTCCCTTCCTTGCTCGTTTTTAGCTCCAACTCTTTTAACATTGAACTGGCAAACTCCATATCTTATTAGCTTCGTTTATTACGGATCGAATAAAAACTGCAAACAGCCTGGCTCTGCGAGCAGAGACGAGCCAGGAACGTGCCTGCGGGATTTATACAGACGAGCTCAAAGGTTTGCGACGCCCCGTGTCCCGCCTGCCGTCCCGCTCGAGCCCAGAGATAACCCCCTGTCACCAGACAGAGCATCCACGCGCGTCAAACCCCCAGCCAAGGCCCGGCGAGCGGTTTGACAAATGTAACACTTGGCTCTTTAAGCTCATAATTTCTTGGGGGTAAATATTAACTTTGATGCCTAATAATTCATTGCGTTTCCGAGATCCGATTTGGAGGAGAGGCGAGCTCCAAAGGCTGTGTAATCGATGGCATCGTGGTTCCTAACCGTTTTATCTCTCTCTGTTGCAGGCCATTAGCAGTGTGACATGTAGGCTGAACAGTAATAAATGCCCATTGTTCTTTTTACGAGCATCTCGGAATAAGTCCATATACTTTGGTTTTTTTTATCTTAGTTTTCCTGCCTGGAGTTGCAGGATGAGGTCCCCTGAGCGCAGAAACCCACCTCTTTTTTTCTTACCCCATAAGGATGTCTCAGTCCCATAGCTGACAAAGGAAAGAGCTTTTCTCGGGGTTTGGGTTATTTGTTTGTGTCTTGTTCGTTCTTTGGGAGAGTGAAGAAACGAGTGCGCGACGGTCACAGCGCAGATTTTGGGGACGCATTTTTGGCAATCATAGGAGAAGCCGTTTATAACGTGGCCACTTGGGTTTAATTTGCTGACTCTGAGACACGTCGTGTTAATGAGGAGCGTGCTCTGCACCCAGGGCTTTGGCACAGGCTTGTGGGTGCCCCGCGGCAGGGACATCTCCTCCGGGGTGGGAGCAGCCAGTGCCAGGGGCCCGGGGCTGCACAGCTCTGCACCTGCCTGCTCTCCTGGGTGGAAAACCTGGGGGGATACGACGGCCAAGGTGCTCAGGGCACAAGGAGCTGTGTGCAGGGCCAGGAGAAGGGAAAGGCCGGCAAGTGCAACTAGTGGCAAGGCGTTTGGGCAGGAAAGGCAGGCTGCCTCTGCGGCTGCTGCGTCTGTCTCCCGCTAATATAATAATCCCAAGTTTGGGGTTTTCTTTGTTTTGTTTTTGTTTTTCTGTAGAAACCTCTGCATCTTTTTATAGAGAAAAATGTTTGGATGAAAAAACAAAAACAACATAGGGTATGTGTATGTTTTATGCTCCTAAAGTGAAACTTGTTTAACCTAAAATAGTTTGCAAACGCTGTCTTATATACGTTTCGGGTTTTGGTTTTTGTGTTTGGTTTGGTGTTTTTTCCTCCCCCCCCTCCCCACCTCTTCCCAAGTCGAATGAAATCTAGTAGGCTGGGTCTAGGAATTTATACAGCTGATGGCTCTAAGTCTTTCAGACTACCCGACATATGGATAAACCATGCACAGATTTAGCGGGTCTGTCTTTATGTTAAAACGTATACGTGATAAAAATATATGACTGGGGAGAATTTGTGCGGTTAGCGCTGTTTCATTCGGAAACGCTCCAAGACGTTCAGCAAAATTACGTTTTCTTTTCCAGGGGATCTTCACAATGAATCGATAACCCTTTTTTCCCAGAGACTTTTCCGCACGCGTTTCTCGGCCATTTGATGCAACAAGGAAGGGGGGCTCGCAACCATTTTTTTTTTCCCCGCCGGTGCCAGGTGCTGTTTGTTGAAAGGAGCGCAGGCAGTCGTCGCAGGTGTATATTAGGCATTAGCCAGACGTAAAGATATCGGCCAAAAGTGCCTCCTGACTGGCGGGTTTGTTTTTTTTTTTTTGGTTTTTTATATGTAGTTTTAGGTCTCAGAGAGGTCCGCAGAGGCAGATGCCAGGCTGCGCGCCGAGGAAGGGCTTCACCCCCAATCAGTCAGAGCCCATTTGTCCATCCCTCGTCAAGCGGTTCTCGCTGAGCCTCTCCGGGGGGAAGAAAAGAAAGAGGAATATAGTTTTCTAGAATCAAAAGTTATCTTCGAATGTTTTTAGGAGTATAGTCAAGGAGTAAGGATGTTTTAATTTCTGATTTTCCAGCTCATGGGTCATATTTGACCAACTGCTTTCAGCAGAAGACATGCCACTTTGTTGAGCTATTTAGGAATCAAAAAGACTGTCTTAATTTAAAACAAGGAGCCTTTGTTTTAGTTGGTGACTGCCTTGTGAAATTTTTCAGTTCTCAGCGGGTTAACCAGGGAACAGGGGCAGAGTCATAATTGGCCTATTTAGAGTATTTTGCATGTGAATAGTGTGTTAGTGAAGCATTACTAAGTCTGTTGTGAGTGACATGGTGATTAGAATTTAGATTAGGGAAAACACATTCTGTACTTTATCAAGTACAGTAATTAGTTCAGTCAGTAAAAGTTGATTACAAGTAACGATAAAGTTAGATTTTTGGTGCTTAATTTTAAAATTTCTTTATTAAATGGTAAATTTGTTCTTAATATAAATGGCAGCATCTACACCTGTTTTATTGCGTATCAGAATAATTAAAAGAACAATGTGTTCAATGCAGAGTATAATCAGGGGATTTATATATTATGGGTAAGTTTCAACGTAGTTTATAGCAAATAGAACATTACTCAGGAAATTGTTCTTCTGTCATAGTCTCGGAGAGACTGATATTTTTCCTCGCAGCGTGGGTCAGAGAAATGTTTTCTGCCGTTTCATGGGAACGAGACAGTCCTTTCCCGGCTGAGAAAGCGTTGCCTTTACTGGGATGCGTCTTGTTAGTTAACGGTACAGGCATAAAACGGATATATTGAAAGTCCTGGTGCTGCCACTGCCGCTGCTGTACAAAAGCCGTAATTGTTTGGGGTTTTCTGAGGTGCCTTCTTTTTCTTTTCCTTTTTCTTTCTTTCTTTCTCTTTTTTTCCACACCCTCCCCCCCCCCCAACCCCGATAGCACTGCAAAAGAAAAAAAATTTATGTATTAACACCGTGTCATTTTGTGTTCCCGTTTCCATCCCGTATCATGTGCAGCCTGCTGTGCAGGTTTTATTTAACGTCGCAAGACCTGATCCGTTCGAGTCACAGGCAGGAGTTTTTGCCTTGTGCAGGGAGGGGTAGACAATGAGGCTGTGTCGCGCACACTGAACCAACCGCTCCGTCAGCAGCAGGATTTTGTTGTCTTTGTTTTTTCCAAGTTTTATTTCTCTGTTGTGGTTGAAATCCCGCGCGCTTAAACTGTCTTCGTTTGTGAGCGAAGGAACTGAATTAATTACCTCCAAATACACAGAGCTCCCAAAAAGTTGGTAAAGCACCCGGTTACGTTTGGATAAGTAGGCGATAAGTCTCCTTTAAACGTTGAATAATCCTGCCTTAAATGAATTACCCTGCGTTTCCCTAGTTAAGGGAAAAGATGCTCGACTGGAAATTTTTGTCATGTCTCCTTTAAAGATCTGGCAGGTTCTTCTTCCGTTGCTTGTGGAAGGTCTCTTTTACTGCGTTATTTTTAGGAATGAGAGATAGCTAATGATGAGGAAAGTCGGGTTTAACATGCACGCGCACACACATATGTATTTTTAATCTTTTAGCAAAGTCTCCTTGGAGGTGACATGGATATTGGCAACCCAGGAGCGCTCTCCCCCACTAAGCCTGGCTCCCAGTACTATCAGTATTCTAGCAATAACCCCCGGCGGAGGCCTCTCCACAGCACCTCTATGGGTGAGTGACTTTTGTGTTCAACCTTTTATTTTCGTTTTTTTTTTTTTTTTTTTTCCTATTTCAACAAATAATTGCGAGTTTCGTCCTGTTTAGCGATACTTTGAAATAAATACAATAAGTGGCAAGGGCGCCCGCGTCCGCCGCCGGCGCGCTCGGAGGGGATTGTTAGCCGGTTGCTCCTCTCTGTCCCTCTTTGTCGAGTGTGCAAGGAGCCTTGAAAAATTCCCTTTTTCAAAGCAAATCTGAAAACAAAGGCCAAAATATGAACAATTTTCCAGCATTTTTACTGCTGGACCTCAGTGCGGTGGCATCCAGCCGGTGTTTGCCAAACCGCTGCGAGGCTGGCGTGAGACAGCGGGGCAGGACGGGTGGGTCTGTAGAAAACCTCTGTGCAAAAGCAGAACGAAACCAAAAAGCCTGTCTTATGGAGACACCGTTTTTGTCTTTTTCAGAAGTACAAACAAAGAAAGTTCGAAAAGTTCCTCCAGGTTTACCATCTTCAGTAAGTACCCGCTCATCTGCTCGCTTGCTTGCTTGCGCCCGCGGTGGCTTTGTTTGGTTGCAGGCAGATAGAAACGAACCCGCTCCCGGGCTCGCCGGGCACTAGGGGCTTGAGGACAAGGTAAGGAGAGTTTAAAACAATCTCATCCCTTGTCCCTACTGGGAAGTGATTAATTACACGGTAGGGAAAAACGTGTGCTGCTGACGAGGAACTTGGAGGGGCGGCTGGCGAAGAGCTGGCGTGGGCGGTGCGCGTACCTGTGCGGGGCGAGCGTCCCTTCCACGTGCCGCTTCGCTTCTTTGTCGGGCTGATGGTGATTTATGGACTTGCATGCTCAGAGAGGATTTATGAGAAGTTTCCACGGGTCTCGTCCTGGGATGCGGGGCTCACGTCTTCATTTTCACGTGAGGGCTCTGAGCTCTTGGTACTTGCAGCAGAAGCTGTCTAGGGGTGACGCCAGGTGTCAAGTGCTGGCATCCAGCTGCTGCCAGAGGCACTCTGGGTTGCTCAGGCAGTAACGACAGAGCTGGTAATTACCCAGGGTTTTCCCCGATATTTTAAAGGATGTCCCCGACACCTCTTCGTGTAAGGGGGGTTGCGGATGCCATCCAGCGACGCTGGGCGCATCTCTCCGCGTCCTGTCGTGAAACGTTCGCGCGGTGCAGTCAGAAGTTGGTGTTTCTCTCTTGGTTTCGGTGGAGTCCTTTGTTTCGTGAGCCGAATCGTTAGTTAATTCATTTTAATTTATTTTCCCATCATCGTGTTTCCCTGGAAAAAAAAAAAACAAACAAACCACAAACCACAAAAAGCTGTACCAAGGTGCGTTGCATCTTTTGAGAGCGTTTCCTTCCAAATCCATTAAAATATATAGAAGACAGCAGGTTCAGAATTAATTGCAACAACACTTGAGCAGATACAGCGTAAAGAGCAGCACGGCTTGACGAGTGTGTTTTATTACACTCTTTTTATCCCCTGCTTCTTTTCCCTGCTGTTGCTTCCAAAATGCATCTTTACTCCATCAGTACCTGCGAACAGAAACCGAACCGCTCAGTGAAGGGAGAGCTTCCCCTTCATACCTGACGGCTCTTGTTTGGTTTTGCGCCTTTTAAAAGTCTGGTTTTTAGGAGAAGCTGAGTGACAGTCAGTCCTGTGGAAACATGTAACAAATTGACGTGTGGGTTTCAGGTGGATTTCGTGGTTTTTTAGCGTAAATCCAAGGTAAAATTTGCAATCGAGCAGACTTGCGAAGCTGCAGTTACTGTTAGTGGCTGTGCTGCTGAACGGTTGGTTCACTTCCACTCACTTTATATATATACATATATATATATATATGTATAAAATAACCCTTCAATCTGAGAGAGAAAGACTCCCGTGAACATCCTAATTCAGCCGCAGGGATTATTGTGATCTTTGCAATGTTCAACAACTGCAAACCTAAATCTCCTCCTAAAGCTGTTGAAACATGGGCATCCTAAAATCGCAGGTTTCCAGCAAAGGAATAAAACTGAGGGTTTTGTTCTCTGATCCAAATGAAGTTCCCACACGTGTCTTTTAAATTTATTTCACTGTGTGGGGTTGGGGTTTTTTTTGGTTTTGGTTTTTATACGGGCTCCTCTCGCAGCAATAGTTTAAACTTCCTCCCCAAAGGTTTTTTTTGCTGTGACGCTTGGAAGTTAGAGGTGGATTTAATTTAGCTGAAACTCTAGCTTTTAATAGTTGTTCTGACAACTTCCCGCGACCTGTCCCTCCCGGCTCTTTGCAGGAGGCAGCACGGGGAAGGGGAGGCAGAGCCACCGGCGTGCTGGGAGGCAGGGACGGCTGCTGCTGCCCTGCTCTGCCATTCCTGATGGATCAGGAATTGTGCCTGCTTTTTCTTCAGCAGATATAAAACAACCAAAGGCAATGCACCCTAATCCTGCCTTTCTTTTTCATGTGATGCAAGGTATTTCTCTGTAGACAGGTGAGCATCTCCGGATGTGGACGGGGATGTTTTTGTTGTTAAGGGACAGTTTCAGTCCCCCATCTCTGCCCTCGCAGTGTGGGGAGGAGCAGCAGCCTTTCTGCAGGGAAGGGCGACGTCTGAGGGATTCAGAACTGCTGCAAAAGTTTCTTTTTTTTATGGGTTGCTCCTTGAAATGAAAGGCAATTTCTGATCAGTCTCAGACATGTGCTTCCTTCGCTCCTCCATGTATGCAGTGGTTGCACGGAGCAGAAGTGCCACGGCTCGATACCCTTCCGTATTTCAACAGTACTTTTAAGTGACGTTATCTCGGCGCAGAACATGCACTTTAAATACTTCAAATTGTTTTAATGAGCCGTACGATTTATTAGAGAATAAAACAGAAGGAGATATTCCTGAGTATCTTTTAATCACCCGCGGCTCGGCGTCGCGAATACAAGGCTAGGGAAGGAACAGCCCTTTGTAAGCGAACACACAGATTAGGCATTTGGTCTTGGTGCCTCCGTTATAAGATGAACCATACCTTTAATTTGAGATCATACTGCTTTGGGAAAGGCACCTGTGCGCCTCCAGCGGAACGAATACCACGTAAGAGGTCAGATGATGTTTAGGTTATAGATTATGTCACACTGAGCTGTCAGGATTGATGATGCTGAGTGAAGTATGTGCATTTATAAATTGACTAACTAGATTATAATGTACTTAGTCGATAGGGTGGAAATATTGCTGTATTTCCCTTAAAATATGTATATTAACTTGTTCTCAGTGTGATTTATGCGGTGGATATGGAGATTAATGCAGCAGCGTTTGTGAAAGCAGTTATTGTTGATTAATTCATAAGTAGTCTTATAAAAATTTCAATGATGAATGATAATAAATATGTTGTATCAGCTCCCCTTTATTGTAAGAAATGGCTACGAGTTTGGAAAACAGAGCAAATTAAAAGCGTGGAAACAATCGGAGTTTGAAAAACAACGGAGGTTCGAACTGAAAGTGGTGTGAAGGAGGTGATGGTCTCCAAGGTGTGCTCTGGGTATGGGGGCTGTGCCCCTGGCCAGGCCCTGCCCGTGCTGGGCCCCTGGTCTCAGCTGTAGCTCGTCACAGCAGTGGCAGGCGCTCTGCAGCCCCTTCCCAGTGCGCTCACAGCAGCCTCTCTGCCGCCTCTCCCATCTCTCCTCGGGCACTCGTGTGCAGGGCCCCCGTCCGTGATACAGTGCATCCTAACGTGGTTCTTTGGGCTTAGAGACTCTACCCAGTCTCTTTAGGGCAAGGGGTTTTACTGGGACCACTTCATACTGGAGTTTTCTGCCTTCAGGCAGGAGCCTGGAGAGCCTTGGTCCCACTTGAGCGGTGCGATGAGGGTCTGGGTGTTCTGGATTGAGACAACTGAAAGTGAGATATGGGCACGGCTGTGTTGGGAAAAGGACATTCTTCTGTGTTCCCTGTTGAGGATCCACGTGCCTTTACAGAGCTGTGACACAGTAAGGTTTTGTACCAGGGCTGGTGCATTGTGCAATCCAGGTGGCTTCTCTGTGGAGTCACCTGCTCACCCTTAGCCCCAACCATTCTGGGATTCTGTGAGCCTGAGGCCTCCATCCATCCATTGGCTGCTGTTGGTTTAATGACATCTGACCTTTCACATTGTTTGCCAGGTGATGTGACATTTTCTGCCTTTCTTATCGTGGCCAGTAAGAGCCAGGATTGAGCAAGCTACGCTGTTCTGTGTGGCTGGTTGGAAGTGCCTGTGAAGGAAAGGAACGCAGAGTCTTTGGGAGAAAATGAGAGCACAGAGAGAAGGGCTTGGGTTGGAGAAGTCACGTCTGAGCGGTGTTTTACAAGAACTTTTATCATCCTGACTTGATTCAGTCCATCACAGCGGCACTGTGCCAGGAGAGCGGTGGTGTCTGATGGGTCTTGGCTCCCAGCATGTCGCGCCGAGTTCAGAGATCAAGCCTTCACAGAGACCTTCGGTTGCCAGTCATCTGCAGGCGTGGTTCAAGTGCATTTTTTTTTGCTTTCTTGGAGCAGCACTGCATGCTGCAGCAGAAGGAGGGCTTACTGAGACCAAAGCGGGAGCAGTCAGAGGAGCACAGCTGGTGATATTCGTTGCCTTTTGAGGCCCTGCGTGGCCAAGGCAGGCTTTTTTGCCTCTGAGAACGAAGATGGGTGCGTGAGCCCAGCAAGGGCCATCTGCAGGCTTCTGCATCTCAAGTTGCTCTTGTTTGTGGTGAAGCTTTCCAGTACTGTGCCTGAATAGAATGAATTGCTCAGCTCATGCATTTCCTCCATCATCAGTGCTTTTTTCTTTCAGTGTGATTATCATCTAGTAGCTGTGCAGTTGTTTGGCACAGTCTCATCTTCCACTTTCTCATTCCATCTCATCTTCCACTTCCCTTCTCCTTGGACTCTCTTTATGACCACAGCAAGACCTCCCGCTCCCTTAAGCTCCACATGAAGAGAGGATGGCTGCAGCTGTTTGATCCCTGTTTGTGGCAGACCTGGGAGCTCTAACCCAAACTGAAATCCCATCTCTTGCTCTCACTCAGGGGAGAGGCATTCTTGCTCTCACCCCACGATGGCAAACGCAGCTCTGAGCCTGTCCAGAGTCCCTGACCACGCTCTGCTCCTCGCAGCCACCTCCCAGGGAGGACAGAGGATGCAGCGGAGCCCGAGCTGCTGACGTGAGCTACGGGATGAGGCCCCCGTGGCCTCGTGCAGCTGCTACAGGAGCATCTGAAGTTGCTCAGCAGTGTAACCACACTGTCTGAAGTCACAGTCCCAACCCGCAGCTTTGGCTGCCGTGGCTCCGTGGCCACAGAGAAAACACAGAGCTGGTGTGAGGATGCGTCGGGGTGGTGGTGGGGGGCTCACGTTACAGTACAAGGGGCTGTCGGTGTGTAGTAGAACGAGGCAGGATGATGTCAGTTACCCCAGCTTGCACCTTTGCTGACGGTACATCCTGAGCAGGCCACGATGCAGTTGTTGTTTGGCAGCTGTGCTGAGCTGCAGGCCCTGAAAGCCTTGTGCCAGCCACCCTGTGGACAGCAACAGGGTTGACGTTCAGCAGGTCCAGGCTTCAACAGAAAACGGCTTTCCTAGTCCTGGGACCCCATGCTGGGACCCCATGGAGTTGTTTCAGCCTGTGCTTATTTCCTCATGTCTCCTCGAGCAGAGTTGGAGCATCCTCCATCCATGAGACCAGCTGCAGGGAAAAGGAAAGAGCAGAAACTGTGATGGTAAAAGCATCCATAGCCCTGCCCTGGCACAGCCCTTGAGTGCACTTGTGGCTTCAGCCTGTGCTCATGGTCACGTCTTCCTGCTTCCCAGCATTAACCTTTACTCTTAATAAAACCAACAGCTTTAAAATAAGTAAAAGGCTTAAAAAATGGTGGGAAGAGGAGTTGATGGCTCCTCAGGTCGAACTGTCTCCTTGGAAGCTGCATCTGTAGCAGCCCTTGGGGAGGAGAGGTGACCTCTTGCTTGGGAAGGAGACTTGGGGCTCAGCTTGCCCCTTTGCCAGGGGCTTAATCCATGCCCACGGCACCCACTTGACTCGGTTTGTCAGATAGATGCGAGTGGGCTCAGGGTGAAGGAGCGGGGTCTGGCAGTAGGAGCAGGGCTGCCCCGACGAGTGTAGATGCCCAGAGAGTTCTTGTGAAGAACGTTTTACAGACAGAATAAAGAGCAGGAGAAGTCAAATGTCATCTCAGTTGTATTGAAACAGAAGAGAGGCGCTGAAGAGTTAATTGATTGTGCTGGCGAATCAGCAGGTGAAGCCTCCCGTGCCTTAGTTTTAATGGCAAGAGCCTGTTTCTTTCCTCTTAGTTTAAGGTGTCCCCTCTTAGTCAGGAGACATCTATCTGCACTCGCTGTTGTGTCTATCCACAAGCGCGCCAGCTCTGACCTTGTTATCCAGACAGATAAGGAAGTGTATGACTCAGTGGTGCATCCTAAGGAAACACCTGCTTGTTTCCAAAAACCAAGAGAAGAGAAATACTACTGGGATGCCACCTGGAGCTTTTCCACAGCTTTATTCTGATTTCCACGGGAGAAGCCTTGATAGTTTTGCTGGGAGGTGAGGAAGCACTGCTTGTGCTTTTCGTGCAGGCTTTGCAGACTTGAGACTACCTCAAGTGAAAGAAAAAAAACCCACAACCATGTGAATTTCCCTTCAGAGACATCCAGCTTACATGGGAGCTTTCCCAAACAAACACGGTGCCCCCGTCTTTCCCTGTGCCACCTGCCCTATCACAAAAATCACCCAGGCCTAAGGTGCTGATGTTGGTGCTGCTCCAGCACCTTCAGGGATGTTTCCTCACACCTACATTTGGGTGCTTTGGTGCTTCCCGAGGTTCAGAGATGGGTTGTGGATTGTCACCCGTGGAAGAAGTGGCAGGGCACTGGGGTAACAATGTGGTGTCTGCCAAGGTGGGGGAGGATGGTTCCTGGTCTGGACATGAGGTGAAGCCTCCTTGACTAACCTTGCTGGAGATGGGCACCCAAGGACAGCAGGGGAAAATGGGGTGAGAACTCAGAGGCAGCTTGCTGGCGCCCAGCTAACGACGCGCATCAAGTGAGAGGGAGGGAGGTGGGAAATGGATTAGAGGGGAGTAACAGGACCTCGTATTATCATTTTATCATAGTGTTTTAGTCTAACCCAGTGATTTCCGAGGTCTGAAAGCCCACAGAGGTGGGGCTGGACCCGTGTAACGCTCCGTGTTGTGTCTGCAGCAGGGTGCCTGGCTTTCCCTGCGCATTCTCCCCACGTCCAGCTCCCGCGGTGGCTGCCCTGAGCTGCCAGTGGCCACGGGGCCATCACGCCCGCCGCCTCCTCGGCTTGACAAGATGCTCTTCATCCAGCAGCCCCCTGGGGGGAAGCCGCCTGGCTAACATCCCTCCTCGCCCTTCTGGCCAGCCGTTAAATCACACTGCATTACGATTCTGAGGTTTTTTGCTGTATTAAAATTAGAACCTTATTAAACTCCACACAGCTTTTTGGGGTGTTTTGGGTTTTTTTTTTTTTTTTAGCTATAAACAAACCTCTGCTTCTTTGGCTGGGGGTTTGGTGGTGTTTTGGTTCTTTTTTTCTGCTGTAAAATAAATAAATCAATTTGGAAATGCAGCTTGAGCACACAGCAAATCAATTCCAACCAAGGAAAGGATTAAAATCTACCGTACGCCGCTGAGGCGATGGGTTAAAAGACCTGTCTGTTACCTGAACGCGCTCCTGAAGGGCCTGAGAACTCATTTTGCGGACAAGGTGCGGCGCTGCCGTTGCCGTTGTGTTAAAATAGGTGGAAAGGTGGAGGAAAAGGCAGATTAAATTGGCTTAGTTCTGTAATGAATCGCACAGGCTACCTTCAGATGAAAAAGGGGTGGCCCGCGACGTGGGATCTTCTGAGGCCTTGGCTGTGTGTTTCATTTAAAGGTGTTAAAACCTTTACTGCAAAATTTCGCACAACTTCTGAGCGTGTAACTATTTTGGGCTAAAAAAAAAAAGAAAATGACGGAATTCAACACTGAATAGTTCTGGCCCATTTGTGGCAGCTGGTGCCAGAGGCCCTGGGATTAGCTGGGTTTGGGGTTGGGGTTGGGGTAGGGGGGGGTTTCTTTTTATTTAGCTTGAGCAGAGACTCCCTCTTCAGAGTACTGTAGGTAATGCACAAGGCACTTCGTCTGTCTTCACGGGCTGAAGATTTTGGACATCAGATCCAGGCGGTTCCTGAGTGCCTGCAGAAAAGGGCAGAGCGAGGTGCAGTAGATACTCAGCGGTGTTTTAAAGGCAGCTGTGTTAAAACAGCGTTTCAGGCAGAGCAGCGTTTATTCCTGCTCCTGAGGAGCAGACCCCTTGGCGTGTGCTTTGGGATGAAGCTTTGCCCTGCACGCCCAAGCCTGAGGTCTTCTTTTTTTTTTTTTCCCCTCTCCAAACCCGACACACGTTTTTCCCTTAAACTTCCCTTCGATCTGCCTCTCTCTTTGCCCATCCTGAGCATCAGTCCTGGAGGGTTCCCGGTATTACAAATGGAAACGCAACAGCAGCTTTGCCGGGGGTGACCCTGCAGCTGCAGCCCTGGTCCGGTGTGCTGAGCCCACACCTCGCCTCCCCTTCTGCTCCCTTCCAGGCAGACCAGTCAGAAAACGCGTTTTATTGAGTCAAATAAATGTGTGAAGCAGCGGGGATTTCACGTCTCACCTTCGGTCGCTTTCTTTGCGTAGCTGAGTGATTTGTGGTGCTCTTCTGGTTCGGGAATCGCGAGCGTAAAGCTCAGCGCTTCGTTTGTCTGTTTGAACCTGAGGATAATTGTTAGGAAAAGGCGTTTAAAAGCATTCTCTGTGCGGTGATCTGATTTCGCAGCTTCGCTCTAAATATTATCTGTGGATTGTACCCGTTACAACCAGCGCAAGGGCCTTCAGGTCTGTGGTTAGCAGAGTCGAGTCATCTCACACAGAGGCATTCAGACCCTGCCTAGTCTCACGCCTTCCCAACATGGTGGCTTCTGGGGCTGGGGATTTGGGGTATCTTTTTTAAATCTAGTTTGCTTTAAGCTTTCCATCCATTGCAGGAGGGACTGGACACGGGGTCGGGGTGTGGAGAAAGATGCCGTGTGTGGGGTAGGAGAGGGCAGAACGTTGATGAAGAAGTTTATCTGTGGAAGTTTATGATACCCTGCCGAGATGGATAGGCTCGCCCTCTGACCGGAGCACATTTGTTAACAGAGTCTCTGTCTTTTGTCAAAGGAACATTAATTTTTGCTCTGAAGTACTTTATTTATTTTTTTTTTTTTTTGCCTTTACATAGAAGCTTTAAATGAGCAAGGAAGGAAAAAACAAAAAAAAAAAAACACAAACCCCAATCAGCACAACAAAAAATATAGGGGGAAAAGAATTGCATAAAGAGCTCCAATAACTATTAACGTTGCTAAAAGCATAGCAAAGCTCCCCTGACAGTTTCTTGGCACAAAACCTCGGAGGCCTACAATGGCTGGTTGTTTTTTTTATTGTTATGTTATTTTCAATGGCACACAGCACGTTTCGACGGGCCAAACAGGCGGCCAGGGTCAGCGCCCGCGCCGGGGGGCACCGCCGCGGCTTCGCACCCACAAACGCCCGCTGCAGTTTGCCTCCCAAAGCCTCTTCCCCACAGACACCTCCAGGAGAAAGGGGATGGGGATGGATGGGATGCCTTGCCCTGCTTGCTCTCTCCGCCCCGGCCTGTGGTCTCCCGCTGGAAATCGCTGGGAGGACCTCAGGAATGCTTGGAGGCCTTGGAGGGATGCTCTGTGTATTTAATGCATCCAGGTGAAAGAAGTCCAGGTTTAATCCTTGGCACTGCAAAAGCACAGATGGGCAGATCCCAGGGGTTCACAGCCAGCCACGGGGACGGGAGCCCTCCAGACCCACAGCTCACCGCCGTGTCTAAGGAGGTGGATGGCTCGTGACAGGCGTTTTACCGATGCCGTCCTCAACTGTGCTGTAAATAAGAGAAGGATGGAAGGCCGTTGTATTTTCTGCTTTTCTAGCAAATTATAAATACTTGACTATTTTAGGTGCCTCAAAGACCCATTCTGTTGGTAGCCTTGGCGTGTCACAGCATCACGGGGCAATGCAGCAAGACCCCTTCTCACCCCCAGTCCGGGTAGGGGAGCTTGTGAGAGGGGCTTCAGCAACCCAGGGTATTTTAAGCTAGATTTGCATGTTACAGACGATTTGACTACTTTTCCAGATGAGAACATCTTTTCCCTGCCAAACGCAAGCCACAAAGTGACAAGGCAGAGTTAAATCGCTTGGTCCGAGTCCAGTTTGTGGGAGCCAGGCGTTGGCGGCGTGGCCGTGTCCGGGCCGGGACGGGCAGGATGGGCTTGGGAGCCAGCAGCCCTCCCTTGTTGCCATTGCCACCTGGTGGAACACAAAGGCTGCGGGTTAGCAGAAAGACTCGCCTTTAATTTTGGCTCTTTTTTTTTTTTTATTGCAACCACACTTTGGCAATAGTGTGCGAGAGTCCTTAACCAAAAAGATCCTCTCGTTTGCTCTGCAACACCTCATTTCTCCGCTCACAGTTCATTTATGATTCTGATGAGAGTGTTTTTTCAGGAAACACACATTTCACTTTTTGACCTAGGAGCATCTGTTAGGGTTTTTTTTTTAATACTACTTTGGCATTCTGGAAGTGTTAATGTCTTTCATATCTGTTTAATGCTATTTAGGGATATTTATGATCACCTCTTGGTTACTTGGGGTAAAGTGTGTTGCAATTTTTTTCAAACAGACAGGAAAGCATTCATATGAGGAAACAGATTGCTTTAAACATGTGCTTCCTGTGACAGTAAAAAGAACAAATTAGATTTAGCACTGTGTAATGAATGCATAAATGTGTACGTTTAAGCTTTTAAAAGCCTTACATTTGGTTCTGGCCTAAACAAAAAAAAAAAAAAATCAGGAATCACCTATCAAGGCGCAACGAAGTAGATTTTAAACACGTACAGCCGAAGCCTGTTTGTGTTTCCAAAGCCGTTTCGCTGCAGTTTGCTGTTCCAGTCTGGAGTCTTTTTTTTTTTTTTTTCACTCACATTGAGTGAATTTGCTCTTTGGATGCTCCGTCCTAGTCCGAAAAGCGTCGGTGAACCACGACAGAAGGAAGCGCTCGTGCGGCCATGTTGATTCACTTCGAAGAAGAGTTCATCATCTCCCCTCGACAAGGACCGTCCCTGGGGTGGTAGCGTCCGCGCAGTCGCACCCTGCACGTGAAGCTGCTCTTCCTGGGGCTTGCAGCAGCCTCGAGGGTCTCCTCCGTGTCCCATCCTGCACCCTGTGGCCCTGTTGCACGGTCAGAGCTCCCTGAGATGCTGGGCTGGCAGCCAGCACCCATGAGGCGCGGAGTGGAGCTGGGGGCTCGAGGGGCCGGGATTGGGGCTGCGGGCATGTGGCCACCGGCTCCGGGGGCTGGACCAGGCGGTGGGAGCAGCAGCAGCTGATGCCAACGTCCTCTTCTGGCACCGGCCCGGAGCAGAGACGATTACCTTTGGGGTGGGTTGTTTTTTCTTCTCAGAGGGAAAAAAACCAAGGCAACAGTGAGAGTTCACTGGCCCAGGAAGCAGCCTGGAAGTACTTAATGTGCTTTGCCTCTGCATTCGACCTGTGCCTCAGTTTTTTTGGCTGCGCTGGCTGCTCCAGCTTAGTCTCAGAGCTCGGAATATAACTGAACCCTCTCTGGGAATACGAGGGAGAGGAAATTCTGTCACGTTCAACATATGCCGTAACAGCTATCTTCAAAATGCAAACAATGGTATAACATATACTTAATTATTGTTCCTCGCTTACCTACTAGAGGGGGGTAGAAACTACTCTGAATCGTAGCTGCAGCAGTTCTCCAGGAAACACTCCCAGTGTCTGCTTCTCGTTTGCATCCTTGTTTCTCTTTGAAGATGCATCTGGAAAAGAATTAAAAGGCAGTTTCCGTCCGCCTTCGCCCAGCCCGTTCCCCCGCACCTTCCATTTTCCGTCTTTCTTAAAACACAAAGCCCGCTCAGGTGAAAGCTGAGCGCGGGGCCGGGTGTTTTTGTGCGTCGCTGGCCGTCGGAGGTGCAGCGTTGAGGGTGTTGGGGGCACGGGCCAGCGTTACGCGCAGGCTGGGATGCGGCGCGCAGGCGGCGGCCACGAAACAGCTCGAAACGCCAGGAAAATGACCCGTTTCTGCCGAGACGAGGCCTGTGTGCTGTCTCCTTTATTGTTGTTTTTTTTTTTAGCAAGCAGTGGGAGTTGGGTCTGGGACACGGATTGTTTGATAATTAGTGCACATCTCCTTAAGACTTTCGGAGAGATCCGCGTTTAACCTTCTTCCTTGCGCCGCGCTCTCCGACGTGAAATTAACGCACCTTTTCTGTTTTCCTTCTTTTGCCGTTCCCCGGTATTTTTTAAGTAAACGTTTTTTGTGAACCACCTCGGTGCAACAGGTTCCCGGAGATATAAAAAAGCGTGCCGCAGGTTTCCGAAAAAAAAAAAAAAGAAAGAAAAAAAAGAAACCAAACCAAACTTCAGGGGTGTTGTGTGGGGTTTTGTGGGGTTGGTTTTTTTTTCCCCCCCTCTCCCTTATATTTTAAATGTTCTGTTTGTGCAAAAAAATTTTTGAGAATCACCATAAGGGCTTCTTTGCATTTTTAATTTAGTAACTAACATATGAATAAATTTGCATATTAATTAGTTGCAGATTAAATCATGCATACATAATTGCCTCCTTACTGTGTTTAATGTTTGTCAAAATCTCCAGCCTGGTTTGATGGATGTCGTATGAAAGATTACAATTTGATGTACCCTTGGAAGTATTTACACCAATAATGCGCGATTCTTAATAGCAGAATTCTCCAGTTATATACAGTTTCTAATAAACATGTAAGATAGGTGCATGTCCCTTTTGACTAGCTTTCTTTTTCTTTTTCTTTTTTTTTTTTTGCCTTGCACCAAGTCATTTACTATTCATAATCATTAATGCATCTCCTAATTATACAGCATATGTCTGTTAACCACTTCCTCGCCTCTCCTCGGGCTGCGGCGCCGGGATTTTTTTAGCACAACTTGCATTATTTGAGAAGGACTGTTTCCTGGGCTGTTTTAGCCCCTGACATGAGCCACGGCTTCAGGTTTCCCTCACCTGCGATGTTTTGGGGTGGGGAGGGGGAAGGGGGAAGAGTTTAAAACGAGACGTGCGTTTTGTGGTTCACTGATGGAGGCTGGCAGAAGCGAGCTGCGCTCCCTTCGTGGCTGAAGGCTTCTCTCTGCTGTGGCTACTGCAGCAAACCATCAAGGACGTTCCAAGTGCAAAAATAACATCTACTGAAGTTACCGCTACCCTAGCGCCGAGCCTCCCCTAAAATCAAGCTGGGGAGGCGAGTGGGGCTGGGCAGGGAAGGTGGGTTTGGGGTCTGCCGTGGCGACGACGAGGGCTGTCCCGGGGATTGTCAGGTCCCCTTTCCCCCGTGGGCAGCACCCAGTGCCATTGCCAGGCACCCACGGGGCGTTCAGAGCCCTCACCCCGGGGTGAAACCCTCCAGGCTTTGGGACACGTGCGAGCGCAGCGGTGGGTTTGCGTTTTTTGCCTCGTGGGGGTTTCTCTGAACTTTTCAGCTCCGTTCCGATCGCACTTCCAGGCTCGGTCCATAGCTGCGAGGGTCTGAAACTATTACTTTTTTAATGAAATCTAGATTTTTATGTAATTACAGAGGAGTGGGTTTTTTGTTTGGTTTGGTTTTTTTTTTTGGAGCTGAGGCTTTAGTTAAAAAAAAACCCAGCAAAACACAAACCCCAGAAAGAACAGGAAATACTGCAGGACCCCTGATAAAATCCCAAGAGCTGGCTGCGCTGAATTTATCCGCGAGCGGTTGATTTCCTTCTTAATCTGGCTACACATTAACTACTTTTCCAGCAAAAGCAGTTTCAGAGGACTTCCAAATAACCATATTTTGTTAGAGGAGTTGGCACCGACATGTGTTAGGCATTTAAGTGTGAATTTGAGCAGTCGATGGGAATATGGTGCGGTGTTAGGGAACAGCACCAGGGGAAGTCAGACCTTGCTCCCCAAGCTTGCTGCCTACCTGACAGAGAGCATTCTGGCAAGTGGCTTCACCTCTGGGTGCCTCTTTTGGGATTGTTTGGTGGGTTTTTTTTGTGTCATCTTTCTTCATCCAGGCTGTAACCCTTTCGGGTCAGGCTGCAGCTCAGCACGGTGCCTGTGCAGCACAGGCTGACAGAGGCTTCTAGGAATGGCTGCGGTGTAAAAATAGGGATTTTAATCAAGCATCTGGATTCGTGTAATTGAAAATGTGCTTTTGAGTATTAATTAGGATTGCTGAAAGGGAAAGTTCATGGGAAAGTGTGTGTGTGTGTGTCATTTCAGTAAGAGATTTCTCCTGCAGCGTGTGTGTGTGTGTTTATACTTGGTTTGCTGTGTATTTCAAGTGCGTGCATTTTGTGTACAAATACAAAAACAGGCAGATTCGGTAAGGTACAAAATACACAGGGAAACCACTGCACGGCCCTCAGGTGCTCACAAAACCACACACTTCGTTTCAGGAGAGGCAGCAGCCTGACATCTTTAGTCCAGCCAGCCAGGCTGCGTGATGTATTTTACACGTTTATGCACCGTGAGAAGCCCCAGTGCAATCAAAGGTACGAACACCCCTTTCTCCTTGCAGGGATTTTACACAGTAAAAATAAAACATCGTGGAACTAGTGCCCAAAGACCTCACAGACTTACTCTCTAATCACAGAAGAACATAAACTGCTTAATTCTTACCACTAATTATCCTCCCGCACTGTGCAATTCGGTATTAAATCACAAAAGAATGTTCAAATACCATTAAGGGACAAATCTACAAAAGCAAGGAAATTGTGAGGCCGGGCCAAATTCAACCCTGCCGTTGGCAGATGCTGCCTGCAATAACGTCTCTGGCCTCAGATCAGGCCTCAGGCACCAGCAGGATGATCGGGGCAACTTGGGCCCTTCTTTAGAGAGACATCAGCGCCTTGGCTCCGCTCGCCGGGCTGTGGAGGCAGCTCGCTCGGCGCTCGGCGGGTGCAGGAGAGGAGCTCACGGTGCTCCTCCTTGCCCCTGGATGCCCATCCTAAGCCACCATCTACTGCTTTTTTTGTGTGTGTTCCGATGGCACCTTACCCGGTTTCTCTAGCCAAAGGGTTAAAATTCGCTCGGGAAGCTTAAATTCTTCATCTTTAATGGGAAAATTGACAAATGTTGCGCGGAACATCTTTTGTTTGAAGATCTCCAAGGGAAGATAGATACCCGACAGTTTCCCTCCTCCAGGCGATGTTCCTGGAGAACGAGAGACAAAACGATTCTATGCAAAGAGAGGAGAGGGGGGGAAAAGAGAAGCAAAAATGGTGACATTGGTTACAGCCAGGTCCGAGGTGGGGGGCAGGCGGAGAGCTGGGGCCTGCGGAAGATCTGACACTTGTCAGTGCTGGTGCTTCAACCACCTCCTGCAAACCTTGCAGCCCATCCTCCTGCGCCACGGTCCCGGGAGGGATTTAGCTCCTCTCCCCGTGCACTGAACCGGGTTTAAGCACCAAGTTCAGATCCTCATCTGCAACATGCTCGGGGTGTAAAGGCCAGCTCAGGATCGGCAGCAGCAGGGAAGAGCGACGAAAGGGTTTAGTAGAGGAGGAGAGGTAAAACTATGAGTAACGAGGCACAAATAAAACATAAAAGCTCTGGCAGAACATCTGGTGAAGGTTTCTGTGGCAGGACAGCGATCTTTGACTTGGGAGTAATCTCAACATATTTCTTAACGCAGAGATAAAGCTGATAAAATACCAAGACACATACTGTGTGCTCGAGGCCGGCAGCGGAGCTGAGCTGCCCTGTGCATCCAGAGCTGGGGAGCAGAGATCTTCCAGGGGTTATTAAACCCTTTCCATTCCATCTTTGCTTCTCGGGTGGTATGAGCACTACCCCAGTCAGAAACACAACCCCAGCAGGCAGCGATGTGGAGAGAACGGTGCTTTGCTGGGCTGGTTGGGACACGCAAACCCTGATTTCCCTGTGGCATGGGGGTGACTGTCTGGGTAGAGTCTGGGATCACCAACAGGATTTTGTGTCCATTAAATACTCATTACTTGAGATTGCTCTCTTTCTTTGTGCAATATCCTCAAAGAAAGCCTTACACAGGCTCCCCCCTGCTTCATTCTTCTGAGGCTGGGGGGTGTTTTCAAGTACAAAGTTAATCTTCAGGTCAAGTTACACACATGTGAACTTGATCTGAAGAGAAGAGTGGGGGGAGGCGGTGGGGGGGGGGGGGAGTGTCTCATTAATACTTACAAGTATTTGAAAGTCAAGAGGATGAGGAGACACTGTTTTCTGTTTTCCAGTGATAGGACAAGGAGTAATGGACAAAAGTTGGAGCACAAACAGTTCCACTTAAGGAAAAACTTCTTCCCTGTGTGGGTGAGGGAGCCCTTGCCCAGGGAGGCTGTGGAGGCTCCTTCTTGGGACGTTTCCAAACCCAGCTGGACATGTTCCTGTGTGACCTGATCTAGGTGGGAGCTGCTTTGGCTTGGGGTTGGACTGGATGGTCTCTAAAGGTCCCTTCCAACCCCACCATAAAGGTCCCTTCCAACCCCACCATTCTGTGCTTCTGTGAAACACAGCCTGAGCATCCCTGGCAGCTCAGAGCCGTGGTGGCAGCGGCCTCCCCTGTTGCAGGCACACACTCCTTCTGGCTGCCCCCTGCACTGACAGTGGCCAGACCACTCGTTGCCAGCACCAGGGTGACCCTACTTCCCATTTTCCCCTGTAGTCAGGGCAGGAGTGCAGTTGGGGAGCCCCAGGCTCTGATCCCCTGGGAGCCACTGACTTGACGTGGCTGCAGCACCAGTGCAGTGCCTGCGGCCTCTCTGAGCTTTGGTGTCTCCAGCTATACAAAGGGAAACGGCGACAGAACAATATTTAACTGCTAGATAGAGGGGCTGCGAGGCCTAACTATGTAACAGCTGAAAAGTCTTCCATATGGCAATGTGCAATAAATGAGGAGCAAGCGTTCCTCTCCCGCTCCCTCCCCAGATTCTTGTGGCAGAGTGGGAACGAATCCGAGTCTGCAGGATCCCACCTCTATGTTCAGTCCTGCGGATCATTTAAGCAGAGTGGAGGGCAACGAGAAACACTTCTGAGTGCTTTGATCAGCTCTGCTAATGGTTTGCTACGTAGACAAAGTGCTGCATGCGACTGGAAAAAGGGCCACGTTTGGGTCCTTAACACTAGCCATGTGTCCGTCTGCGTGATGGACCTTTGACGCTATTTTCCTCCTTTTTCACGTGTGTTGTGGGTTTTTCTTCTAAAAAAAAAAAAAGTGCTGTAAATCCTTTCTGAAGTCCTGGTGTAAGCAGGTGTTTTATCCTTGTATGAAACACGGAGCCCACTCGGGAGAACCCCTGTTTTTACTAACGAGAACCGTCACGACAGCGCGACTCCTTGAAAGTCTGAACATAAGATCAGGTCCTTCATTGCCTCATTGCTTCGAAAACTTGTAGCTGTTTTATAAAAGCAGCTGCTGCTGACGGAGAACAACTGGCCCAAGAACACGTAGGAACCTTCCAGTAACGCCGTACGAGCCGATCGCTCCAGGTTGTACTCCCAACTGGAGAAGCGGAGGCGATCCGCCGTAAGCTGAAATGGCTTGTTTCTTGCGTGGTGCGTGCAGCCGGGGCACTGCTCAGCACGGTGTGAAACGTTACAAACCTCGCTCTTCTTCATTTGTTTCCATCAAATATTTCTCCAGTCCCATACCGAAACCAGTGACGCTGAAATTTCCAAACGGAAGGCCCCCCTCTCATCACTTTGCCCCACAGAACATAGAGAAAATGTCAGCAATTAACCTTAAACCCGTTTTCCTCTCCGGTTCTGATGTGAATCCTGCATCAAGGCAGGTGGGATGCTCAGGCCTATAGGCTAGGCCAGCAGAATCCCTAGTTTTGGGCTGGTGACCCCGACGCCACCGGCAGTCGTTATAAGGGGGTGTTGTTTACAGTGCCACAGCAATGGGAACAAGCCACTGTAGTATCGCTAACCTCAGAGCTTCAAATACCGTGAGTCAGCCCACCCTCAGAAAAAGAAATCACAGCATTTCACAGACGGTAAAGATTGGGTTGGTTTCATTAGCCTTGGGGGTTTTCTGCCTCGGAGTTACCATTTCCCACCTCTCCTCCACATTTACCAGAGTTGGGAGCTCAGCTTTCAATATACCAAATTTGAGATCATCCCATGATCAATGACTACTTTCCAGGTAAAAAGAAAAAAAAAAAAAAAAAGCCCATCAAACACTCTGGTGCTGAAGATAAAAATGGTAAAAACTGTCAGTGGTGCCTTTGTGCAAGAAAAAAATCCTGGCCCGTGCGGTTTGAGCTTCCCTCTTGGCTTTTCGCAAGCAGTGCCGTCAGAAATAAACCAAGTGGCAAATGGGTATTTTACACAGGCAGCTTTGTTTAAAAGTAGATTACCTGTGGAGTGGTTTTCTGTGGTTTGTTCTGGCTTTTTTCTCTGTGCAAGGTAACATTTGTGGACGGTGATGGGTAAGTCAGAGCATCCGGTGCCTCCCTCCCTGTCCCTGGGACCCCAGGCCTGCTCATACTGTCGCTGAGGGGATGTGCTCAGCTCAATCGTGTGTTAAAACTGGCTTATCTGGAAGGGAAATGTTGGGTGCAGAGGTCTGGTTTTGCATAGCTAGCTTTAACCTAAGCCTTTATTATGTTATTAGCTTCGTGTGCTACCTAGTAACTGCAGTCTGCTTGGTGTTGGAGGTAAAAGGAGAAAGAGTTTGATGATAAAGGAGGAGTAGGGTGATGTTTCACAGGTCAAACTAGGGGTATGTTTGCAGAGATGTTCTGTGGTTTCTCCTGGCAATCTCAGACTCTTTTGCCATATTCCTGGCTTCCAACCTCGGTCACGGCCCCCACTTTGGCCAATTAGTTTGTGTTTGGCAGCGCAAGAGCAGATGCACGTGCAATTAGGTCACTGCTGAAAGGGCAGTTTGCTTAAACCCAGCTCTGGATGTAGCAGACGTGTCTGTCTCACGTGTTCGATATGTATAAACGTGCAAGAATTCTGTGGAATTGGCACTCACAGAATCACAGAATTAAGAGNCACCCTTGATGGATTTGTAAACACCCATTTGTAAACATGAGCTCACCCCTCAGTCTCCTCCAAGCTCCAGAGCCCCAGCTCCCTCAGCCTTTCATCACAAGGGAGATACTCCACTCCCTTCATCATCTTGGTGGCCCTGTGCTGAACTCCCTCCAGCAGGAACTGAACTCCCTCCCTGTCCTCCTGCAACCCACCTAGCTGGCCCACCTCTTCAGTTTAGAAAAAAATAACTTGCAAGGCCACTTTCTGTGAAGTTGTTTTGAAATGCAGCAAGGTCCTAGGTACTGCCACGATGACTTATGCACAGAGAACCCCTATGGACAAGCACTGTGATGAAGGCACGGCCCTGGCTCTCTGTGGGAAGGACCAGCCATCAGGGCTGCCCCATGAGCTTAAAACATCTGGTGGAGAGTTTGACCCCTTAACGAGAAAGAGAGGAAGGAGGTAGTTTAGGGCTAGGGAAAACACTTGCTTCCTCCTGGCAGGCAACCTTGGAAACAAGGTGTAGGGTTACTGGGCTGATTAGGATTGCCCTCAATAGGTTGTCTATAATATTAAAGCAGATGTATCCACATTTGGCTGGTTCAAAGTAGCTTTTTTTGGAGACTGTGGCTTTTAGGATCTGATTTATTCATATAGCATCTGTATAATTAGATATTTATACTGTGTTCAGTCTATGGTGCACAAGCATCTGAATATGAACCTCTTCCTGGGGAGAGAGGAGAGAATATTAATGTGCAAAAACACGGAGGGAAAAAAAAAAAACCCAAACAAACCATGGTGTTACTTTGGGTTGAAATAGTCACAAAAGAGACAATTATAAATCACATCATCTAGAGTCCAGCGGGTTAATCCCTAACTCAGCTTTGGGGTCCTCCAAAACCAAGACCAGAGAGTGGCCATGGCATGTGCTGCTGAAAAAGGTATCTAACCCCCTGTGTCTGTGTAAGGCAGATGTGCTGCAGCTTGGCTTGATGTTTGTACCCTGGGGTCAGAGGTGCTGGGGACTGCTCCTGGCTGAGCTCTGATGCTCCTAAGAAGCCTTCAGTTGGCCTCTGGCGTGTCCTAAACCAGCCCTGCCTTTGAGGAGCAGAGTTAGGCTCCGATTCTCCTTTCGTTCTCCTTAACTGTGAGAAGGGAAAAGGCTTGTCGTGGTGGGGCCTGGGAGCTGAGGTCCTGGTCACTCAGCTGGGGCAGGTCAGCACAGCTGGGGGGAAATCTTCACATCTGGGCGTTCAGAGCCACTTCTCCACCCACGGCGGGTACGGTTTAATAACTACACTCAAGGATTTGTGTAAGAAGGATGAGATTATCCAAGTGACCCAGACTTGGGGGGATACCGGCTATTTTAGTCGTCTTTACTTGATATTTTAGCATTATCCGTTTCAATTTGTGTCTGCAAGCTCGTCATCCGGCAGATAGCTTCCCTTTCTTTGCTCCTCTGCCGAGGACCTCGGTGACTGGAGCGTCAGGATCGGACTGCTGTCTCTTCCCTCCATCATCCTTTCACTGTGGCTTCCTGGAAGGTCTGACCACAGACAGAGCCAGATGACAGGGCATCGATCCCTTGCTGCAGCAACCCTGCTTGTATGAGGAGGGGTGCCCAAGCAGCTCACAGGATGAGGCCCTTTCCAAAGTCTCTGTCTTGAAGATCTTGCTGGAAAACCCATTCGCTGCTCCCCTCCTGGACCAGGAGAGATGTGGTCTCCTGTGGGAGCTGCAGAACTCTCCTTTCTGCGCTGCTTGGCTTTCCCAAACGCTTCCTCACCCTCTCCTGGAGTTTGGTGTTGATGGTGTTCGATGCAAGAGAACCGAGGAGAGAACAGAAGCAAAGTCTATACGTATAGTCTCAAAGCACTGAAGTTAAGATCTCAGAAGTCACAGCACTGGTTATTTCTAGGCCGCCCCACACGGTTTCCTTGCCCGTTCCCCATAGCTTGCCTGTGTGGCTGGGCCAAGGGTGACCTGCAGTGCAAAGGGAATATGGAACAGGGGGGCTGTGAAAGGAAACATTAACTGAGGTAACTCTGAAGTAACTGGATTCTGACAACGTGACCTTGTGTCCTGGCATCCTGCACTCTCTGTGTAACGCTACATAGGTGACATATTGACCTGAATTTGTCCCTGCTCGTGTTGTGCTAAGGGAATGCATTGATACTATAAGCACTTGGGTAGGTTACACCTGATCAGCCTTGTGCTCTTTATCCGTGACCTAGAAGATGCTGAGGGAACGGTGGCTAACATAGAAAGTGCTGAAATAAGGCTTTAAACTGAAGGAGAGTGGATTTAGATGAAACGCAAGGCAGAACTTGTTCCCTGTGAGAGGGGTGAGGCCCTGGCACAGAGAGGCTGTGGCTGCCCCATCCCTGGCAGCATCCAAGGGTAGGCTGGACGGGGCTTGGAGCAACCTGGGCTGGTGGAAGGTGTCCCTGCCCATGGCAGAGGGTTGGAACCAGATGAACTTTTAGGGCTGTTCCAACCCAAACCAGAGATTTTATGAAACTGAGGAAATGATGCATTATTGGAGCTTTTCGTGCACCTCTTAAGTTTTATGTAAGTCCCCTGCCCTTGTTGGTATTCCCCCTGGGTGCGGAATAACACCAAAAACAAGGGTGCAAATGCTCATCCCTGACCCCTTACATGGAAAACACCTTTTGACCATTCCCTGGTTAGACAGAACCGTGGGGGGACTGCTCCTCCTCGCTGGAGGAGGCCGGTGCGGTGCCCAGTAGCCACGCGGGCCCAGTGGGACACGTTGTCCCCACATCTCCGTTCCCCGCCTGCGCCTCGGCATCTCCGCGCTGCCAACCCCTCATTAAGAGGAAGGATGTAATTGCAGCGTTGCCGGCACCACTCTGTGGCAAGGGCTGGAAGATGCCGGCGCTGCCTGGTGCCCGCCAGCGGGTGGGTGCGTGGGGGGAGCAGCTCGGCAGCGCAGATGCAGGCGCGGGGGTTCTGCGGGGGGTCCCGCGCAGCTGCACCTGCAGCGTCTCCTCCAGCCTCACACCGGCACGGCCGGAGCTCAGCGCATCCCCGCCGTTGTCGGTGCAAAACCCCAGGCGGGAGCTTGGGCTCTCCGGCAGCCCTCGGGAGCGGCAGAACGCGGCGCAGAGCAACCTCTTTCACCTGCTTGGGTGAAAATCCCCAACGTAGCTGTGTCACAGCCAGCTGCCGATTCACAGGGTGCTGCATTTGGAGATTAAAACGCCGATGAAGATGTGATTTCTTTAAGAAGGGCTCCTTCTCGTCAGATAACTCCCCGCACGTCTTCAGCAGTTTGCTCTTTCCATCCATCGGTGGGTTCCTTTTAGCATGGGCCACACGTCGCTGGCCGTGCAAGCAGCAGACCCCGGACACCGCAGGGGCTGCTGCCAGGGCTGAGGGCTAAGGCAGCATTGCCTCCCGTCGTTTCCAAGCCCTACGTGTGGTCAGTGCCTCTCCACTCATACAAAATACTGTGTGAGAAAGACACACACGTTTCTATTTGTGGGGAGGGGGGGAAAGAGGAAAACCAGCCGGGATGAGCACAGGTTCCTGAGCCAGGCAGGGAAAGACATTGAAGTTACCTCCACGTACGTGTCGTTTGCAAATATGATACGGTAAAGCAATTAATTTTTATTGTCATGTGTTGAGAATTACGTGACAGTTACGGGCTCACCCCCCGCGAGCCACACCGGCTCCTTATCGACTCGTGTACGGCCCCGGGAAGCACCACCAACAACAACAATCCGGGTCCGCTCGGACCGTTCCCCAACTCCGAGGTCTCACCCTCAGCGCGCCGAAACCATCTGCAGGCGTTTTCAGGACACGCTGGTCACGGCTCAGGGGTTGCTGCGTCTCTCTTTTCCCGTGGAGCTATAGATGACATTTTGAGAGTGGTCTAGTGCCATTCAAAGGGCGAGGGGGGGGAAAGCCATCCACCAAAGCTCGTTCTGCTGGAGTTAGGGGCTTGTTTCCGTGGCAGGAAAGCGATTAAGCCGGATGATTTAAAGGTCCATCCGATCTGATTTCGTGGTAAAATCCGCACTAAAATGTAATGCTAGCTGTATAACTTTGTGTGGAGCTGTGAAGCTGCAGCTTTCATTCAGAGGAGGGGAAAAGGCCGTCCGTGTTGTGCCGTCTTGGCAGGAGGTTACAAACTTCATTGCTTAAGTGTGTGTAGGAAAGAACCCCTGGAAAGGCTTTTTTTTTTTTTTTAATACATGATCAAAGTGCGCTGATATTTCTCCTTCACCTCAGGAGCATTGGTACCTGCATCTGTAAGTAAAGTTGGTTTTCCTGCAGCAGGTTGGCTGGGGTGGTACGTGCTCTGCCCGTCGCGCCAGCCCTTGAGGAGAAGCGAGGGGAGAGAGGGGGAGAAACCCACCAGCCTTTCCTCTCCCTTTCTGACGCAGCGTTTTGTGGCACGTTTGACCCGTAGTCGTCGGGATTTTTGGCCCTTATGTATTATACGCCGAGGGTGGTTTAAAGGTTACAAATGTGATCTTGTCAGATTGACAACTAACTGTTCTAATGAGAGGGGGAGAAAAACCCCTCAAAGCATGAAATTTGAATGAAATGTGTGATTATAATTCAAGTACTGTTTACCCGAACCTCTGGGGACCTCCCGAATAAACGCAGAACAAGTGAGTTAGATAAACCTCTGCTCCTTCTTCCACAAACACAACACACATACGCATCCCCATCCCAACATACACACCCCACTCGCCCCTCCTCACCCCCCCTTCCCCAAAAAAAACCGCCTGTGCCCCTGCTCCACGGATCCGGGTGGAAAGTTACGAGAAGGAAACTTTTGCCGTCGCCCGAGCCGACAGCTCGGCACTGACATCGCCGTCTCTTTGTCGTTGATTAATACTGTATGGGGGATGTGTGACCGCGCCGAGGAGTCGAGGAAATAAGGGGGCTTTGAATTATTAAAGCGGAGCCCCGCAGCCCGGCTGTATGTAATGCTCGGGTGGCATTTGCTTTCGCCATATGCAAATGATTTAGTT
>WBNH01008632.1:25581-47322 GCA_013401255.1 Urocolius indicus | reverse complement strand
CTTTAAAGTGCTGGTGGGGTGGGAGGGGAGGGGAAAAGGGGAAAGAAGCGAGCCCAAAATAAAAGGGAAAAGTAAAACGAACCAAAATCAAACCGGGCGAGAAAGGAAAGGAAAAGTAAGAATGAAAGAAAATGAAAAGAATGAGAAATGTTAAAGAGAAATAAAATCAGAATGAAAGAAACAAAGCAACGTTCGAATCACGAATGCAAATAATAGAAAGGGAAAGAAAATGGTTTTAAAACAGAAACCAAACCAAAATAACAAAAGCAGATGAAAAAATGAATAGGAAATCAGCAAAAATGATAAAGTAAAAATCAAACGAAAGTACAGGAAAACACAAAAATAAAACACACATTTAATAAACGAAGAAATTATTAAATAAAAGAAAAACAATGCGGATCATCAACACAAGAAGCCGAGGGCAGAGGGAGGCAGAGCCCTCGCGTCCTTCCGCACCAGCACCCCCTCCCGCACCCGCCAGGAGCGGCCGGGTCGCAGCTCCCGGGCTGGGCCGGGGTCCGGGAAGGTCCCGAGGGGTCCCAGAGTGACCCCTCACCCCGCCTCGGCAAGTGCTGCTCAGCCCCAACCGCTCCGCGGGACCCCCGGACCCGCCGCGGACAGCGGGGATGAGGCCACCGGACCCCCCTCCCCGCCCCCCCGGGCCGTGTCCCCGCGGCTGCCCCGGGGAGCAGCTGAGTGCGGGGAGTTCGGGGGGCAGTGGCGGGGGGAGGGAGCGGCGGAGGGAGCGAGGCTCGGCGCCAGGGTGCGCGGCGAGGAGGAGGAGGATGGATGGCTGCGGGGGAAGGCTCCGGCTGCAGCCCGGGGATGGGGCCGGGGGCGGGAGCCGGCGGGGTCCCGAGCCGCTGTTCGGGTGGGCAGCGGCCACGTTTCCCCTGCCGCACAGTGCCCAGAAACGCCGTGAAACGGGGGGGAAAACACCAAAAACCCAAACCGGAGGAAAAAATGATCAAAGAGAAGAGCTGGGGAAGGGGTTGGGGCAGCGACCGTGGAGATCCCGGGGAGCCCACCTCCCCCCGCTTCGTCCCACCGCAGAAGGATCCGACCCATCGGGGGCTGCCCCCTCCCCATGGCTACAGCCCGGGGCACCGAAGTGGAATTTCGGTCCTTTTCCCCATCTGCCCCGTGCAAATGGAACCGATCCGCAGCCCTGGGGCAGAGGAAGGGGCCGGGAGACGCGGGGGTCCGGCTTCTCCTCCCACCTCCAGCCCCAAACTCGCTCCAGCCAGGCAGGGACCCTTCCCTGCAGGTCGGGGACCCTGCGGTGGGTGCTGTGAAGCATCCTCCGCGTCCTCTGTACCCCGGGGCCGCTGCCACTATTCCCGGGACGCTGAGCATCCACTCCCGCTGCCCCCCGGGACGCTGCCGTTATCCCTGGAGCCCCTGAGCATCCCCTCCCGCTGCTCACGAGGCCGCTCCGCTGCGGGATCCGCACCCGGGGGTACCCACAGGATGGGGATACGGAGGGGTGAAGGGGGAGTGCGTTGGCCTTACCTTGTCCGTTCGGCTGCCGAGGGGAAGCCGAAGGTGGTGGGAGGTGGGGAAGGGGTGGCTGAAATATNCGGGGGGCAGCGCGGGGGTCGGGGCGGACGCAGCTTTGCGCGGCCCCGAGGTGCCTCGGCGAGCCACCCACGAGGTGTCCATCACCCTGACGCCCATGCTGGGGAGGACACAGACAGGCGCTCAGCACCCTCCGGCCGGAGGGGACCCGGGCCCCAAAAACGCCTCTTCCACCAGGCAGCTGCTGGGAATGAAGCTCCGTGGCAGCAGGACAGGGGTGGCAGTGGGACACGCTCGGGTCACCCACTGGCCACCTCTCCCCTCCCCAGGCACCAGCACCCTCCCAGCACTCACCCAGCACCCTCCCTGACAAGGACACGGTACCTTTGGATTTTCCTAAGGCTGCATTGGGCAGAAACACATAATTATTAGTGTAGAACCCCTCGAAAACTCACCAGTGCTTGGGGGGCAGCCCTATGCTTGGGAGGGGGGCTGCGAGCTCAGGGGGCTGTGGGAGAGGGGGCAGGAGGGGCATGGTGGGGACCAGGCTATGCCAGTGATGGGGAGAACTTGGGATGTGTTTTGGAGACAGGAAAAGCCCTGGGGTTGGTTTTTGGAGATGGGGAGAGCCCTTGGGTTGAGTTTTGGAGATGGGACGGGAGAGGGAACATTGCTGGAGCTGCCCTGACTGGCTGCTGTCCCTGTGAGGTGGCACAGGGGGGGATGCACAGGCTGTGAACAGGGAGCTTCCCCCTGGAGCAGAGCCCACAGACCCTGGTGACACCAGGGCACTGGACCCCTGCCCCGCCACGGGTCACCCCACTCACATCTCCAGCGAGCTGAGGAGAGAGGTTGAATCCCTGAACCCCTCCAAGAGCCCAGCATGGAGAGCTGGGGGATTCCTCCACCCCCCCTCAAGGACCACCCAACCTCTGCAGGGCAGTGGCAATTCCACCACCTCCCTCTCCCCCAAACCCTGGCAAGGCCAAGAGCTTACCCATCCTTCTTGTAGAACTCCAGCATCATGTTGTCAGTGGCCACGCTGAGGGGCCGCCGCGCCGCGTCGTGCTGCCGCCGCTCGCCCTGCTCCATGTCTGGGGAGGGCATGGAGCTGTAGTTGGCGTTGTGGTTGATGTGCATGGGGCTGCCATAGTTGCCTGTCACGTTGAATTCGATATCTGGGGTGGGCAGTGGGAGGAGAAGGGTTAAGGGGGGGTGTATATGTCAGGATGCGTGTCCTCAGTGAGGGGTGGGATGGGGGGTGTCAGTAGGGCAGGAGTGTGCAGGGTTGGCTGGGGTGGGCTCACTGCTGTCATGAGGCTTGCCAGATCTCTGCCCAAGCCCCAAGTAGGAAAGAAAGATGAGCTCAGCATCTTGTCCCCAGGGAGGGCTCAGGAAGCCTCTCAGGGCAGGGCAGGACACAGCCTACCTCCGGGGAAGAACCAGTCTGCGTGCTGGATGAGCGGCTCAATGATGCCCACAATCTGCAGCGAGACGGTCGTCATCATCTCTGTCATGTTCCTGCAAGGTGTCAGGCAGCAGCTCAGCAGCCCAGCCTTATTCCTTGCAGGATTTTGGCTCTGGATCCTCTCTCCACCTCCCCAGTTACCATCCCCAGCCTTCACCATGCTGCCTCACCCATCTGCCTGCGGCCACAGCAGGTTAGGCCCCAGCACAATGGCCACGTTGCTCGGTGTCATTTTGTTGGTGTCCTGGTACTCAGTCAGCTTGGCCAGGAATTTAATCAGGTACCTGGAAAGCAGAGCCCAGGCTGGGTCAGTGCCATGGCCTCCCTGTCCCCCCAAGGCCCTGTGGGCCTCAGCCTCACCTGATGTTGTTGTAATTGGCTTTGGGCAGCTTCTCACAGGCACCCCAGAGAGCCTGAAGCCGCTTCTCCTGCTCTGGGATGCTGCAAGGAGGAGGGTGAGAGGGTCACTCCCCATCTCAGCACACCCCAGGGATGCTGACCCCACCAGCCCTGCTCTTGGGAAGCCCACCAGACCCTCTGGCTGCTGATCACATATTATGTACATAGATGAATCACCCAAACCCATCCACAATGAGAAGGAAACCTTTCAGTAGCAGGGGGTTGCTGGTCCTCTGCCACCTCTGTGCAGCACCCTGAGGTTTGTGTTCCAGGGATGTATTTGCTTTGAAGAGGGAAATAACAGCAAACAGCCACCCCCAAACTGCAGCCACCTCCATCAGGTGCCTCAGAGAATTGTTTTGGTTGTTAAAGCCCCTGAAGCTGCTGCAGTCCCAGCCCTGCCCTCACGCTGCCCAACCCAACATTGACCCACAGCCCTCAGCACCTCAGCCCCAAGGCTTTGGGATCCCTCCAGGGCTGGGCACTCCCCCAGCCCCCTGGGCAGCCTGGCACCGGGGCTGACACCCCTCTCAGGGAAACAGTTCTTCCAATGCCACTGCCTCTGCCAGGGTGGGCACCGGGGGAATGCCTCAGACTCACTTGGAGGCCTGAATCCACTCCTCATACAGCTCAAATGTCATGAGGGGCTCGGGCAGCTCTCGCAGGTAGGACTTGAGGGCTCCTGCAGCACAGAGGGGACATGGGCCACACCACTGGCCTCCAACCAGCCTTCACACCACAGATTACACCTCTGGGTGCCCATGGCTGCCACTGACAGGCCACCCTGTGCCCTACCACCCTCGACCCTGCAGTCTGTACCTGCAATGGCGTGTGGGTCAGCTGAGTATTCCTGCACGTCCACCACACAGCAGTCCAGGGCTGCCTTCAGCTTCTTCAGCTTTGAGGCTGAGGGAGCCACTCGGAAGAGACCCTTCACAGAGGACACAGAGAGGGTTGTATAAGCTTTGGGGCTGGGGATGGCCCCAAAACTTTCCTGGTTCCTTGTCCCTGCCTTGGAAGTAACCAGAACCCCTTCATAGCGTCATAGAATCACAGAAACCCTGAGCAGTCGGGGTTGGAAGGGCCCTGCAGAGCTCATCCAGCCCCAGCCCCTGCTCCAGCAGGTTCCCCTCCAGCAGGGGCACAGGAACGTGTCCAGCTGGGGTTGGAAACCTCCTGAGAAGAGAAGGAGCCTCCACACCCTCCCTGGGCAGCCTGGGCCAGGGCTCCCTCACCTCAGCACCAAAGGACTTGCTCCTCCTGTGCCACTGGAGCTGCCTGTGCTCCAGCCTGTGCCTGTTACCCCTTGTCCTGGCACTGGACACCCCATCCTCCTGACACCTGCCCTTTAGGGACCGATCAGCATTGATAAGATCCCCCTCAGTCTCCTCTTCTCCAAACTGAACAGCCCCAGGTCCCGCAGCCTTTCCTTAGCAGGAAGATGCTCCAGTCCCCTCAGCATCTTGGTGGCCCTCCTCTGGCCTCTCTCCAGCCGTTCCCTGTCCCTTTGGAGCTGGGGAGCCCAGAACTGGACACAGGACTCCAGATGAGGCCTCAGCAGCTCTGGCAGAGCAGAGGGGCAGCAAAACCTCCCTTGACCTGCTGCCCACACTCTGCTTGTTGACCCCAGGCTGCCATTGGCTTCTTGCCCACGAGGCCATGTTGCTGCTCATGGTCAGTTTATTATCACCCAACACTCCCAGGTCTCTCTCCCAGAGCTGCCCTCCAGCAGGTCGCCCACAGCCTGTGCTGGTGCATGGGGTTGTTCTTTGCCAGCTGCAGGACTCTATCCCTTGCCCTTGGTGACCCTCAGCAGGTTCCTTTGTGCCCAACTCTCCAGCTGCTTCGGATCTTGCTGAAGGATCTTCCCCCGTGCCCAGCTGTGGGTGGTGGGATGTGGGACCCACCTCCTCCTGCATGCCACACTCCAGCAGCATGGTCACACAAGCCTCCACGGGGAAGGCGATCTCCCGCCCGCTCACAGCCAAGTGCTCCTCCAAGGGCTTCCCAAAGGACGGCTTCTCCATCCAGGCCTCTGTGAGGGGGCAGAGGGCTGAGGGGAGGGGGTGGGCACGGTGCCAGATCTGTCCCCACCCTGCCCCAACCAGCCCCTGGCAGCCAAACATTCCCTTTGAGTGCTGTTAAAACAACGGTAGGAGCCTGCAGCTGTGGCCTGGGTGGCCTGGGAAGTGCTTTTTAAAGAAGAAATCCAAACCAAAATGTTTTCCAAGCATCACACAAGGACGTTTCAAAGGATTCAGGTGATGTTTCCCCAAGGGGAGCAATCCCAGGCAAACCACTGCAATGTACTCCCCCTCCTTCCATCATGGTTTGAGGCAGGAATGTTTTATGGGATGGAGAGAAGATAGAACTGACAGCCTGGGCTGGCTGCAGTGAGGGCAACAGCCCCAGCCCTGCCCCAGGGAGGACACTGCTCTGGGGACGTGGCACAGGGCAGGCTCCAGCTTTGCTTTCTAGCCCAGCTCCTGCAGAGGCTGATGGATGTGGAGATATGGCCCAAGAACCTCCCTGGCATTGGTTTCCAAGCAGCCAATGGGGATATTGAGGTCAGTACTCCACTAGATCCTGCCCCTACCATGGAGAGGGATGGGGATGTGATGCCCTCCCCAGTGCTAGGGGTGGTGAGATGTGGATGGGATGAGCAGGGGAGGTGCTGAGCCACAAATCCATCCCCAGGTCATGCCATGGCAAAGCTCCATGGAACCTCAGAATGCTGGGGGCTGGAAGGGCCCTGCAGAGCTCCTTCAGCCCAACCTTCTGCTCAAGCAGATTTCCCTCCATCAGGGGCACAGGAATGTGTCCAGGTAGTGTTGGAAACCTCCCGAGAAGGAGCCTCCACATCCTCCCTGGGCAGCCTGGGCCAGGGCTCCCTCACCCCCACAAACTCCACATGGCTCTGGCTTGAGGCAGAGCCCTCAGTGGCACAAGCAGGAGTGGCACAGAGCCCGTGGGCACTTACCCTGCTGGGCTTTGATCTGAGGCAGCACGTTCTGCAGAAGGGCCAAGGACTTGCGATGGTACTCTGCCTGCACCTCGATCAGCTGCAGGGAGGGAGGGAGAGCTGGCATCGCTGCCACCCCTCCCTGGGGCTGACACTGGAGGGGTCCCAAGGGGTTGGAGCAGCACTTACGGTTTGAAAATAGTTTGCATAGTCTACTTCTTTGGCCACAAAGTTGTACATGTCAGCTGAGAGCTGGTCCTGTGGAGAACAGAGAGTCAGTGTCCAGCCCACTCGTGCCACCGTGGTGCCACCGTGGTGCCACCGTGGTGCCACCGTGATGGGCCCCTCATATGCCACCAACTCAGCCACCCCAGGAGCCAGCCTGCAGCGTGGCACATTGCAGGACCCACTGGGGATGTGCTGGGGGTGTTGGACACTCTCAGCATGGCAGGGGGTCGTGTTCACCCTCCTCCTTCCAGAGCCCACAATTACCCAGCACCTCAGGAGGGGGATTTACTTGGCAAGAACCTGTCAGACCAAAGCTGCCAATCCCAGCTGGCTGGAGCACACAAACCAGGCCAAAGGGATCCCTGGGCTTGCCTGCAAGTGTCTCATTAACCAAAGGGCTAATTGCCACACACAGCAGCATCCCCATTGCTTGGCCCAGAGCAGCCCCATGGGGCATCGGGGACTTCTGGCTCTGAACTCCAGCGAGCCCCTTGGCACTGGGACATGTGGCTCTGCTCTCACACTCACAATAGGAGTGTGATGCTTCCCAGATTGCTCCTGTCTGAGAATCCCCTTGGAGAAGCCAGGCAGGGGAAAGCAGCAGCAGGGCTTTAAAACACCGTGAGCACGTCCCAGTTGCAACGTCCACCACGGGTATGGTGGATACTGGGGGCCACCATGTGGGGCTATGATGCTCTGACATGGGGGGAGATGACATGAGTTTGAGACTGGATTTTAGAGGCTACATAGGTTCCAGTTGTGTCCCTGGAGAAAAGAGCCAGGGTTTGAGACACACCCCCAGCTCCAGCTCATATCTAAAACCTACAGCACGAGCTTCACCCAGCCCTTTGCACCCTCTGCCTGGAGGAATTCAAAGCCATGAGTTTCATGACTGAAAGCTGTGATGAAGCTCTGGCAGCAGTGTCCCTCCCTTACCCAGAGGCACCACCAGAGTCATGGTCCAAGTCCTAGCTCTCCCCTCATCCTGCCCAGCCCAGCACTAATCCCTGGCCCTCAGCACCTCAGCCCCACGGCTTTGGGATCCCTTCAGGGCTGGTCACTCCCCCAGCTCCCTGGGCAGCCTGGCACAGGGGCTGACACCCCTCTCAGGGAAACAGTTCTGCCTCAGCTCCAACGTCAATCTCCCCTGGGGCAACTTGAGCCTGTTTCCTCTTGTCCTGTTATTCATTATTGGAGAGAGGAGACCGACCCCCACCTCACCACAACCCCCTCTCAGGTAGTTAGAGTGATGACATCTCCTCTCAGCTGCCTCTTCTCTCCTCTCAGGACCTGTGGAGCTGTTACAACCCCGTCCCAAGCTCCCAGCAGGGTGGGCTGTGCTCCCCTGGGGTGGCTTTGGCTGATGTGGCTGTGTGGCACACATGGGCTTGGCAGTGCTGGTGCTTCCCACAGCCTCTGTGCCCCCAGTGGGTGCCCCCAGTGCTGAGCTCACCAGCTCCTGCCAGGATAGGGCCCCTGGGGAGGGGATGCTCTCAGGCTCCAGTGGCATAGGGAGGATGGGAACAGAGCAACTGGGGACAGACTGCATCACCCCCTGCCCCTGAGTAGGGCACAGGGAGGCAAGCAGAGTGTCTATCACGGGCAATGGGGCAAGAAGAAGGTGAAGAATGGGGTAAGACGAGGGGCTGCAGGTTCTCCATGGTGCCCAGGATGCCAAGGTGCCCTCCCAGCAGGGAGCCATGCCCAGGTACCCTGCAGATCTCCACTCTGTTGGCTGCCTCCTCCATCTCCTCCCGCAGCGCGTCGGCCTTGGCCCCGGAGGGCTGCAGGTTGCCAGCCAGCCCCGAGGACTTCACTGCCTGCTGCCACCTGTGGAGAGAGGCCAGAGCTGGCACAGGGGCATGGCATCCACACAGAGCAGTGACTGAGTGCCAGGGACCCCCCTCAGCCAGGTCTACCATGGTCCCCAGGGCTGAGCACCATGGGTCAGGCCCAATCCTGAACATCCCCAGGCTCCAGGGTGGCTGCATGCACTGGGCGCTAATGAAACGAGCCTCATCCCGGTGGGAGGAGAGAGGAAGATGATGGGTGACACTGGGGACTACAGACAAATCCCAAACCCCTCCCCAGGGCACAGGGGATGGGCAGGACTTGGCCAACTCAGCAGCCCCAGGGAACAGCCAAAGTGCAACGTCTGGGACACAGGAGGATCCCCAGGGAGACGTCCCACAGCTGCAGCCTGGTGCTGCCCCACAGCAGCAGGAGCATCAGGCTCTGCCACCACTCACCAGAACCCACCCAGACAGGGAAAAGGAGGGAAAAACTCAATATTTGTGCCAGCAAAATCCTCACTTTTCTGCAGGGGCTGGGCAAGGGAAAGGGACTCGTGGCTTCTGCAGACAGGAGCAGATATATGGGCTCCCTGCAGAGCTTGACTGCAAGGTGACACAGTCAAGACTTATCCCCAGCAGCTGTGGTGCCAGGGCTCAGGGATGTACCCCCTCCTCTTCCCCAGCAGTTGTGCTGCCAGGGCTCAGGGATGTGCCCCCTTCTCCCCCCCAGCTCTGCCCATCACTTGGGAGGTTTTGTGTTTCACCCAGTGCCTCTGAAGCCGTTCCCTACCGTGTCCTGGAGGAGTCCATGTCCAGCACCAGCTTTGCCAAGTGCTTCCTCTGCTTCTGGATATTTGGGATCTCCACCTGCAGCAGCACAGGGGGAGGGCAGGAGGTTGAACCCCCTCAGTCAGGTGTGGGGGCAGCTCATGCCTGGCCATGGCACCATCAGCCTGGGCTGGCACAAGCCTAGTGGGAAAGGTTGCAGCTCCTTGGTTTAACATCAGCAGGGAGATGACACAGCTCAGCCCTACTCCATGTGCCCCCTGGGCAGTGTCACTCCTTGCCAGCCCCCACAGGAGCATCCAAAGCTTCCTGCCCTGGGGAGCTGCTGGGAGGCAGGGAAAGGGTTTTTGGGGACAGTGGTGTGAAGCTCCCACACATCCTGACACCCTTTGCCAAAGGGTTTGGTAATGGCAGAGAGCCTCAGCCACAGGCAGGGCATAAATCTCAACACCACAGACTCATTTCGGTTGGAAGAGATCTTTAACACCATCAAGCCCAACCACTAACCTCCCACTGCCAAGCTCACTACTAACCCATGTCTTGTTTCTGCTGAGGAAAATGAAATCAGAGCCAAACCCAGGATGTGATTCTGGATGTTAAAAAATATGGGGGGGAGGGAAAAAAGCCACTGGGATAAACTGAGAAACAAAGCTGGCAGCAGGAGGGAGGAGGGAAAATATGCTCCCTGAACAATGATGGTGTGGGCTTCATGGGTTTGGGGCTGGGAAAATGGGTCAGAAATATGTGTTAATGCCTCTGCCTTCAGGAAAGAGAGAGAGCAGTGAAGGCAGCTCCATGGGGGAAGGTCCCTTGCAGGGGTCAGGAACCAGATGTGGCACCAAGGAGGAGGTGGAATCCTGCCCCTCCGCAGCCTGGTGACATCCCAAGCCCCTCCCTGAGCCCACACCATCCCCTGCCCATCACTCACCTCAGCCAGCACGAAGAGGGGCTCGATCACATCCCTCTCCACCTGCAGCTCAAAGTGGATCAGCTCCTGTGCCAGTTTGTCCTCTGCCTCCCCACAGAGCCACAGCATCTTCCTGCAAGGGCACAGTAATGTTGGGCACCACAGGGCTGGTGCAGGATGGACAACCACCCTGTGCCCACAGGGATGAGCAATGGGCACACAGAGCCCCAGGAGATGGGTGATGGGCACACAGAGCCCCAGGAGATGGGTGATGGGCACACAGACCCCCAGGAGTGGGTGATGAGCACACAGAGCCCCAGGGGCTGGATGATGGGCTCATAGAGCCCGAGGGGTGGGTGATGGGCACACAGAGCCTTGGGGGTGGGTGATGGGCACACAGAGCCCCAGGGGTTGAGTGATGGGCACACAGACCCCCAGGAGTGGGTGATGAGCACACAGAGCCCCAGGGGTGGGTGATGGGCACACACAACTCTGGGGCTCTTGGCAGTGGTGCAGGGCAGCCCTTCCTTGGCAGAGGGCTGGTGGGAGGCTGGCAGCTGTCAGGAAGATCTAATTCCTTGTACTACAAGTGACATCTGAAATTGAACAGACTTTCTTCACAGAGAGATCCCTAGTTGCCAGTGTGTTCTGCATGATTAAAGCACCCCAACTCATGTCAGGGAGGGGAATAAACGAACCCCCTGGACTACTGAAAGGACAGGAGCATCTCAGCATCACCACTGCAGCCCCCCAGCCCCTTCTCAGGCATCACATATGAGGGGCTGTAGCAGCTCCTAGCAGCAGCCTGTGGAGCCCCAGCCCCTCCTTACCCCAGCAGGGAGTCATCTCCCAGCACGGCGGAGCCCTCCATCAGGCACTGTGCCAGCGTCGTCAGCGGCAGCTTCTTCTGCAGAGGGAGAGACAGTTGCACCCGGTGCTGCCCCACAGCCCCCCCCCCAGCACCTCCCCCAGAGCCCTGCCTGGGCCTCACCGAGCGCTTGTCGGCGTCCAGGCCCTGCTGGCCCTGCAGACATGCTGTCAGCTTCTTATGAGTGCTGTGGGAGACCTGCTTCACCAGCTCCAGGCGCTTCTCCACCTGCAGGTGCAGTGCTGCCCGTCACCAGGGCATCCTGCCTGTGATGCTGGATGGCATGAAACCCCCCCAGCACATAACCTATGGCCAGGGCAGTGCTGCTTCACTTGGGAGGGGGTTTCTGCAGGGTGATGCTGCCCCATCCTAACCTCTAAGCAGGGCAGAATCCCAGAGTGGTGGGTGTGGGAAGGGCCCTGCAGAGCTCATCCAGCCCCAGCCCCTGCTACAGCACGTTCCCCTCCAGCAGGGGCACAGGAACGTGTCCACGTTGGGTTGGAAACCTCCCGAGAAGAGAAGGAGCCCCCACACCCTCCCTGGGCAGCCTGGGCGAGGGCTCCCTCACCTCAGCACCAAAGGAGTTGCTCCTCCCGTGCTACTGGAGCTGCCTGTGCTCCAGCCTGTGCCTGTTACCCCTAGTCCTGGCACTGGCCATCACACAACAAACACCGTCCCCAACCTCCTGACACCCACCCTTTGGGTACTTCTGAGTGTTAATAAGTGTTATGAATGAAAACAGAAAGAAAAAAAGGTTCATTGTTGATGTTCCCTCTGGCTGTTGGTGGCTGGGGGTGCTCAGCTCCTCTGTGCTCTGTCCCACTGGGCCATGTCCCTGCCACAGGGCAGCAGAGTCAGTAGGGCCAAATGAGGGGTGCAGGCAGGCAGGACACAGCCAGAAAGAGCCAAAGGCCACTCTGAAGCCAATGTCACCTGCAAGTCACTGCCTCCTGCCACCAGCATCCTTGCACAGGAGTTCTCTGGTTGTTTCTGCAAAATCCACTATCTGGCACAGACAAAATCTCTGAGCTGGAAGGTGTGAATACATCAGCTTTCCCCCAAACCAGGGTTTGAAGCAGCTCCAGCAGCAGCCAAGGACGGCAGGGGATGCCCAGGCTGTGGTGGAGACTGTGTCTGAGCACCTCCCTGACAGCTGAGCAAGTGCTTCACCCACTGGTACCCGAGCCACAGGTTCAGAGAATGTGTCAGTTAGAAACCTCATCAATTCAGTGATGGATTTGGGAATCCACATCCCTTTGCTGGCTCCTCCTAAGCTGGGATATGCAGGACTACCTGCTCCTGGAGAAACAGGCCCCTGGAGGAGGAGGTCCTGAGAAACCATGATCTGAGCATCACAGCTGACTCTGAGGAACCATGGGAGTGTTTCTGGCCAGCCCCTCAGCTCTGGGGCTGTGCCCTGCTGGCACATGGCCCGTGCCAGGGCAGGTTTCACAGCAGAGAGGGGCGATGCAGCGCCCGCAATCTGTCCAGCTGTATCAGGTCTCTGTCCCTTGGGAGGTGAGGCCAGATCCGATTCCAGCTGACCTGGAAACCAGGCTGGGAACAGGCTAGGAGGGAGATAATGCTGCTTCCCATGCTCTCAACCCCCTCCTCCTCCTCATAGCTGCCACAGAACACCAGCACAGAGCTGTCAGGCATCCAGCACCCACAGATGGATGTGTGGGTATCCACAGGCACCCATGGACCCAGCTGCAGAGGACCTCACCTGCAGGAGATCTTCACTCAAAACCTCAGTCTTCTCAGCCCTGCAAGACAAGAAAGAGCACAAAGTGTTGCTGAAGGGTTTGGCAGAGGTGGCAGTGCCAGGGCTGCACCCCACGGTACTGGGCACAGCCAAACCTGCTTTGCCACCAGGATGCAGGCAGTGATCTCAGGGTCTCTGCTCCCACCAATTAGAATCACAGAATGGTGGGGTTGGAAGGGACCTTTAGAGAGAATTCCAACCCCTTGCAGGAGCAGCTCCCACCTAGATCAGGTCACACAGGAACGTGTCCAGGGGGGTCTTGAAGCCCTCCAAGGAAGGAGTCTCCACACCCTCCCTGGACAGCCTGGGCCAGGGCTCCCTCACTGAAACACTCAAACAGTTTGTCCTTATCTTTAAATTGAACTTTCTGTGTTCCAGCTTCATCTCATCACCCCTTGTCCTGTTGCCAAGATGCCCCAACCTCCTGACACCCATCATTTAGATATTGGTAACTATTAATGAGATCCCCCCTCAGTCTCCTCCAGACTAAACAGCCCCAGGTCTCACAGCCTTTCCTCAGCAGGAAGATGCTCCAGGCCCCTGATCATCTTGCTGGCCCTGCACTGGCCTCTCTGCAGCAATTCCCTGTCCCTCTGGAGCTGGGGAGCCCAGAACTGGACACAGGACTCCAGATGAGGCCTCAGCAGGGCAGAGCAGAGGGGAGCAGAACCTCCCTTGACCTGCTGTCCACACTCTTCTTATTGCCTCATCTCCTTTAGGAGAATGGAGCAAAGGACAGAGCATCTTCCCAGCTCATCACAGACCACAGCAGTGCAGGGACTTGCCCTGATCTCCCCCTTATTCTCCCCTTTTCCCCAGTCAGAGAAGCTGCACTCCCTGGAGGATGTGGGCAGAGCCACACAGGGAGGTGCCAAAGCAGCTCCAGATCCTCAGCGCTGCAGATGTAAAGGTCACAACTCATCAGCACCACTGAGCCCCCAGGGCATCGTCATCCCCTCACTACAGCCACATTTCTCACCCTGGAGCCTGGCGCATCCTCAGTCTCTGCTCCCGAAGAGACACAAATCCATGGCTGGAATCTCAGCCCCCCTGCAGCAGCTCTGCCCACAAAAGCTACTCAGAGCTGCTCAGACTTATTTAAACCATCACACTCTGGCTCATTTCTTCACTTTCTCAGGGTGTTTTTTTTTAACCACTTGAGCACATCGTCTCTCTTTGGAAAACAACCCCTGTCACAGGGTGCCTGGGCAGAGCTGTGGCTTAGCCAATTAGTTCTTAAAGGGTCATTAACAACTAAAGGAAAGCTCAGTGTTCTCATCCTTCTCAGAAAAAAAAAATACCTTTATTGCCTCAGCCCTGGCTGCTTTCTGCTTCCCAAGCTGCTTTCTCAGCACTGAGAGACTGAGTAAGCATGGAAAAAAAGGAAATAAGGAACCCAAGCAGAGGAAATAAGGAAAAAGAGGAAGGAGGAAAAGAGGAAGTAAAGAGGAAAAGAGAAACTAAGGAAATAAAGAGGAAAGAAGAGGAAATAAAGAAAAGAGGAAATAAGCACTGGCAGAGCTGGACTTGAGAGAGTCCATGTTTTAATAGTGTGAATTCACTGCACTAAATCTGGTATCAAAGTTGTCCCAGCGTCTAAGTATTTTTTTTTTTTTAATTACATTAAAAGTTCCCCAAGTCTATTTATTTTTGTTTAAAAGAAAGGATGGAATGCCCCCAGGACAATGTCATGGCTGTGAAGGATGGTGATGCTCTGCTTCTCTCTGCCTCTGCCACTCGCTGCTGTTGTTTGTGGGCAGGGTTGGAAATGCTGCAGGATTAGCACAGCTGGGGAAGGGAGCAGCAAATGTCCATGGGCACGGACAGAAGAGCCCTTTCCCTGCTCCCCTGCCCTGGCTCAGTGTATGTTCAGCATCCTGGAGGAACCAGAGGTGGGAGGGATGTGGGTGAACATCATACACTCACTGACAAGCACCTCTGCTCACATCACACCCAGGAACAACTGCAGCACCCCAGGGCCCCACCATCAGAACAGGCAACTGGTGGCATCACCAAAGCATCTCCTCCCTGCAACAGTTTCAGCCATATCAGCTTTGGGCAATTCTTTTCACTCCTTCATTTTCACATGGGTATTTCCAGGTCTGTATCTCCCCTGGGGAGCCAGAGATGGTGTTGTCACCCATGCAAAGTGACCTCAAGCAACCAACAGCATCCAAAAGAGGGCAGGGACACCCAGTTTCCCCAGTTGGTTCCTAGTCCCCCAAAACTTCATGCCTTAAAACTTTCCCACATGCTGTGGCTCTCAGTGCTTTGCTTTGTCTTTCCTTTAGGCAAATCATAGAACCACTATGGTTGGAAAAGCCCCTGAAGCTGCTGCAGTCCCAGCTCTCCCCTCACCCTGCCCAGCCCAGCACTACCCCATGGCCCTCAGCACCTCAGCTCCACGGCTTTGGGATCCCTCCAGGGCTGGGCATTCCCCCAGCTGCCTGGGCAGCCTGGCACAGGGGCTGACAACCCTCTTGGTAAATCAACACCCACTCATCCCCTTCCCCTCCAGATTTCCACCCTGGGAAATCCTCATTTCAGCAAAAACTAAATGCTGCCAGCAGAAATCGACACCAATCAAGCAGATGAAGTGGATTCCCAAACAGATACTACATGAACTTGCAGTGCCTCGACCCTGGGAGCTGCAGCAAAGCGGCTGCCTCCCTGGAGCATCTGACATCTCCATCGGGGCTGGATCCTCCCTCCCCACAGCCATCCCACATCCCCGCCCTGCTCCGATGCTCAAATCACCCACGACAATATAAGAAATAGTGATGCTGTTTTTGCAGGAATAGAGTCCAAGCATCTGTGTCCTTGTAGTGTGAACCAGCTGGCTGATCTCAAGACTGTTATCTGTATCTCAAGACTGTTGTCTGTTTCTTCGTAATGTGAACTAGATGACTGATGGGTCCTACATCTTGGGACTATGAGGGAATGGGTGACAATTTACAAGAACCAGACATCCCCTGAGGGGATTTTGCAGGCGCCTCGGGAAGATGGAAATCTTGGAGTACCTGATCAATGGGGAAACAAGGGAGGGACCTTGCGGCCGGGATGGGGAATAAAAAGCCGAATCCCGTACCTGTCAGGTGTGCTGCCAGCTAGGACACCCGCTCTTGCGAGAACGCTTAATAAAAGTGCTTCACTGCAGAGTCTGACCTGAGTCTTTCGCGAGAGAACTTGTTTTGTTTCCTACAACAAGGAGCCCCTGGCCTTGGATTAGACCCTGAGATGACAAAACTGAGAGCAGGGCAGGGATTTCGGGGCAGATTTTCTGTGTGAAGGGAGAAGCCACCTTCTCAGACAGCGCTGCTCCCAGCGCGGATGGGCAGGGGCGGAGGATACGTCTCTGGAGGCACAGCGAGTCCATGAGGCCCCCAGCAGCCCTTTGGGCACACCTCCTGCCCCAAATGCCCCTTCCAGCCACATCCTCCTCGCTGTAGCACGCCCGTAAATGTTTCATCACTGTCTAATTACTGACGCCGGCGGCTCTCTTGATTTCTCTTCGCTCCAGCCTAAAAATAGCCTCGCGGTGAGCGCAGGCATAAGGAGAGACGAAAATCCCGTCTGAGGCCGTTAACTCCCACGGATGGGTCTGTCTCGCCACCCTACGCGGGCTCGGGGACGGTGCTCAGCTCCATCCCGGTCCTGCCTGCATCCCTCCCCCCGGTGCCGCTGCCTGGGCCTGGGCGCTGGTACCCGCGGGGACATTCAAGGTCTCCGAGCCCCCAGAGCTCAGGGATGATGTTGGAGACGCGAGCTCCAACCACTCAAGTCGGGTAAGGAGCTGAGCACCCATCCTGTGTGCCAGAGGGAGGGGGAAGCCCCCGGGCACCAAGCTCCAGGTGATCGCCAGCCCAAGGACCGCAGCCCGGGGGCTCGTACCCACGAACCAGCCAAGGCCAAATGGAGCTCCCGATTCCTCCCGGTGCCTTTTTAGCAGTCAAGAAGACAAACATCAAATATTTAGATCTTCAAACCGCTGCTGAAATCCCCCCCGGGGAAACGAGGCCGAGCTGCAACATCCAGCGAGACGCGGCGAGACGGCGCTGCTGAAATCTCCTCCAGCGCCTCCTCCAGCGCATCCCAGGCTGGTCCCACCCGGGGGGCTGCGGAGAGAACCTCCCCGTACCCCAACCCCAGCGCTGCCCACCCAGCCGGCTCCGTGCCAGGGCTCAGCCCACAGCCAGGCTGGAAAAAAACGAGGTGAAATGGGGGAACGGAAGGCTGGTCCCTGCTTTCCTCCATCCTTCTGCTCACTGCTGGGAAAAAAAACAAAGCGATCAAAGCAAAATGGGGGACAGATTTCAAAGGAAAAAAAAGCCTCTTTTCCTTATCTCCAGCCTCTTTCCCGGCTGCGAGCTCTCTGCATCGGCCCAGTGGGAAATCCAGCCCGGGGCTGCATCCTGTCCTCGCTCAGTCCCGACCCGAAAATCACGGAGCAGCCCCTGCGAAGCTCAGGCTCCTGAGGCTGTTTGCCACGGGGATGAAGCCTTCATCTCTCTCCATCGATATTTCAGGTTGTCAGCGCTGCTGCTGAGCCAGGAGGAGGATAAAAATACCGGCAGGCTGGGGAGGGGGGTGGCTGGCGGCAGAAGCCCGGAGTAAAAAAGCCCAGGGAAAGGTGTGGGGGGGGCTGCTGGCAGCCAACCTCCCGCTCCCCGGAGTGCAGAGGAGGCACTCGGCTATTTAAAGCTCGTTGTTGTCTCCTGCAAACGCCGTCGGGAAAAATCCCAGGTGGTGCCTGTATTCCCTCCGCCCTTATTTCCTACATGCAGAGGAAATCTCTCCCCGCTCCCCCTCGCTGCACCTTGCAGCACGTTCTTGCTGCCCAGAGAAGAAAACCTCGGGGTTTCAAGGGTTTGTGTTTCGGTGCAGATGTCCCGGTGCTTGGGAAAGAAGAGCCATGGAAGTGATGTCCAGCTCAGGGATGGGGGATGCACCTCAGGGTGCTCAGAAAGGATCAGAAGGACACCCCATCCCCTCCCCCCCATCCTCCCCGTGTGCCCCAGCGCCTGCCAGGCTGCTCTGCAAGGCTGCAGCACCCGATTTATCCCAAATGTGGGGAGGGGAAAGGCCATTTTGAGATGATTCTGGAAAACCCAGATGCTTGTGCCCATCATCCCATGCCCTCAAAGTGAGGGCACAAGGTTCCACTGGCTCAGCCACTGAACAAAGGGCTTAACAATTGCAAGTTTAACATCCTCAAAATGTTTTACAGACATTTATTGGCTCCTCTTTCCTTTTTCTACCCTATAGAGGAATATTATGGCCCCTTACAGGCTGGGCACAGAGATTCTCCTGAAGGTCAGGTATCAACCGTGGGATGAGCAGAAATTCTGTGCTGCTTAGAGCCTGAAAACTACAGCAGCATTACTAGAAATTGCCTGGATGCTCACTTCTAAGCCTTTCTGACATTGTTAGCGTATTCATCCTCCCCTGTCATTATCCTGAAGTCCAAGAGAAATGCTTAATGTGTATTACTAGAGGCTACATAAGTGTGATCTATTCTAATGCCAAATGTTTGCTGTTTGGCTGCAATTTGCCCAGTTCCTTCTATCTAGTGAAATGATCTGGGTAAAACACATCAACAAAATAAACCAAAACAGAACCAAACCAAGCCAAACAGAACCCAACCAATCCAAATAGAACAGAACCAAACCAAACAGAACCCAAGCAAAGCAAAGTAAGGCAAAGCAAACCAACAGAACCAAACCAGTCTAAAACAAACAGAACCGAACCAAACCAGACCAAACCAAACTGAAACAAGTAGAACCATACCAAACAGAACCAAACAGAACCAAACCAAACCAAGATAAAGCAAGCCAAGACAAAGCAAAGTGAAGTAACCAACCCACTCAAATCTAATGACACACAACAAAAATCCCATGCTCGGGGCACGACAGCCCCTGGGAAATGAAGCAGAAGACTTGATTTGGAAAGGTAAGGAAATGCACTCAGTATCCTCACCTGACCCTGATCATGATCCTTACCCTGACCTTGACCCTGGCCCATCCCCACTCTCTGTGCAGAGCCCTGTCCCTGCAGATGGCCATTTGCTCGTCTGCATGACTGCCAGATGTGGCCACCTCATAGGGATAAGGAGTTGTTCCTGTCCTTGTCCCTGCCTGTCCCTGTCCTGGTACTGCTGACAGACCCATAGATGGGATTTTTTTCATTTCAGCTGCACTTTTTCTTCCTTTCTTCAAGGCAACCACACTTCCAAAAGCAGGAAAGGCCACTCAGGGCTGGAAACTCCTTTTCCCCGCCCCTGTGCCTCCATTCCTCATCCCTCAGGGTGACTGGGGACATGTCACTGCTGTCATCTGTCATGTTCAGCCCATCCCAGACCCACAGTCATGGGAGGGGGGAGCACAGACATCCTGCAGCAGTAGGATCTTCAGGGCCAGGTCCTGCTGGATGTCACCACTGCCAATGCCATAGGTCAACTGTCTCCATCTACCCCCAAGGGACAACTTCCGTGGGGCAGCATCCACCCCTGGACCCGGGGGTGCTGGCACTGCAGGGTGATGGTACTTCATGGGGGTTTTGTGATGAGCAGGAGGGGACAATCCTCAGATCCTGGAAGGTTTTGGACCACATATCCCAGTGAGCCTCTTCCCAGGCCCACAGAACACCAAGTTTCTATTATTATTCCCTATTTCCATTAATTATTCGTCATTTCCATAAATTATTACCCCTTCCATCTCTTATTCTTTATTTTTACTTACTCCTCCCCATTTCCTTGTACTATTTCCTATTTCCATCTCTTATTCTCTGTTTCCATCTCTTATTCCTTGTTTCCATCTACTTTTCCATATTTCCTTCTAATATTCCCTGTTTTCATCCCTTATTCCCTGTTGCCATCCCTTGTTCCCTGTTGCCATCCCTTGCTCCCCATTGCCATCCCTTGTTCCCCGTTGCCATCCCTTGTTCCCCGTTGCCATCTCAGTCCTCATTCCCACAAGGGTCTCAGTCCTCAGGGGTCTCCCAGTCCTCATTCCAGAAAACGATGCTCAGGGCTGGGCAATGAGGAAGAGGGATAAAACATCAGCCCCTGCTCAAGATGGGAACCAACATGGCTGGGCCAAGGAAGAGGAGGGTCACTGAGCTCCTGCTGAGCCCTGCAGAGGCTTCAGCCCCATCCCAGTGTTTGGCAAAGAGGGGCCATGCCCCCCTCCCCGCCCAGTAACCCCATCCTGAGGAGCCTGGCAGCATGGGCAGCTCTATGAGTACCAGCAGAGCCCTGAGGATTAGGGCTTAGTGGCTTTGGGCCCATGGCTGCCACCCCTTTGCCCCCACCTGTGTCAGGCACTGCAGGGAGCCCTGCATGGCCCTGCTCTGGGGGGTGTGGGGAGGGGGATGCTCCCCATGTCCAGGCACCACTCTGCAGGTGGGGTTGTGTGTGGTGCTCAACTCGCGTCTCCCACATACGAGTGGTCCCAGGTCCTGGGGACACCCATCCCCCTGCAGCCTCCAGCCATGGGTGGGAGACGTGGCAAACCCCCTCGATGCAGCTGGGGAGCAAATGCAGCTCAGCACAGGTGTGAGGGGAAAATCACAGGCTCTGCCGCCATAACAACCTTCTCCTGCTGCTGTCCTGAGGGAGGCAAGCACTGGGCTCCCAGTACTCCTGCACCATGTTCCCACGCTGCATTCCTGTCCTGCACTCCCACACTGTGCTCCCACACTCCTGTCCCACACCTCACTCCTCTCCTGCACTGTCACCATGTTCCTGCATCACCCTCCTGTCCCACACTCTCATGTTCTTGCACCATATTCCTGTACCACACTCCTGCACTGGGTTCCCACAGCACATCCCCACACTGCAGTCCTGGGTGGGATTCCTGCTCCTCTTTCCCACATTGTGCTCCTGCCAGAGCCTCCACACACCGTTCCTGCACCATCTCCCCACACCACGCTCGCTCCCCCAACACGGCCCCACACTGTGCTCCAGCAGCAACCCCCTGCAGCCCACTCCCAGTCCCACACAGCATTCCCACACCACGATCCTGCTCAGTGCTCCCACACCACATCCCTGGAGCCTACTCCCAGTCCCACACAGCATTCCCACACCATGATCCTGCTCAGTGCTCCCACACCACATCCCTGCAGCCCACTCCCAGTCCCACACAGCATTCCCACACCATGATCCCATTCAGTGATCCCACATCACATCCCTGCAGCCCACTCCCAGTCCCACACAGCATCCCCACACCATGATCCCACTCAGTGCTCCTGCACCACAGTCACTCAGCAGGTTCCCATACCGCTTTCTTGCTCCATGTTGCTGCCCTGTGCTCCTGCTCCACGTTCCCTCTCTGTGCTCCCTCCCCTGATCCCTCACTCTGTTCCCACACCACATCCCCACTCCATGTTCCCACACCACATCCTCACACCACATCCCCACTCTGTGCTCCCGCTGCCACCGCAGCCCTGGGCCAGGCCCTGCAGCTACCTCAGCCTCTGTCTCAAGCCTACACACCCCCTGGGCTGAAGCCACCGACCACCCCCAGCCTGGCAGTGGGACCCAGAGCCAGGGGGTGACCCCCATCCCCACAGGACACACAGTGAGGGGGCCATGGGGAATGCCAAGGGAAGGCTAAGGCCTCAGCTCCAGGAGGGGATGCTGAGCCCGATGCCTCAGTTATGCCCATGCTGGTGCCCCAGAGCAGCACTGGGAAGAAGGAAAGAAAGAAATCCCCTCCCACCCCCACCCCCCCCCCAAGCTGCAAAATCTCGAGGAATTACACAACAGTCACCACCAAGCCCCGGGCCTGCCTGTGCCTCCGATGCATCCCTGCAACCCGATGTGCCCCCCTGCACCCTGCCTGCCCCCTGCCCCACAGCCAGCCAGGGCCACCCGTGGGTGCTGGGGGGAACAAGCCCATGGGGCACCCCACAGCATCAGGGCTGGAGAGCCTGGAGAGCAGGTTGTCTGCATGTCCCAGCCCTGGGGCATGAGGAGTTGGCAGGGGCAGTGGGGCAGAGTGAGGGCAGGGGGCAGGCAGGGGTTAAGGGGCAGGCTGGGTGCAGGTGGG
>WBNH01008632.1:0-23314 GCA_013401255.1 Urocolius indicus | reverse complement strand
TCCGCACCGCCCCGCGCAGCCCCGCACCGCCCCGCACCGCCCCCGGCCGCGGCGGCCATGGGAAATGTAGTCCGAGGCCGCCCGCCGGGCAGGGGGGAGCTTGGAGAGGGCCCGGCGCCGGGCATCTTCCCCGGCATCCCTCCGCATCCCTCGGCATCCCCCCGGCACGCCCCGGTGACACCCGGCATTCCTTGGCTTCCCTGACACGGCCTCAGCATCCCCCCAGCATCCCCTGGCAGCCCTCGGCATCCCTCCGACATCGCCTCGGCACAGCCCCAGCAAATCCCCGGCATCCTCTGGCGTCACTTGGCACCCCCTGGCATCCCCCCAGGACCCCTCTGTCATCCTCCTGGCACCCTCTGGGCATGCCCTGGCATCGCCGCACATTCCCATACCCACCCCCGCTTTTCAGCGCCCAGGGGGTTTGGGGTGCCCCGGGGGTTTGGGGCTCTCGGGGCTGTGTCAGGCTCCAACAGCACCTCGTTGCTGCGCACCCCTGTGCCGCGCCGGATGAGCCCGGGCAGGAGCCCTCCCGCAGCTCCGGGCAGAGCGATGGGAGCCGGTGCCAGCGGGACAGGGCAGGGATGCCCGTGGGACAGAGGTGCCGTGGGATAGGGGTGCCATGGGACAGGGATGCCGTGGGACAGAGGGGCCGTGGGACAGGGGTGCTCGTGGGACAGGAGTGGCGGTGGGACAGAGGTGCCAGAGGACAGGGATGCCGTGGGACAGAGGGGCCGTGGGACAGGGGTGCTCGTGGGACAGGAGTGGCGGTGGGACAGAGGTGCCAGAGGACAGGGATGCCGTGGGACAGAGGGGCCGTGGGACAGGGGTGCTCGTGGGACAGGAGTGGCGGTGGGACAGAGGTGCCAGAGGACAGGGATGCCGTGGGACAGAGGGGCCGTGGGACAGGGGTGCTCGTGGGACAGGAGTGGCGGTGGGACAGAGGTGCCAGAGGACAGGGATGCCGTGGGACAGAGGGGCCGTGGGACAGGGGTGCTCGTGGGACAGGAGTGGCGGTGGGACAGAGGTGCCAGAGGACAGGGATGCCGTGGGACAGAGGGGCCGTGGGACAGGGGTGCTCGTGGGACAGGAGTGGCGGTGGGACAGAGGTGCCAGAGGACAGGGATGCCGTGGGACAGAGGGGCCGTGGGACAGGGGTGCTCGTGGGACAGGAGTGGCGGTGGGACAGAGGTGCCAGAGGACAGGGATGCCGTGGGACAGAGGGGCCGTGGGACAGGGGTGCTCGTGGGACAGGAGTGGCGGTGGGACAGAGGTGCCAGAGGACAGGGATGCCGTGGGACAGAGGGGCCGTGGGACAGGGGTGCTCGTGGGACAGGAGTGGCGGTGGGACAGAGGTGCCAGAGGACAGGGATGCCGTGGGACAGAGGGGCCGTGGGACAGGGGTGCTCGTGGGACAGGAGTGGCGGTGGGACAGAGGTGCCAGAGGACAGGGATGCCGTGGGACAGAGGGGCCGTGGGACAGGGGTGCTCGTGGGACAGGAGTGGCGGTGGGACAGAGGTGCCAGAGGACAGGGATGCCGTGGGACAGAGGGGCCGTGGGACAGGGGTGCTCGTGGGACAGGAGTGGCGGTGGGACAGAGGTGCCAGAGGACAGGGATGCCGTGGGACAGAGGGGCCGTGGGACAGGGGTGCTCGTGGGACAGGAGTGGCGGTGGGACAGAGGTGCCAGAGGACAGGGATGCCGTGGGACAGAGGGGCCGTGGGACAGGGGTGCTCGTGGGACAGGAGTGGCGGTGGGACAGAGGTGCCATAGGTCAGGGATGCCATGGGACAGGAGTGCCTGTGGGACAAGGGTGCCGTGGGACCGAGGTGCCGTGGTACAGGGATGCCGAGGGACAGGGGAGCCGTGGGACAGGCACAGGCAGCACAGCTCCGGGGCAGCCGCTGCTCCCGGCTGCCCACTCTGCTTTGAAGCCCCAAAGCTCTTCCATCCGTCCATGTTTCACTCGGCTAAAACGGGGTGATGAAAATCCGCATAGGCTGTCGGAGCCCGCGGGGCATCTCCTCCCTGGCAGCCCCGCAGCGTTTCCTGGCAGTTCAACAGTTCCCGTGAGCTTCGTGGTGTGCAGTCCATCGTCCCCCAAAGTGAGACGATGGGATGCTGCAGCTGCTGTTCTGGTTAAAACGGAAGGAAACCCCCTCTCCCTGAAGCCACGTTATGTAGAGGGCAGGCAGGGCACTCTGCCTGCTGGGCACACAGAGGAGTGCCATGGCTGCTGGGCACCTGGGGTACAATTCCTATTGAAAAGCCCCAAAGATCAAGCCCTATCCACGCTCCATCTGAAAACCCAGTGGGGAAAAAAAAAGCAAATCCATGCTCATCTAATGAAAAAAAAGCCAAGACTGTTGTGCTCCCAGAGAGCAAAAGCCTTCCAGGGCATGAGGGGGTAGCACTTGGCCCTCTCCCCACCCTCTGCTCAGTGCCATCTGAGGACAGTGCCAGGCTGGTTTGGTTTTCACATGATTCATAGAATAAGGGTCCTTCCTCAGCTCCTGAGTCCTGCTGGGGCCTAAGACACAAGGCCCATCACATCAGCTGTTTAGGGAAGAATGAGGATGCTCTTGGTTGATGTAAAGCCCTGAGGAGTAATGATGGGCACAGGGAGTGACTGAGCCCCTCAGGACTGCCAGGAGGTGACAAAGGGAGAGTAATGTGAGTGAGAGGGGCATTGCCCACCACTGCCCTGGGCTTGAGCCCAGCCCCAGCCCTGCTTTGTGCCAACTCTTTCCCCAGCCCTACAACACAGCTTCTGCACTCATCTGCTGCAGGGCTGCCCCAGAGGTGCCAGCCCAGCCCAGCCCCCCCCAGCCCAGCCTGCCCCAGGCCAGGGCAGTTTGTGGCACCCCAGGGATGAGGTTTGGGTCTGTCAGCACCTGTGACTGGGCAGGTCATGCACAGATCCCCCAGTGCTGGACTGCCAGGGGAATATCCCCGTTTCTGGGCTCATGAGTGGGGGTGTTTACACTGAAAGCGGGGTTCTGTGCTGGGTTGCCCTAGGACCAGCAGTGAGGAGGAGGCTCCAGAGCTCCCACAAGCATCTGCCACTGAGTTTAGCTATTTTGCCAGCAGGGCTGAGATAGGGTGCTGCAGGCTGTGAGGATGTGAAAGGTAGCTGAGGTCCCTGACCAGACTGGGGCACAGCAGAAGCAGCCCCAGCAGCAGCTCCAGCTCTGCCCAGCCACCCCTGAGCACTTCTGCAGCAGCCCAAAGCCTCTGATGGTGCCCAAAGGAGTGAGGGACTGCACTCAGGGCTGCCTTTACCCTATACACAGGGCACAACCTGTCTTGGCATTCAGGGACTCTTTGCAGTTGGGGATCTTGGCATCTCCCCTGGCACCAGCTGCTGCAGGCTCATCACTTCTCACTGGTTTTCCACGCTTAATTGCATTGTTACCGTGGGATGGCAAAAGGGGACAGTTTATCGGGTGCCTGGGAGTGGGAATTTTGTCTCCTTTGAAGAAGTCTGGAGAGCTGCATGATTCAGAGCTGTGGTTCTCACCATGTGATGCTTTGATGGTTTGCATCCTTCCACTGGAACAGGAAAGGCAGCACTCACAGACACAACCCCACAGGACATGTTGGTGGTTCCCACCTTCTCCTGGCCCCAAGACAGTTCCAAACCTCATGCCAGGGTGGGTTGTTCTTGTCTCCACCAACACACTGATGCCAACAAGGGCAATCTCACCACACCAGCTTGCTTTTGGCTTTAGCCCTCTTGCCTCATAGCTGTCCCTCTCACCTACCCTCCACAATCTCAGTGCCATTGAACCTCCAAGATCGGAGTGTGTCAGCCCAGGTGGGTCAAAGCAAATTAGCACCAGAGCAACTCATTTTAGTGGAAAACCATATAATAGGGAACAGCCCTGACGTGAACCAGGCATCAACCCATTGCTCCTTCCTGCATATACAACACAATAACACATCAGAAGCAAATGGCCATCATTTGCTCCAGAAACACATCACAAACAAATGTCACCCGCCCTGTGCCTCTTCTCAGGCCCCAGTGGGTGCTGAGCTGGGGCTACATGGGGGGGCTGTACCAGGAGCAGCCCCTGCTGTGCTGATGACACAGGCCAAGGCTGCTCTCTCCCAGCAGTCACAATGTTGATGTCCTTTCCAGACCCTGATAAGCTCCCCTATGAAAGAGCTTTAATCGTATTTCCCTGTTTTCTGTCCCAGGAGGCAGAGATAACAAAGGGTATGATGGAAGCAGTGCTTGTGCAATCCCTGCAGCAGGGAAACAGGAGGAAAGGCAGCTGAGGAGCACGGGAGGTGGCCTGGGAGCTCACAGTTGGATCCCATCCCTTGGCATTTGGCTACTGACCATCATCAAATCCCTGCTCCATCCTGGCCCAGCTGCTGCTGAAGCACAACCTTCATCCTCTGTAGGATCCCCCAGATCCCAGGAGGCACCAGACTCTGAAATCTCTGGTTTAGTCCTGTGCAAGTGTAAATAAACATTTGTGCACTAAGGAGCAATGAAGGAGCAAGTTCCGGAGCTGCAGGGCTTCTGTGGGATGCTGTGCCTGGGCAACTGTGCCACATCCCCTCTTCCTCATGCCTGCTTGGACTTGGCCATGCTGCCTGGCAGCTCTGCTCCACCTGCCATCTGCTCAGTGCCTGTCTCACTGTGCTGCAGATGGCCTCAGAGCTGCCCTGGTTTGGAGGGCAGTGAGTGCTGCTGGGCTCGGGGAGGATCTGGCTCCCACAGGGCTCCCTCCTGCTGCCACTCTGCAGGGATCCCTTCCTGCTCACCTGTGGCTGGCAGTGACACAGATGCCAAGGGTTAAATCCCCTGGGGGAAGGGTTCTGGCCCCTGCACGAGCCAGAGCCCCGTCTCTCTATGCCACAGCCGTGCAGAGGGGTCACTGGGGTGTGCAGGGCACAGCAAGAGGGGAAAGGGCAGGGAGCCCTGGGCACAGAGCCCAGGCCCTATTACCTGTTACAGAAACACAGAGGGGGATTCACCAAATCATTTTGGTTAGAAAAGACCTTTAAGCCCATGGAGTCCCTGCCCAGCCCAGCACTGACCCACAGCCCTCAGCACCTCAGCCCCACGGCTTTGGGATCCCTCCAGGGCTGGGCACTGCCCCAGCTCCCTGGGCAGCCTGGCACAGGGGCTGACACCCCTCTCAGGGAAACAGTTCTGCCTCAGCTCCAACCTCAACCTCCCCTGGGGCAACTTGAGCCCATTTCCTCTTGTCCTGTCAGTTGTTAATTGGGAGTGGAGACTGACTCCCAGCTCACTACAACCTGTTTCACAGGGAGCTGCAGAGAGTGATGATGTCTCCCCTCAGCCTCCTCTTCTGCAGAGATCTGGTCAATCCCATGTGCAGGGACTCAGGCCAGTGCCAGGTCAGCAGCCCAGCTTTCAGGGTGCATCTCCCTCACATGTGTTCAGGAGGATGTGCAAATCCCACTCAGCCATGCCAATGGCAAGTGCTATTTTTTCGCTTTCTTGGAATCAGCATTTTCTAATGAGCTTTATAGATGTAAATACACACACAAAGGGAGCAAAGGAGAGGCATGACCTGGATAAGGATGTGCTGTGTTTGCAAGGTAGCAGAGGAGAAGGAGAGAGGAATTTTCTTCTCCTCTCCATAATTATTGCAGGAAGGGTGATCAGCAGGACTGGGGAGGTTTCCAGGCAGCTGTTTAATAAACCCCAGATATTTTACATCCTTGATACGATTTTCATAACATCTCATTGCCATTGCTGCTGGGATTCCCATCTCACCAACTGGGAAAATCCCAGACTGGTGAGGGCTTGAAGGGCCCTGCAGAGCTCATCCAGCCCCAGCCCCTGCTCCAGCAGGTTCCCCTCCAGCAGGGGCACAGGAACGTGTCCAGCTGGGGTTGGAAACCTCCCGAGAAGAGAAGGAGCCTCCACACCCTCCCTGGGCAGCCTGGGCCAGGGCTCCCTCACCTCAGCACCCAAGGACTTGCTCCTCCTTTGCCACTGGAGCTGCCTGTGCTCCAGCCTGTGCCTGTTACCCCTTGTCCTGGCACCGGCCACCACACAACAAACACTGGCCCCATCCTCTCCACACCCACCCTTTAGGGACTGATCAGCAGTGATGAGGTACTCCTGAGCTCAGGCTTCTCTTCTCCAGGCTGAACAGCCCCAGGTCCTGCAGCCTTTCCTCCTCACACGCATGTTCCATCCCCTCAGCATCTTGGTGGCCCTGCTCTGGCGTTTCTCCAGGCTGCTTGGTTTAAATTTGACACGCAGATGAAGGATGGGCCCAATGCTTCTCCACTGCTGAACCTTCCAAGGGTGGGCTCACAGGTACCTTTAAGCCCAAGGCCCTGCTCCATGCCCATGCTGCCAGGTCAATCACCAGGAGCTGAGACCAGAGCATGCTGATGCCACCCATCTCCATGGAGTATCCACCATGGCAGGTGGCTCAGCCAAGGACTTCAGCTGAGACACACAGGCTCATGGCATGAGGATGGTGGGTGGGTGGAGGGGACCTGCTCCATTGCTCTGCCTGCATTGCACTGGAGGAAGCTCTGGCACCAAACAAAACACACTTTTTATTACCGAGACAAATCAAACTGTGCCTCTCCCACACTGGGGCAGGTGTGAATTGGTCAGAGGTGTAAAAGGAGATGTGTCGTGAGGGAGCCCTGGCCCAGGCTGCTCAGGGAGGGTGTGGAGGCTCCTTCTTGGGAAGTTTCCAACCCCACCTGGACATGTTCCTGTGTCCCTGCTGGAGGGGAACCTGCTGTAGCAGGGGCTTGGGCTGGAAGAGCTCTGCAGGACCCTTCCCACACCCACCATGCTGCGATTCTGTGTAAAATTGGATTTTCTTGAGGGATCCCACAGCAAACCCCAGAAATGTACCCCCCAGGGGTGTGAAAGGGGCTTTAGCATCAGCTGCTGTGGAGCTGCATCCCAGGGAGAAATGACAGTGATGACAAATGACACTTGCCCTATAATTACAGCCAGACTCTGATGCAGTGAGTACTGCTGCATTATTAAGAGCAACCAAAAATACTCCCAGCTTAGTCATTAGGTGGCCTGGGCTCTGCAGGGAAGGGCTGCTGGGGCTGTCTCAGCCCTGTGCTGGCAGAGGGGAAAGGGGGAGAGATCACGACACTTCACAGCTGTTTTTACACCTCCTTCCTCCTGCATGGCAGAGGCCTGGGTTGAGTAGAGCACTCCCAGAGGCTTTGGGCTGCTGATGGGGGAAAATTGCATTAGGATGAGATTAATTGCCTTAGTGTAACAGCTTTAGTCTAAGCCAGCAGAGCTGAAGAGTGGGGAGGGGGAGTTCACAGATGGTATCGGTGGTAGGACTTGGGCATCAGCCCTGGAAAATGGCTTCAGTGTAAGGGATGGAGGGAGGAGGTTATAGGAGTGGGCTTCACAAAGCCCAGGCTGAGATCCCCCCCACCCATTAGAGCTGCCACAAAGGTGGGGTCTGAAAGCCTGTGGCCCATGGAAAACCAGTGCAGTTCCCATTGCATCCAGTTCTCCCCAGTGCAAACCTCCCAGGTCCAGAACTTCAGCTCCACATCTGTTCACAGTGTGTCCTCATCCTTCCCAGGTTTTTTCTGTATCCCAGGACAGGCAGAACCAGGAAAATGTTCACTTTGTCCAATTGTTCCCCCAGCACTGCCATTGCCACCACTAAACCACATCCCTCAGCCCCATGGCTTTGGGATCCCCCCAGGGATGGGGACTCCACCACTGCACTGCGCAGCCTGTTCCAATGTTTGACAATTGTTTCGGTGAAGAAACTTGTCCTAATATCTAATCTAAACCTCTCCGGGCACAACTTGAGGCCCTGACTGAGTGACAGAGCCCAGAGGGTGGGGGTCAATGGCACAGAATGGAGTTGGAGGCCTGTGGCCAGTGGAGCTTCACAGGGATGGGTTCTGGGGCCAGTCTTGTTCAACATCTTCATCAACCACCTGGATGAGGGGACAGAGGGACCCTCAGCAAGTTCCCTGCTGGCACCAAACTGGGAGCACTGGCTGATGCACCAGAGACTGAGCTGCCAGGCAGTGAGAGCTGGGCAGGCTGAGAGTTGGGCACAGAGGAAACTTGTGAGGATCACCAAGGGCAAGGGCAGAGTCCTGTAGCTGGCAAAGAACAACCCCATGCACCAGCACAGGCTGGGGGTGACCGACTGGAGAGCAGCTCCAGGAGAGAGACCTGGGAGTGCATGGGGATAATAAACTGACCATGAGCAGTAACATGCCCTCGTGGGCAAGAAGCCAGTGGCAGCCTGGGGGCAGCAAGGAGAGTGTGGGCAGCAGGTCAAGGGAGGTTTTGCTGCCCCTCTGCCCTGCCATAGCTGCTGAGGCCTCATCTGGAGTCCTGTGTCCAGTTCTGGGCTCCCCAGTTCCAGAGGGACAGGGAACTGCTGCAGAGAGGCCAGTGCAGGGACACCAAGATGCTGAGGGGACTGGAGCATCTTCCTGCTGAGGAAAGGCTGTGGGACCTGGGGCTATTTAGTCTGGAGAGGAGATTTCAACAACACAAGTATTTAAAAGGTCAAGAGGATGAGGTGACATTTTTTCTGTAATGTGCAGTAGCAGGACAAGGGCTAATGGACAAAACCTGGAACAAAAAGACTTCCAGTGGCACAGGAGGAGCAAGTCCTTTGGTGCTGAGGGGAGGGAGCCCTGGCCCAGGCTGCCCAGGGAGGGTGTGGAGGCTCCTTCTCTTCTCGGGAGGTTTCCAGCCCCACCTGGACACATTCCTGTGCCCCTGCTGGAGGGGAACCTGCTGTAGCAGGGGCTGGGGCTGGATGAGCTCTGCAGGGCTCTTCCAACCCCACCAGTCTGGGATTATTTCTCATCCTATTTCTTAAGCATTATTTCTTGAACACCTAAAGCTACCTGTATATGTGATGTGTTGCTCTAAAGGTTGGACTTGATGATCTTCAAGGTCTTTTCCAACGTGAATAATATTCTGATTTGCCTCCACAACTTTAATCCTCAACTGAATCTCACACATCTCAGGAATGTATTGCTTGCTGCACAACCCTAATCCCTGTGGCTCTGGCCGTGGGGTCTGCTACACCAGGGCTAGGCAGAAGCCACCTGCGCTCCAGCAGCAGCAAACTGATCTCAGCTGGACAAGCAGAACAGGTTTTCAACAAAAGGGCAGAGTTGCAGCAGAGAAAAGCTGCACTTCAGCAGGACTGCGTGGGGGAGTAGAAGAGGATTAAAGAAAACCCCTCAGCTTGCTATTTCAGCTGCCCAGCTGTGCTTATCTCAGGTCCTTCATGTCAATATTTACCTCTAACAAATAACTCTGGTGCCAGCTCTGCTCATGTACAGCTGGTAAAGGAGCTCTGGGGGTTATCTGAGAAGAGCAGGCAGCGTGGGATATGTTCCCAGCCCTCCTGTTCTCCCTGGCTGGGGGGTTAGGCTTGAGGGGCTCAGCAGTGGGGCTTGAGGTCTCTGAAGCCTGGGACTGGAGGGCAAAGAAGCAGTTGGGGCTATACAGGGCTCTTAGGGCTGTGTTTGGTGAGTGTTGCCTTGCTGAGGTGCTTGCACCTTCCTGAAAGCATGGAGAGGGGGAAAGCAGGGAGCCTGCATTGTCTCAGAGCTGTGTGGGAGCAGGGATGTTGAGAGCTTCTCACCCTGGGGCAGCAGTTTCTCTGTGGTGAGTGCCGCCAGCCCCAATGGCATCGCTCTGCAAGCTCAGATTATTCCTAGCTACTGCTGTGAGGAGCATCTCTGTGCACAGTGGGTGAAATGCATCTCCAGGAGTGGTTGTGATCTCTGCAGAGGGGAGCTCCAAGCTTCAGTTTAATTAAACAAGCAAGCACCTCCCAGGTAGCCTGTAGCTGGGTTTGAAGCAGGTGAAAAGTGAAAGATTTGCTGTGAGTAGCTCTCTGTGGCAGGAAAATCATCCTGTGCTGGAGAAGGGTGGCTGTGGCTGGAGCCCTGCTTTCCCCTGTTAAAATCCAGCTTGAGGATGTAATTGGGATAGCAGCCACAGTCCCTGAGCCCTTAGGGCTTCCAGCTTTGCACAGTGTGTTTATTTTGCACACACCAACCTTGAAAGCCCAGGTCAGCAGCATTGAGATCCCTGCAGGGCTGTGAGCAGCCTGTTCCTGCCCCACGCTGCCTCTACCCCTCCTGCCCACGAGGGAAAGAGCCAAGTGGGCACCATTCTCCCCAACCTACAGTGCAGGAGATCAGACAGATACTTGGCCATCCCAAGGTATTTGTGCCCATCTCTGAGAGGGACAGGGGGAGTATGAGTTCAGTGCTTGCCTGTTCTGCTGCTCTCCCACCTGGGCTGTTCTGCAGCTCTGTCTTCTTGGCAAAAGGGTTTTTCAAGACCTAGTTAATCCTCCTACCTTCCCCCAAATGATGGATGAGCCACTCTTTACTCTGATTTTTGAGTCTTTAGTTGACTAAATGAGAATATTTGCACAGCTACTTCCCAGCCTCCCCAAATCCTCACCAGGCAGTGAATTGGTGCCTTGTGGGTTCCGCGGTATCCCCCTGTCTGGGCAGAGCCTGGCGACAAATCAAGCCCTGGCTCTCTGTAGGGCCAGCCCGATGTGCCAGAAGCCCAGCCCTCCTCCTTCAGCCCAGGCTCTCTCTTCTCACCCTGCCCCCTCACTGGCTGCTGGTACTGCTGGCAGCTTTCTTGTGGGCACAGCCACCCATGCTGCTGGGCATCTCTCTCCAGAGCTGTGGCCACTGCCCAGCGATGCAGCAGCGTCAGGACACGAGGGCTGACATGGCTTCCTGCCCTTCCTTCCTTCCACAGGGCTCTGGGCAGTGCCTCCAGCCTTGTGAGAGGGCAGACATCGTGCTGATGGCCATTGAGGCCATGAGAGACTTCAGCATCTCTGAGAAGGCAGCAAGAAAGCTGCTGGATTTGCTCAGGAGAGATCCTCACTGCTGGCTGGTGGATGTAAATGGCCTGTGGGTTGGTGGCAAGAAGAGTGTGAGCAGCAGGTCCGGAGAGGTTCTTCCCCACCTCTGCTCTGCCCTGCTGAGGCCTCATCTGGAGTCCTGTGTCCAGTTCTGGGCTCCTCAGCTCCAGAGGGACAGGGAACTGCTGCAGAGAGGCCAGTGCAGGGACACCAAGATTATCAGAGGACTGGAGCATCTTCCTGCTGAGGAAAGGCTGTGAGACCTGGGGCTGTTTCATCTGGAGAAGAGAAGGCTGAAGGGGAATCTCATTAACACTTCCAAGTATTTAAAGGGTGCATGTCAAGAGGATGGGGCCTCACCTTTTTTTCTGTTGTCTCCAGTTGGAACACAGAAGCTGGGACAAAAAGAGTTCCACTTAAACACAAGGAGCAAGTCCTTTGGTGCTGAGGTGAGGGAGCCCTGGCCCAGACTGCCCAGGGAGGATGTGGAGGCTCCTTCTCGGGAGGTTTCCAACCCCACCTGGACACATTCCTGTGTGACCTGATGGAGGGGAACCTGCTGTAGCAGGGGTTGGGCTTGAGCAGCTCTGCAGGGCCCTTCCAGACCCACCATTCTGAGATTCTGTGAGGCTTTGTGTTCAGTTGTGTTCAGTTCAGGAATGGGAAGGGATAAATGATAAAGAGTGTTCTTAATTTTCACAAGTCACTGTGTCTCCTGAACCATAATTCTGAGTCATCAGTAGGTCTCCCACAAACCTCCTGAGTGTGCTTTCAGCCTCCTCTCTGCCTATGGACAAGCACCAGCATCACCTGTGCTGGACCCATCCAGGTTCTTCTGAGCTGCCCTGAGCTGCACACAGGAGCGTGGGCCCAGGCAGTGCCCAGACAACAGGCAGGTTTCTGTAAGGCCATGTGAGCGCTGAGAGGTAGGGATGGGCTCTGGGAGTTCTGAAAGGGAAAGACATGGCACAGAGAGGCACCTCCCAGGAGGAATAGCTGCAGGCAACGGAGAGGTGATCAGGGAATGAAAGGAAATTAAACTAGAGTTGTGGTGAGAGGGAGAATTTGCAAACCTGCATCTACTCCTGTGTCTTCCCTGTCTGTGAGACTGTTCTCCTGTTCTTGCTGTCAAGCTCTGTGGGGATGAGCTCCCAGAGTCACCCACTGAGCTAGTGCAGAGATCCTACAGTAGACAAAACACTGTTGGCTGATGAAATGAGCCGTGTGTGTCCTTGGATGGAAGTGGAATCATAGAATAGAATAGTGGGGGTTGGCAGAGACCCCTACAGTTCATCTAGTGCAACCCCTCTGCCTGTATGTGTATATTTGAGTGAAACAGGACATGATTTGTACCAGCCAGGCATTTAGTTAAAGACGTTTACTTAGTTTATGGAGAAGACAATTAGTTAGTGGAAGCATAACTATAGTCCAGTGTAATAGAAACTAACTGAAGGCTAAATAGATGGGATGTGATACAGCAACAGATGGTGTGTTACACAAACACAAGGAAGTGGTGTTTGAGCACAGTGAGGCTGGTGTTTAAGTAGCTGCAAAAATGAAACCTTGAAGGGCAAAGGTTGGCAAATCGTTACTGATTGACATAGAAGTGACACGTAGAGCACGTGAGCAAGGCTGAGTAATCAATTAAACTTTGTGTAAAGTAACCAGTTTCAGTGTGGTATGATCACACCCAGGTGACTGACATGGTATAAAGTTAGATGAGTGGAAGCAATAACCAGCACTTGTAGTAATCCCGTTGGCTGCACTGCACTGTCCGTTCACATCCCTGTATGAACACCACTAATCCTCCCTGCAGTGGTAACCCTGTTGTGATGCTGCAAAGGCTCTGGCTTTACACTGCAGTGTGGTATAGCTGAGGACTGAAGTGATGAGCTGATGGGAAGAAGGGCCCTGACCTGGACAAGCAGGGAGCTGGTCGAAGGGAATGAGCCGGCTGGACTGACATAGGGAGAGCAGGGGATGATCCTGGATGTCAGATTGCTGCAGGAGACAGCTGGGAGGCAGGTGAGCAACCAGGGGCTGGGAGGATGGGCAAACAGTGAAGAGGATTAAGTTACAACAGATACCCTCCAGCTTATTCTCTCTAAGAGAGGTTTAAGTTATGATAAAGAGACTTTACCAAAACTCTTAAAATGGGGATGGGATAAAGGGATTCTCACCTCCCCTAACAGTGTACTTGAAACAACTGGGAAGTGTGTTATGGGCCAGTGTGAGTGATGGTAACAAGGAAGCTGATGGACTGTGTGCTCTGTGGGAACTGTTACTAAGCACCTTAAAAGAAGTGAAAGCTGGAAAGGCTGTGGTATGCAGGCAGCAGCTGCTGTGAGTGCAGAAGCTGGTACGCCGTCTGTGTTCCCTGTTCATGCAGGTCTAAGGATTTTTTCAGAGGCAATGGGATGATAATACCATCAGGTCCTTCATCAGATGATACTATCAACCCAGAGACGTTACAGGAAGAGGAGATGGACAGTAATCCACCTCTTCCAGAGCCTCCTAAGCCAGTCCTAAAACTGTGAAGGTCCCCTCTCGGCCTGTTGATCCTCAGCGTGCTAAAAACTGCGGGATGCGGGTCCCTCCAGCGAGTCTGAACTGTTAAAGCGAGTGTCCCGGCGGGTTTGCATTCGGGTAACTGATGGCTTTGAGATGTCTGGGTCTTTGGCTCCATCTACGGGTGCTATTGGAAATGACACAAGCAAATTGTCCGGCAATGGGGGCAGTCTGTCAGGGAGGCGATGAATCCATCCACCACAGCCACCTCCTGCGCAGCTGGCACCTCATTTACCGTTACCGACTCTGCCCTCGCATATCAACCACCCTCCTTTGCCACCTTCGCCTCCAACCCACAGATGCTTCGGCTGAGGAGCATGAAAAGGGTTTTACACGCTGAATTGATTAGACAAGGAAAAGAGACAGAACAACCCCAGCACAGGCTGTGGGCGACCANGGCTGCGGGACCTGGGGCTGTTTAGTCTGGAGGAGACTGAGGGGGGAGCTCATTCATAGTTACAAATATCTAAAGGGTGGGTGTCAGGAGGTTGGGGCAGCACTTTTTTGTATGGTATCCAGTAACAGGACAGGCACACGTGGCAGCACACAGACAGCCCACACAATGCAGCTCCCAGGCACCAGGCCAGCAAAAGAGATTCTTTCACAGAGAGGTGACACTGAGCACTTGCTGCACATTCTGTGGGGATGCTGCTCCCTCAGGTTCCCCAGGATGTCAGAAAGGGGAAAGTCCCATCACACAGAGCCCACTGAGAGCTTCCTCTGATGCCTGGGGAGAAACCAGCCCACCCCTGGGAATGCAACAGGAGGAGGCCCAAGTTCAACAGCAGCCCTTCACACATACTGAGCCCTCACCCAGCAGCACAGACAAGACACTGCAAGAAGTCCAAGTTCCCAGCTGAATGAGAGCTGAGCCAATGTCAGCACAAGGTTCCTGCCCCCTGACAGGGGCTGCAGTGACCTGAGGGCCAAGGCTGCAGTCTCACAGCCTGGGTGGGAAGGTCAGCTGCAGGAGCCCTTATCCTACAGAGCCACATTGCCAGCTTTACCTGCTCTGACCCTTTCCCTACCCCTCAGCTGTCTCAGGGCAGAGTTTTCAGCCTTGGCATCACAAGGCAAAACTATTCTCTTCCTGTGGTTACTGTCACTGGTGAAAATGTTTTGTGGGTTTAGTCCTCAGCTGTAGCAAACTCCCTGCCTATGTCCTGCCTCAAGCAGCATTCCAGTTGCTTTGGAGTCCTTACAAAACACACCCTGGCCTTCAGGGCTGTTGGTAGCATAGTCTCATTTCAAGGATTGTCATATCCATGCCCCAGCTCACAGGGGTTCACATGTGCTCAGACAGCTTTGTGTCCCTCCACTTCAGCCCACTATGCACATGGCCATGGTCATGCTTATCCCACCACTGGCTGCTATGGCATCCCTCCTTAATGCCCAGGCCTTGTCTGCTCCTCATCCAACCAGCTCGCTGGAGCCTGTGACTGTACAGGGGAAATCTCAGGTTGGAACAGGGCTGCTGTGAGCCCCAGGTCCTGGGGAGAGAAATGCTGGGTTCTGTGGACAGGAACAGGAAGGGTCTTGGCTTGCATACTCAGGGCAAGTCAGGGTGCACTCAGGATCAGTGTTGACTGGAGACTGCTGATGGCACTGAATGTGGGAAAGAAGAAGCCAAAGAAAATAACCCAGAAATCAATCGTTACCTGTGGTACCATTTTCCCTGCTGAAATGTGTCCAATTAACCACTGAGGCACTGAGCTATCCGGGAAGACAAGAGTTCCGACTTGTGAGGGCGTTTGGCCTATTCCTGAGCTCTCTGCTGCCAAGTCCCTGAACTGCAGCTCCTGAAAGACTGAGCAAGCCCCCAGAGACGTGAAACCAGCAGCAATCCTTCGAGTTCCTAAGCGTGTGAGAGGCCTTGCTGAGAGCACTGGAGAGAGCCTGGAGGGGATGACCAGACACGAGTCCCCTCCCTGGGCACTGGTGAAGCAGAAAGTCAGAAGCACTGGTTACGGGTGGAAAACCAAATGTGGCTCTAAACCTTGGATGTGTTTCATCATCAGAGTAAAGCTCTGTGTCCTGGGGAAGAGGATTCTTCCCTGATGGGAGTCTCAAGGCTTTTGCTGGGGTCAGTGAGAGGTGGGGGTGTGCAGGACAGCAGTGGGACACGTCCTTGCCTCTTTGGAGGTGAGGAGGCAATGAAGCCCTGGGGGGAGAAAGAGCTGCTGTCCTCTCGTGGGTCTCAGTGGAAGAGACAGTAGACATAGCTGAGATCACCTCAGTCAGTGACCTCTGGGCTCTGACCAGTGGCAGCTCTGGAGAAACTCCCCTCCCAGTTCTAGCACTTCACAAGATGCTGCAGGGGATGGAATCTCTCTTTGATCCATTTGGGTCAGCTGTTTGCAACAAAGAACCACACAGGCAGTGGAATAGGGAGTGGAATCAGAGGGAGAAGGTGAAACCTCATGGGTTGAGACAAGGCCAGTTTAACAGAACAGCATGAGGACAGAAGCAGCAATCACAACAGTAATACTAATACACAAATGTATCAAGTGAGTGGTGCAGGATGTGACTGCTCACCATACAGAACCCAGCACACTGTCCTGAGCACAACATCTGTGTGGAATCCAGCATCTCCTGGGCTAGTTGGGGCTGTGCTGCTTCCCAGCTCCTTGGGAAAGTTACTGCTTTCCCAGCCAGACCCAGCACATGAGGTCACTCTTGTCTGAGGAGCTGGGTGGGAATGGAAGGACATGCAGCTTGTGGAAGTGCTGGTCTCGTCAATGGTGGCTGCATCTCAGCCAAGGGCACAAAGGGAAGGCACCTGCCTTGCTGCTACCAGAATTATGCAGCTGCCATCTGGATCATGTGTGTTCCTGTCGTGGTTTGGCCCAGCTAGCACAGCAGCACCACGACAGACTCTCGCTCAGTGCCCTCATTCACCCCCACCCTCGTTAGGATGGCAGAGGCCCCAGCAAAATGGGAGTAAAAAGATCAGCAAGGTTGTTGTGGATTGAGACAAGGACAGGGAGGGCTCACTGCCAATTACGGTGCCGGGCAAAACAAACTCCAGTACTCGACTTAGAGAGGAAAGTAGGAAAGTTTATTCTACAAGAAACAGAATGGAATAAAAGCAAAAGGGAGTAGGATGATGAGAAAATTACAACCAGCACTTTAAGATCTCCCTCCCCCATCCCTCCTTTCTTCCCGGGCCCAGCTCACTGCTCCCGATATCTCTACCTCCTCCCCCCACAACGGCTCAGGGGGGCAGGGAATGGGGGATGTGGTCAGTCTCTCACAGATGGGCTCTGCCGCTTCTGTCTTCTCAGATGAGGGTGACTCCTGGCATTCTTCCCCTGCTCCAACACGGGGTTCCTCCCCCGGGACACAGTCCTTAACGAACTTCTCTGGTGTGGGTTGTTCCCAGCAGCTGCGGCTTCTGCCGATATGGGGTCCCTCTCTCGGGACAGAGTCCTTGGTGAATATCTCTGGCGTGGATTCTTCACCACGGTTGCAGTTTCTGCAGTTACAGGGTCCCTCTCTCGGGACAAGGCCTCTTCTGGGCACAGGTTTGATGAGCTGCTTTGTCGTGGGTTCCTTCCCACAGTTACAGCTGTGGATATTGGGTCCCTCCTCCGGGACACGGCCTGCTCTGGCCATAGTTTTAAAGAAGAAAATCACTGCCCCTGGCTCGGGGTCTGTAGTGAAGTGAATCGCTGCCCCTGGTCCGGGGTCAGCTTTATCAAAATGAGTCTCTGCCGCTGATGCGGAGTCTTTAAAGACATGAAAATAAATCTCAGCTTCACCAGTTCTCTCCACAGAATGCAGGGGAGTCTCTGCTCTGGTACATCTCCTCCTCTCTTTCATCACTGACCTTGGAGTCCACTTGGTTGTTTCTCTCACTGTTCCTACTCCTTGCACCACCACCAGCCAGAAGAAGAAGAAAAGACAGAAGAAGAAAGAAGCAGGAAAAAGATGGAGGAAAAGCAGCCTCCTCTTCTGGCTTCTTCTTAAAAAGTGGCTCAGAGCTGGGGAGAGTTGCAAACAACTTCTTACAGGCGCCATCTTTACAGCCCCTTCCCCCTCACCAGAAAAGGCTGTCATGTCAAGCCATGACAGTTCCATATCAAGAGGGCTCAGCACTAGGTTCCTGCTTGAAGGAAACAAGTCATCAATCCCTTGAGTAAATCAGTGGTTTATTTATCCAAGATGCAGGGTCCCTCGAGATGGTGCCTGCAAGGGGCCCCTCCTGCAGATTGCAGACCCCAGTGACACCCTGTACCACCCATTACACCATCCTCAAGCACAGTCACTTTGTGCTGGTCCATGATCTCCTTATTGCTCTTCCTGGTCCCTGAGATGGCCTTTTACTGAAGTTACCTCATTCTCTTGGAATTCTTTGGTCCTTCTGCAGCAGCCTTAGCTTTAGCCAACACTTTACTCTGGGTCAGCTCTTATGGCCCAAGGCTTCAGGTCCTTCAGCTCCTGTGCTGAACAGAGCTATTTATCCTCACAAAATTCCCCCTGGAACAACTCTGAGAGACTGGACAATGTCTGGGGCCATCTTCTGAGAGGTTGCTGAGAAATGCTCAAATGGTCAAAGGAAATGACAGCAAATCTTTGGGCAACTAAACCTTTTGCTGCTCATTATGATCAGGGCACCATCACACATACAGCAACTTGGAAGGACAAACACCATGACCTTGGGCACAACCCTCCCACACACCCATTGCTCATTCTTTCCCCAGCTTTGATTGCTGAGCAGATGTCATATGGGGTGGAATATCCCTTGGGTCAGTTGGGGCTGGCTGTCTTGGCTATGTCCCTTCCCATTCTCTTGCACACCCCCAGGCACTCGCTGGGGGCTCGGCAGGAGAGACAGAGAAGGCCTCAGCACTGTGCAAGCACTGTTCAGTGAAAGCTCAAGCATCGCTCTGCTCTCAGGTCACAGATTCAGCATAGGGCCCATATGGGCTGCTGTGGAGAAAATGACTCCATCCCAGTCCAAACCAGTGCAGTAAAGGCTGTCCTGCTCTGCCAGGCCAAGGACAGGCAGCAGAGGGGAGTGTTTGGGTGCACTGGAGAGGCTGCTGCATGCCACACACCTTCCATCCTGTCTCTTGTGGCTGCCACTCTGCAGCCCACCCCCAAACCCCACCTGCCCCACAGGCTCCCAGCAGCAGCTGGGGCTGGGGATAGATGGGATTTTTGGATAAGGACTAGGGAGGAAGGGAGTGACAGTTGCCCAGGACCAGAGGGGAAATGCATCTCCTCTGTCCCCAGCTGGGCTGTGTCGCTGATGTCATAATGCACCCCGGGCATTATGGGTGTGGGGCTGCTGTCATAGGACGGCTCCCCAGCTCCTGGGTGCTGCTAAGGACCTCCCCACTGCTACCTTTGGAGTCGCTTCACAGTCAGCAACAGGCCTGGGAGGCAATAGGACTGTGCTGGGGATCCTCACTGACAGAGAGGAGTTTTGGGAGAAGACGTTTGAAGATCATCCTTCAGTGAGCTGAGGGAAAGGAGAGGCACAATGGAGCACTCCTGCCCTGTGGCTGTCAGCTTGGAGCTGAGCCAGTTTTTCCCCACACTCTTGCAGCATTCCACCAAAGGTAATGGCTTTGGGAGCTCCTTCCCAAGGGAGACACACTGATGCTGAACACTGCTGGGTTTTGGGGCTAGCTGGACAGGGCTGGAGGCTGCTGTGAGAGCTCTGCCTGAGGGTGCCATGGGGCCTGGGGGACAATGTGACAACCAAAACTCCTCCAAGGCTGCCATGGGCATGGCTCAGCTGCCTTGTGAGGGGGCCATCTAGGGACAGCTTCCCCTGGGAGCTGGTCCCTCTTGGACTTCTGGCTCTGGGGTGATAAAAGGTCCTGTGTCCCAGGGCTGGGGTGTCCTACAGCTCCCACATAGCCATCTGAAAAGACCTCTAACTGTGACCAAGTTTCCCTTGAACTTTCCCTTGAACTACTCTCCTTTGGGAGAACCTCTGTTCTTTCCCATGGGATCTTCTGCCGGCTGCCTGGCAGGTTATGTCCTGGGCTCTCGGGTATCATCCTTTTCTGGGGTTAGATGGGCACAGCCCTTGTCCTGAGCCCTTTCCACGTGCCTGTTTCTGCCCCAGCCCTGCCCTGGGAGCAGGGTAAGCCTGTCAGTCTGAAACTGGGGCATGGTGCAGTTCTGCAGCCATGGTGGTGTTTGTCTGGGCTGCTTGTGGACACCAGCATCAGTCAGCCCCTGGGTGAGGAGCTGGCTGAGAGGCTGTGAGCAGCCTGGCCCACAGCTGACATCCCTTCCCTTTGCTTTCCAGATGTGGTGGCTATCTGGGATGCTGTGTCTGCGTACATCCTGCGACAGCTGAAGCTGAACAAGGTGGGCTGGTGTCTTGGTCCCCATTTGCCCTGGAGAGCCTGGGCCCTAGGGAATGATCCCTCCCTCAGCATCATGGCCACACACTAGGATAACCCTGTGTGTCCAGAGCCATTTCTGGGTCAACCAGGAGAGGAATCAAGTCTAGATCTACCCTGAGAAAGCACTTGGCACACCATGGGACTTCACTCTTCCCCGTGGTCAGAGTGAGATGAAGCAGCAAGGCAGGGGATCGTGCTGAGTCCACACCAAGGGTAATCCCTGGGAATCCCTCCCTGGGGTATTCCCCATGGAATCTTCTCTAGCCAAGGGATGTTACCAAGTATTTTGAGAAGGGGAAGAAAAACCATGGAGAACGTGCCTTTTCCAGAGGTTTCCCTATTCCTGTCTCTCAGGTGCTCACTCATCAGGATTTTGTCTCTTTCCCGGACAGGGTGTCCTGGTGAAAGGACTTGGAATCTTTGCTGTAGTTCGAGAGAAACTCTGGGGCAAAGAAGTAGAGTATGTGATTCAAAGACCTGTCTTCCAGCTGGATGCTGATCTGTCACGTCTGCTGAATGTCAAAGACCCTCAGGAGAACATCTTTGGTGAGATGGCAGCAGCCACCCTCCGCTGCTCCCCTCCATGGCTGGGAGGAGGAGAGCATCCTCTCCAAGGGTTGGGGAATGCTCTGAGCTCCCCCTGAGCTGTTTGTAGAAACCACCTTTTCTCTGGCACTTATTCCAAACGTGACAAGGACATTGGCCTCATGGCAGTGACACTTCTCCTCCTCCTCCTCGCAGATGATGTCGAGGTCGAGCCGCTGAACTACAAGTGGCTGTTGCGAGCCACCTCCTTCCCCCTGCACGTGGTGGAGGGCTTTGTGGAGGAGACCATCCTCCTGTACGCCCTGCAGCTGTGGGCCGGGCAGAACCGTCCCTTCATCTTCAAGAACATCGGCGTGCTGTCCTCCACACAGGGCTTCCTGTGCCTGCACTTCTACAGAAGCTGCGTGGAGGCACTGGAGAAGCGCGAAACCATCCTCACGCTGCTCCACACGGTAAGCTGCTGGGGCCCTGGGAAAGAGCAACTCAACGGCTGGGTGTCACGGCAGGACAGTCCAACAGCTTTCCCCACGCTTCCCCCACTGACTTCTCCACCAGAAAAGTCTCTGCTGTGTTTCTGGGCCCTCGCCGGGCTTGTGTGGGGTCGGTGTCACTGCACAGGCTCGGCGCTGGCTGTGCAGCTGCTCCGGAGCAGAGCAACAGCTGATGTCCCTGGAGGAGGATTTGGCAGCGGGGTGTGGAGAAGTGGCTTGCTTTTGGAGCGGGAGGCAACTCAGCTTCCTTTGGGAGCCAAGAGAAAACTGCCTTGGAGACCCTCTAAGAGCTCTGTGTGTCGCTTTGCAGAGGCTGTGGATGCCTGGAGCTGAGGCCTCGGCTCAGGAGATGCAGGCTGTTCTTGCCCACGCCTTCCCCAGGTGAGAGCATTTCCTCTGCACCCCACAAACAACCCAGCAGGCAGCTTCCCAGCTCCTGCTCAAGAGTGCACGTTGTGGGGGCTTGACACAGCATCGAGCCAGGGATCAGTCCCCAGGGGATTGGTTTCTGGTTCACTCATGCTGAGCTGGGGCTATGTGGCTGTTCTCCTGGAGGGACTATCAGGGTGTCGTGGTTGTGTTCCTCATGCTTGGGCTGCCATCGCCCCCCTTTCAAGCCACGTTTTCTGTCACTGCGGGGTGGTTGCCAATGAGCCTGTGCATACCCCCAAAGAGAAAGGCACGCTGTGCCTCGTGTGGCAGTCAGGAGGATTAGTGCTGGGAAGCTGCAGAGAGTGAGGGGTCACCTTTCTTCAAGCCTGTGTTGTCCTTTGCTCTCCAGGTTTAGCCTTGTGCCGATAGCCAAGCTGCCAGCAAAGGCCACAGACAAGACGCGCAGGGGCACTTCCCCCACCATGGGCTACCGCAGCCCGCGCCACACACGCTCCCCACGGCGCTGCACGGTAGTTGTGCCCTCTGGGCCAGGCGCAGAGGAGCGTCCTGGGAATCTGCTGCTGAGGAAGGGGAGGCTTTCCCAGCCCACGCTGCCGAGCCAGGAGCTGGGCATGAGGCAGCGAGAGCTGAGGAAGGAGCCTTCTGCCAGGTGAGGCCCTTGTGGGAAGGGATGACACAGATCCTTGCACCCGTGTAGGAGAGGCACTGCTCTGGACACTCTGGCTCTAGGGGCTCAGGAAGGTCCCTGACATGTGCCTCGTGGATGTGATGAGCTTGTTTGCCTCCTCACGGGCCCCTCAGTGGGATGTTGTGTGCGCCCCACGTCATTTTGCTTGGCCTTCCAACAGAGCTGAGGTGCCATCCTCTCCCGATCAGCCAATGGGGCTCAGGAAGGGCTCCCCCCCCTCGCCATGGGAAACGGCCCCACCTCCCCCACTGCTTCTGCCAGCCTGGGCAGTGCTGACACCAGGCCAAAGTGGGGGAGCAAACTGCCCCGTGCTCCTGCTGACTGCTCCAGTGTCTCGTTGCAGGGTGCTCCCCAAGCCTCCAGGCAGCTCCTCCAGGACGGGGAAGGCTGACAGGCAGGACGCAGCTCCTCCAGCCCAGACCACTGCTGAGCTCCCATCCTCTGAGAGCTGCAGGAAAACGCTGCAGGTACATGCTCTGCCTCTCTGCAACCACCCGGCCCCTTGAGACGCAGCAAAAGCCTCTTTGTGCAAGGATCCCTTGGTGTGTGTTTGTTGTCACCTCCCTGTCACTTCTTTCAGAACTTCTTCACCAAGAGGAAGGTGCTGCACACCCTTCCTGCCTGATACTGTCCTCTGGGTTGTCTTAGAATCAAGGAATCATTTTGGTTGGAAAAGATCTTTAAGCTCATCAGGTCCCAGCCCTGCCCTGACCCTGCCCAGCCCAGCACTGACCCACAGCCCTCAGCACCTCAGCCCCACGCCTTTGGGATCCCTCCAGGGCTGGGCACTGCCCCAGCTCCCTGGGCAGCCTGGCACAGGGGCTGACACCCCTCTCAGGGACACAGTTCTGCCTCAGCTCCAGCCCAAACCTCCGCTGGGGCACGTTGCCGAGGCAGGAGTAGGAAAGGAATAAGACAGTGGCCGTGGACAGCGCCCGGCATTTTGTCCGTGCCAAGGAGGGTGCCGGGGCCAGGACAAGCAGCTGGAAGTGTTGGAGAGAGGGTAAAGGCAAAAAAATATGGAACGCTTCACGAATTTGCGTGTCATCCTTGCGCAGGGGCCATGCTAATCTTCTCTGTATCGTTCCAATTTTAGTATATGTGCTGCCGAAGCGAGCACGAACGGCCCTGCGTCTCCTCACCTATTTATACCCTTAGATTTTGGGATGTCTTAGGCTAGGGTGAGCCGGGTGTCTAACGAGCGGACACCGTCTGTCTGAGCAGACTCTGCACTACCGTCTGCCCCGTGACGCCGGTGCCGGAGCTGCGCGGGGGGCGACACACGGGGGGGCGAAGCTCGCGGGCGGACCCCGCGCTGTATGCAAATCGGCGCAAAGCACGCTGGGTGGGCAGCCGCGGTCTTTTGGTTGGAAAAGACCTTG
>WBNH01008631.1:0-24037 GCA_013401255.1 Urocolius indicus | reverse complement strand
AGCGCGAAGGGGGCAGCCCCCGCCGCGGCCATGCGCTGAAGCCGCCGCCGCGCCCGTCCATGGGGCGGCGTTGAGGGTCGGCACGGCACGATGAAGTCGCTGCTCTTCAGCCGCTTCCTCCTGCTGCTGCCCTGGGTGCTCATCGTCATCATCGTGCTGGACATCGACAGCAGCCGGGCGCCGCTGCCCGCCCTCGCCCCCAGCCGCGGGGGTCCGCGTCCGGCGGCGGGGCGGGTGCCCCCTCCGCGGCGACCCGAGGCGGCGCTGCCCACCATCTATGCCATCACGCCCACGTACAGCCGCCCGGTGCAGAAAGCCGAGCTCACCCGCCTGGCCAACACGTTCCGGCAGGTGGCGCGGCTGCACTGGATCCTGGTGGAGGACGCGGCGGCGCGCAGCGAGCTGGTGAGCCGCTTCGTGGCGGGCGCCGGGCTGCCCTGCACGCACCTCCACGTGCCCACGCCGCGCCGCTACAAGCGCCCGGGGCTGCCCCGAGCCACCGAGCAGCGCAACGCCGGCCTGGCTTGGCTGCGGCAGCGGCACCAGCACCTGCCGCCCCCGCAGCCCGGGGTGCTCTTCTTCGCCGACGACGACAACACCTACAGTCTGGAGCTCTTCCAGGAGGTGCGTGAGGAGCGCGGGGCGCGTTGACGGCCTCCCCGCGGGTGCCCGTCTCGCACCTCTCCCAGGCACCTGTCGTTTCGCCCCTCCTCTCCCCTCTGGTGCCCGTCTCACACCTTCCTCGGGCACCTGCCGTATTCCCGCCTCCCCTCTGGTGCCCGTCTCGCACCTCCGTCTGCCACCTGCCATTTCCCTCCTCGCCTCCGCTCAGGCGCCCGTCCAGAACCCTCTCCCCCCTGCATTCACCAGCCGTTTCCAGCCGCCTGCCGTTCCTCGCCCGTCGGGAGCCCGCCGCTGCCCGGCCCGTCCCGTCCCGTCTGGTTTCGCGTGGCGGGGCTGCGCGCGCCATCCGCGCTGTGCGCCGCGCTCGCTGCCGCTCACCCACCGCCCGGGCACGGGTGACTCCGGTCCCGCTCCTCGGCCAGGACGCTCGGCAGCGCCCCATCCCTTCGCCCGGGCTCGCTGGCGCTGCCTCGGCTGTGACCGACCCTCTCTGGGGTTTAAGTCTCTTGTGCCTCCCTTCCACGCTCTCCCCAACTTCTTACCGCAGTTTTCTGTCTTTCCTGCCGAGCGAGGCAAGTTTGGGGTTAATACAAGGAGTCTTGTGTTTTTGTTAAGATTAGGATGAAAAGCGCTCTTTGATATGTGTTTTTTTCCGGCAGCGTCCCGCTCCCTGGAGGGCAAACTCGCATCCAGAGTTGTCAATCCTGAGTGGGTTGTTTTTTTCCTGGCACATAGGAATTAACCCAGAGCTGGCTCCTTTGAGTGGAGCTGCCCGGTCTCTTTTAAGCCCTTTGGCCATTAAAAGCAGCAAATCGTTTGTGTAATGAGTAAACATCCTTTCAAGAGTCTCTTTTGTGAAGGGACCTGTTTTTTTTTTTCTTTATTGCGGTCCCTTTTGGTGAAGGGCTTTGCTCCTTTTCGGTGGGAATTGGCAAGCCTTCGGGGGGGGTTGGGGTGGTGGTGGTGGAAAGGGTATCCAGCTTGCTTTCTGGGCTCCCCTTGGCAGAAAGGAGGGATGTTTAATAAGCGGACATGAAACAGCAGTAGAAAGACCGTGTACATCTTCTGTGACAGCTGGAAGAGATTGGCGGCAAATAAGGAACGTACAGGACTTCAGACAAACTCTGGTTTGTCTTCTGCTGGTGGACAGTCCTGTATTTAGTGCTGTACACCCCGCATCCTGCAGTTGGGAAACGTGCTTCTTCAGATGCTCCCCAGTCAGGGGGTTAAAATGAACACGGTACACAGAAATGTGAAGCACGTGCGGTTCCCTAGAGCAAGTGATTTTGTGAATCGTTACGTTCGTTTGCGTTTAGATTCCTAATTACATCCCTTTAGTTTCCAGTATGTGGGGCAGGTGTGTGTTCCCCGTACAGCAGTGGTGCCCTACTTTCGTTGCCCCTTTGGCATTCAGCTTTGAAGCTGCTAATTTGAAGACCTTTGCCTGGAGGCTAAACTTTGTTTGTAATTGATTTTCTTAACATCTCCTGGCTGTGCTTAGCTCATTATAATGCAGAGCAATTCCACCTACCCATCTTTGATGTGGTGAGAGTGTCCACGGCTGTTTCAGAGGTATAAAACTAACCCCGTGCAGTCTTATGGAGTCTCTAAATTGACACAGAAAATAGACTTCACCACAATGAGTGGACAGAAGATAGTCAGAGACAAATCTTTACTGTCTTTTTGGAGTACAGACGTTAGGGACAAGCTAAAGGGACAGTATTGGCTGGCATACCCCTTGAGTGGCCCACAGCTGCTTTCAGTAGGGAGTCAAGTCGGGTATCGTTTCCTGTATTATTCTAATTGCTGTGAACGGTGAAGCAAAAAGGTGCGAATTAGCTCTCTAATCAGCTAGGAAATTAAGGAAAGCAAGAGGATAAGTCTGTTTGAAGGGTTAACCTTGGAGATTGCGAGCACAAGGGGGCAATCTGTGTTTCCCTTTGCTAACAAGAATGAGAATCTCGAGCACACAGCTCCCGCGGTCCCAAGGCTTCTCTTTCAGCTGCTGGGGAAGAGCTGTTTATTCTGAGCCCTGTGTTCACAGGCAAACACACGTGCATCGATGAGTTTTCCCCTTGTGAGATGTGGTTGGAAAGCTCTGTCACAGGAGTGAAGAAAGAGTTTTGCCTCGATGGCCACTGCTGTCTCCCATGTCTGTTTTCTGAGCTGTGCGTTTCACGAGCTGTACGTGAGGTTTCACGCGGGGAATGCCTTGTCCACCTAGCAAGGTTACCGGGAGTCTCTTGGCAGGCTTTGCCAACAGGTGGGAGATTGTGTTTGGAGAGAGCCAGTAGTCTTGTTTTCAGTACAGGCACTGCTATACGGATGTTTTGGTGGGTTTTTAAGCATGATAAAAAACCAAACCCTTCTCCATCTTTATCGATGCCGGCTTGACAGCTCTAGTAAATCCCAACCTGTCCTTCAGGAATCGATTGATTTATGAAAGTAAACTATGCTCGTCTTCTCCAAGCATGAAGAGAACAGCTTCAGAACACATCATGTGCAGATGAAATCTGGTAGTAATTCTTGTCTTGAAAACAGTGGTAATGATACCTGAGATGGAGTGTTTTTCCAGTTTGTTACCCTGCCAGGAGCAATTCTCCAGACCCGCAGTCACGTAATCCTAAAGGAAGTCTTAGAAACTGTACTCTGCTCACTGGGAGGGCAGTATAAATGTAGAGAGATGAGACAGGAGCTCTGAATTCTGGTCCTATCACCATTCTGTGCTGGCTTGGGTGACCTTCAGCATGTCACTGACAAGGGCCTGGGGGCATGTGGGTCCCAAACCACCAGGAGCGATATCTACTAGCATCCGCCTGCCAGCAATCACATACGTACATTTGCTGGCTTGAAAAAGTAGATCTGTCTTATTTGTAGTGGCTTTCTGCTGAGTCGAAGCTGGTTTCAGTAACAGCAGTGAGGAAGATGGAAACCACAGCTGGTCAGGACTCTAAAACCAACGTGAGAAAAGCAGTGAGCAGCATTAGGGGTATGTTTTGCTCAGAGGTCAAAAAAGCATTTCTACAGAGCAGAAAGTGTGACAGGGAACCACTTGTCAGTGAAGGATTGTGTTTAAGGCAGCTCCTTTGCTGTGGGTTTCCCTAGTGCCCTTACAGAGGATGGAACGTTTTTAACAAAGCAAATTCAGCAAAGGCTCCGCGGTGAGTGGAGGTGCATAAACTGTAAGATTTATGATCAAAAAGGAACGTGCTTTGACAGGAAATGCCATGGGATGCTTCTGAGGGCTTTTGATGAGGAAATTCTAGTCTCTGTCCAAAGTGATTCTGTCTGGTAGTTGTAGGAATGGGCTCCTTGTATTTGATACGGACTCAATGGGGTCAAATAGACTTGAGTAAAACAGATCTTGTAAAAACCAGGAAACCAGCCCCCTCCCAGCTTTCAGTAGTGTTGTGCTGGAAGTTGTTATTATCTGTAGTAAATCTGGAACCCTCTAGTGCTGTTCATAATTGTCTTCTTTTTTTTTTTTCCTCCCTAAGACATACAATGGCATATGAGTATATAGCTTAGTTTTTGTCTGGTAAAACTGTGTCCTCAGAGTGCAAGTGGGCAGAGTATGGGCAAGTTCAAGTTGTTATTTCTAGAATAAGGTGGAGGAGCCTGCTTTTCTTTTCTGCTGCTACAGTGTGATCAGCATTGGCTCATCATTGTTAGGAAAGACTCACCTTCCTGGGAAAGGCTGCAGGGAGAGGATGATTTTTTTTTCAGTGATGGTAAAATTCTGTAGAGTACTGAGTGGGGCTGCAACAATGATGAATAAATATTTCCAGGAGTGGAGGTGTGGCCTGTAAGTTATCCTCTATTCTTTCCACTTGGGATTCTAACAGTGGCCAGGTGAAAAAAGATCCTGCTTTTACTCTAATGCTGGTGGTTCTGGCATATTGTATTTTGTTATTTATCAATTTGAGATCCAGACTTTGTCAATAATTTGCATTTCTTTCTGCTGAGGTACGATCCGTTCAGCTGGAGGTGCCCATCTGCATCTCTCCGTCAAAAACAGCTTTCTGAAAATACCTTTTATCAGTTGCACGTCAGCCTGCATTCATAGCAAAGGCACCAAGAGGCTTGAGATCCCCACTGCTGTGTTTGCTGTGCTTTACAGATGTTTCTACATGAATCATCGTAACTTCTATTTTTTACTATTGGCTGTTCTTTCTGGAGTGACTCTCTTACAGTTTTTGTTGCATTAGTGCTTCATCTTATTCCTGAATGCCAGTTATTGTAATATTGTGACTGACGCCTAGCAACTGCCAATTTCATATTTTTAGACTTCCAGAAGGAAAACCTTAGATAAACCTGGCTTTCCACCTTCATAGAGAGATTTTCAAAACAAGATTAACCTAAGCACTGGAAACTGAAGATAGACAGTAGCTAAACTCCATTTCCCCTCACTCTTCTCATCACAGAATCACAGAATGGCAGGAGTTGGAAGGACCCTCTAAAGATCACTTAGTCCAACCCCACTGCTCAAGCAGGTCCCCCTAGATCAGGTTGCACAGGAGCTCATCCAGGCAGGTTTTGAAAGCCTCCAGAGAAGGAGACTCCACACCCTCCCTGGACAGCCTGTGCCAGGGCTCCCTCACCTCAACAGTGACGTAGTTTTTCCTTATTGTGGTGGTTTATGCCAGGTGCCTACCAAGCCATAATATCACAGGCTCAACGTGGGGAGAAAAAGGTTGTATTTTTTAATCAATTATAAGAACAGGGAGATAAAAAATAAAACCAAATCTTAAAACACCTCCTCCCACCCCTCCTTCTTTCCAAGACTCTACTTCCTTTACCCTCAGTGATGCAGGGGATGAAGAAGGGGGGATGTGGTCAGTTCATTACAGATGGACTTTGCCGCTGCTTCTTCTCAGGGGGAGGCCTCCTCACACTTCCCACTGCTGCACTGTGGGGTCCCTCCCCTGGGCTACAGCTCCTCATGAACTGCTCCAGCATGGGGCCTCCCACAGGGGCAGCTCCTCACACCCTGCCCCAATGTGGGTCACCCACTGGGAGAACAGTCCTTCAGGGACANCTCCCAGGTCCTGCCAGGAACTTGCTCCAGGTTGAGCTTCCCATGGAGTCACAGCCTCCTTCAGGCATCCACCTGCTCCGGTGTGGGCTCCTCCACAGGCTGTGAGTGGATCTCTGCTTCCCGGTGACCTCCATGGACTGCAGGGGCACAGCTGCCTCAACATGGGCTGCACCACAGATCACAGGGGAGACTTTCAGTGCCCAAGCACCCTCCTCCCCCTCCTTCTCCATTGACCTTAGTGTCTGCAGAGATGTTTTCACATTCTCACTCCCTGTTGCTGCTGCTGTTTAGCAACTGCCCAGCAACTTATTCCCCTTCCCCAATATGTTATTCACAGAGGTGTTACCTCCATCACTAATTGGCCAGGCCTGGGTCAACTGCAAGGTCCATCTTAAAATGGACTGGCATTAGCCCTATCAGCTACAGGGGAAGCTTCTGGCAGATCTTTGTCTAAAGAAGCCACCCCTGTAACCCCCTTGCTACAAAAACCCTGGCACAGGCAAAACCACTACGCTTCCATTTAAATGGAACTTTTTGTGTTCCAGCTTCTTTCCTTTACCCCTCGTCCTGTCACTGGATACAACAGAAAAAAGTGATGCTCCAACCTCCTGACATCCATCATTTAGCTGCTTGTATTAATGAGGACTCCAGATGAGGCCTCACCAGGGCAGAGGAAAGGGGGAGCAGAATCTCTCTTGACCTGCTGGCCACACTCTTCTTGATGCATCCCAGGATGCCATTGGCCTTCTTGGCCACGAGGGCACATTGCTGGCTCATGGTTAGTTCATTATCAACCAGGACTCCCAGGTGTCTCTCCACAGAGCTGCTCTCCAGCAGATCAATCACCAGCCTGTACTGGTGCATGGGGTAGTTCCTCCTCAGGTGCAGGACTCTGCATATGCCCTTGTTGAACCTCATGAGGTACCTCTCTGCCCAACTCTCAAGCTGGTGTTTCTACATCTCAGGCATTTTCTCTGCCCTTTCTGTATTTTGAGTAGTTGGCCAAATGCTACTGCTTCCCTGGTCCATGTATGGATATGTGTACAAGGTGAAGGAATTAATGTTGCTCTGCTGTTGATTGTGCAGGCTCCCCCAAGACCTTTATGTATGAGGGGCGAGCTGCTTAAGGACTACAAAGAACAGGAGTAAAAGGTCTTTAAGGTGTGTGCAAAAGTGAGCTTGCTGCACTCAAATGCACTGATTTTTAGAGATTCCTTTCTAGGTTATATCTATCACCTTTTCTTGTGTTTTTCTCACACTCCTGAACTGAGATGTATGTGGAATGAAAATGCCTCTATCTAAAAGGTTGATCTCCCTCAGTGCCACCCCTCACCCTTTGGTCACTGGTGTCTAAGGTTGCCTGCAGGATTTGTCTGAGTGCAAGTGGAGGATTTGCAGACTGAATCTCCATGGAGGAGCCCATGCTATAAGGTGTGATCCTGAATACAGCCTTGCAGCATGGGGTTCAAATAAATCATGGCATTGTCATTTCTAAGGGGAAAAAAAAAACCCTCAAAACCAAATCCCAAGCTTTTATTTAGTAACTTAGCAGTTAGCCCTATTGCCCACTGAGCTGGGTACCAGAATTCCATTTGCTGTAGCTGTTGCCTGTACAAGAATGTCCTGACTATGTTGATGCTGGAAAAGAGGTAGAAGGAGAGCCTGCTGAACCCCTTCTCCTGAAGCTGAGGTAGTCTACAGTCTTTACGTTTTGTCTTGGCTAACAGATGTGACCTTCTCACTGAAGGTTAGGGCTGTTCAGCTCTGGTCACTTTCTTAGTGGCATTGTAGAGCAGAGGGTGAGTTGTGTGTGTGATTCAGGATGAAAACATCTTATGCCCCTGTCCTTCACTCCCAAAATGTATGTATGAAGGTGGCAGATATTCTAAGGGCCCTTCACAGTTTGTAGTCTGAAAGAAAAAATCCTTGCTGTTAAAAACAGAACAGAAATAGATGCAGATGTTGTGTGTCACACAGGCTTCAGCTTTCCCATTATATACTCTTTGTAAAATATTTTGAGAGCAACTGAAGAAGGACATTCCAGAAGAGATGAACAATTACTATTTATGCCAGCTTTGACTAGAGAAGAGTTAGTGCTCCTTCAATAACTTTTACATAACTGTCCTAATCTTTACACACTGAATTAAGCCAAGTTCTGGGTTTTTCTTTTTTTTTTCTTTAATGGGTATATTTATCCAAAAGATTTAAAAGTAGCATAAGTGAATGTGTTTGTCTTTGAAAACATGGAGGGTTTTTTTTTTTGCTGTATCTCCTGGAGCAGGTTAGAAAAATGAAAATTTGGCTGTAGTCTTAAAAATACCATTCAATGGTCTAGACAGCATGAAATATTAGCCAGCAGTCATTAGCTATTTTCTTCAAAATCTAAAAGGATCTAAATATGACTTAGCAGTGCATTAAATACCTTTCCAGTATATAAATGATTTAAGAATACATGACAGATTTTAAATGCACACTGACATTCCCCTTGCACTAGACATGTAATACCTATGCTAAAGAGGCTGGATTAGAAAAGACTGGTAGAAAAAAAGTGAAATAGCTTAAAATGAGAGGAAACAGTGACCAGGGTGAAAAAAAAAAGGCTGTTTGAAACAGATCTATCTCAATGAGAGACTGTGGCTTACAAAGTACCGAGCGTTGCTGGTTTCTGCTCTTTGCCAGCAGTCCTTTTCTCACCTATGAAACTGATACTGTGACTATGAAATAATCACAGTCAACAGCTCTTCAGAGGTACACTGAACACAAACTAGTAGAGTAACAGAAAGTTGGATGCGAAAAAGAACGAGTAAGCAGGAGAGCCAAAAGGAAACATGAATAGCAAATGTTTTGGAAGTCTTCCCAATCCAGAGAAATTGGCTCCTAACTGTTTTAGTTAAATTTATAACAGTTTTCTCCTGTAGGGATGCAATATTGACATCTCTGCCCAAGGATGCTGGTAGAATTTAGAAACATTAATCATTGGATCTGATATGGAAGATGTTGCTTGAGAGAAGGGGGAATTAAATCTGTCCTCCCTCTGCAGTGTAAACTGAGTACGAATCAGCAGAGGAGGTTTAAGGTAGATGTTTGGGGAACAAGTTTTCTAATAGTCAGGCTGGTGAAGCACTAAATCAGCTTACCCATGAGGGCTGTGTAGCAGGCTAGATCAATGACTGATGGTTGTTTTCGTTTGTAGACCCTTTTTACAAGGTTTTCCATGGAGGCATACCCTTGTTTACCTACAACAAACTTGCTTTTTGAAGGTACTAGCTCTTAAGCGTCACAGTCTCTGAACCTCGAAAACCACAGGCACAGATTTTCTGTGGCTCAGTACCTCTTTTGAAGTAACGGTAAGCAGGGGCAGAAGCTCTCTTGAAGGCTGAACTAAACAGCTGAGCTCACCCTCCGACTTCTTACAGTGCAGTCACATAAGAATCTGGCTTGAAATGACCTGCGAGTCGTGCAGGATGCCTGTGTGAGAACTGAGAGGAAATCTGGCAGTGCTCCTGCTTTAACATGAAAGGTTTTCCCCCGTGGAAGAGTTGTACTAAAGGAGCTCTCAGACCTGTCTTTGGTCATCATAAACTGGAATTTGGCATGGAAATCAGCACAAGTCTGGCTGGGATGAGGGGGAAAGCCTGGATGGCAACCTGTAGCCTGACCAGTGCAGATCACAAATTGCACGGGAGCTGAGGTGAGAAGAGAATTAGGGGGAGGAAAAAAAACCTCTGACTGCATACGGCAGCCAGGTTTGCATTTGCCAAGAGCTTCACATCTTGAATGCAAAGGCACCAACACTGTGCTGCAAAAGCACTAGGATGGTTGTTCCAGTCTGGAAGCCTTTTCTCTGTAGGAAGCATGGCCGTGTTTCCTTCTGTCTGTCATTTGCCTTCATTCCCCTTGGGCTTTTTGATTTTGTTGCTGGCTTGGTATCTTCCCTATCCATCAGTTCAGTGCATCCCATTAGGCAGCTTTTCTTGATTGACTAATGAGATGCTATTTTTGGCAATGCTTTTATCCCTATCTTTTATTGCTCAGCTACATTTTGTGCGTTTTCACTTGTTATTCTTTAGTGGTTTCTCTGTCACTACAGTATTGACTGTTACATGCCCATCACCTCACTGGGATTGCCTTGGTCAGTTGGTACTCCTCTCTCTTGTTGTTTCCTCACCCTCTTCTTTCCAAATGTGACCTCTCCCTGCTTCATTCAGGTTTGTTCTGCCATCTTACATCACTCTTCTCATCCAGTACCTCACTCCCCTCCTATGCCCAAGACCCTCTTTCAAATAATCAAAAAGTAAGTAAGGACAACAGCATTTCCAGAGGGCGAGTCGTCCTGCCTTAAGATGGCTGCCTAAGCCATGCAGGATGGATCACACCAGCAGGTTCTCATCTCTGTTCATTAACTGCAGAAGTCTAACTAGGATAGCCCTAACTTACCGAGAGTGCAGTGTCAATAAGATGGATGGCATTCACGGCAGCTACTAGGACTTTAAAATGCTGAGTGTTAAGACAGAGTGTGCTACCGCACATTAAAATGACGGAAGAGTCATTTAGGAAGCTGTTTATAAGTTACAGGATTCTGGCAGTTGTTCAACCCACAGCAATAAAGCTATTTAGAACTAACATGGTTTTGAATCACCTTTTTGTGTCCCAGTGATTAGCAGCATCAAATCCCAGGTGCGAGCTGGCCTTTTAATCCGAATAATAGCTTTCTCTCCGTCACACACAAACACAGCCGTAACACAGCAGCGTGTTAACTGCCATAATGCTATTCTCAGAAGATTAAAAGAATTATTCCTGCTTTCATCTGCCTGGCGTATCCTGAGGCTGGGAGGTATTTCACAATTAGCATAAATACTGGTCTGGATGCGCTCTTTCAGTTTTTACTTAAAGGGATTGCTGTATCCTTGACATCTGCTCATTTCATTCTCCACAAATGTCACCTGGGAGAATAAAGAAAGTAACCCAAGGACAAAATCAAGAACTCTGGGAAGGGTTCCTTCCTTCCTTTTGATGCTTGGTGGCTGTACCGACAACTCGGAGACACTGAGATGGACCCAAGACTGTTAACAATTAAAACTCCTTGGGGCATTTCATGCTGGTTTCCTTGCTTTTCATTGATAGGATTTTCCTACACATCACCTATGGGAAAGTATTAATGCAAATCAGTCTGGTTCTGCCTGCATAAATGCCATGGCTGCTGCTGACCCAGTTCAGAAGTCTTGCGTGATCTGGCTCGTTTTGCAGTACAGCTGCCCAAAAGCTTACTGTGAGGAAAGGCAGCAGGGTACAGGTTTACCATGCATTAACTACCCTCTTGTAGCTAAAGCCTGCTTACCCTTGGCTTGCAGGATTTGATATTTACCCTGGGGATGGGCAGCTAACACAGGGTAACTGAAATGCTATAAGTCAGTACACTAGCAATTCATTCAGGTAACCATCTCTGCCAGGAGGGATTAATGACAACACAAAAAAGATAGTGTTTGTGTGCTCTTGGGTTACTACTGGTGTAGCACAGTTGGGTGTACAAGGTGCCCTTGGAAACCTACTGACATGTGTAGACGAGCCCAAGAGGACGATGACTCGTGTCCATGTCTGATGTGTTTGGATGTTAATATAAAAATACTGGTAGAAAAATTTATGAAATGGATTCATCATTAAAACCAGAGCTAAAAGATCTTTGTGGAGTTTGACTGATTTCCATATTCCAACTAGTTAATTGCTAACTCTGCATTTCCTAAATGGAGGAGCAGGAGAGGTTGGGAAAATAATCAGAGAGAACAGCTACAGCCAAACACGAAGAGGGGACTCTTGGCAGCCTCTCACTGGCAGTTAAGATAATCCACAGATCAGATAGAATCCTTACCATGAGAAATCCCTGGATTGCCACTGGAATGGACACATCCCCTGTTCTTACCCAATACAGGCTGCGGCTGCTGCTGCTGCTGGGTGAGATGGGCTGACTCGCTGCAGCTGTTCTTGGGGGGATAGTGAGACAATTTTGCTAAACAAATGTAAAGACACACAGAGAACTGGAGGGAGAAAAAGTGCGTTTGTCTCTTCTGGGTGCACAGCCCAAATGGTGGATTTTGAAATAAGTATTTTATGCTTATTGCATACGTGTATTATGCTTTATGCCCCTGTGTGAAAATCCTCCTACGAGTCTGCTAATGTTCCTAGCTTAGAAATGTGAACCAGAGTGACGTGATGGCTTTGGTTTTTTCTAGTGCATCTTCTGGGAGTTTGGATGATATGCATGATAAATCTTTCACCTTGGCAGAGAGAGAGAGAGAGAGGGAAGCATTTAATATTTAACCAAGGTTGTCTTTTACTTCAACATCTATCGATAGGGGACTGCAGTTACAAATATGTAAAACTGTGTTGATTTTTGCTTAGAGGAGTGCTTGGAAGGAGAAAGGGATAACCTTTCCCTAAGGAACAGACCTCACTACAACAGCAGACAAGAGCTGGTTTTAAAAATTGATACAAATTAAGCCCACGATACACTGGAATAGCTAAATACTTGCTTAAATGGAACCATGTTTAAGCACTGCATTTGGAACAGTGGCTTTTGAATCAGCGTGGTTAGATTGTGCCAGTTGCTGTGTCCGTGCATGTGTCTCCTTGAGTTCTCCCACCACACTGCCAGTGATTTTCCCATGGGGAGCAGCACGTCAGGGATCGTGTTGTGTTGTCTCCTGTTTACTGTAGAAAATGGGTCTGCTAAGCAGTGAATGGAATTCACTAACTCCTAGTCATGCAAGCTTTTTGCTAAAGAAAGAATAATTCTGTAGTATCTCTAGGCTCCTCTGGATTAGATGAGGACCATGTTTCCAGAATTACATTTAATTACATTTACACCACTGGGAAACCCCTCGGCACTGATAGCAAACTGGCAGCAGCGACCTACCCGACCTGCTTTCTGTCCTCAGCAAAGCTCTTCAAGAGAAAACGTACAAGTGGAAAAGATTTAGCCCAAACTTAATCTTATTTGTTTTTTTTTTGGAGAGCCTTTAATGTGTCTGAGCTGTGTCTGTGGATCATATCAGGTATGTTGGTGGATAGGGGAAGAGTCGTGTGTCACAATTTTCTGTACTCGGTTGATTTTGTTACCAGTCTCAAACTAATTGTGCTTGTTTTAATGAAGCGTGCATTTGTTAATCATTAGAATCATATTCTCTCTCGATGTGCTTGTACGATAGCACAGAAATAATAAATAGAAAGAAGCTGCCCAGATGGGTTGCGGAGTCTTCTTCTGTGGGGACACATTCAAACCCCACCTGGACGAGTTCCTGTGTGACCTACTCTAGGTGGTCCTGCTCTGGCAGGGGGGTTGGACTAGATGATCTATTTGAGGTCCCTTCCAGCCCTTGAGATTCCGGGATTCTGTGATATTGCCAGAATGCAGGTAAAAAAAAGGATCTACTAGACCTTTGAAAGCTCAAATAAACAAGAAAACAAATACTGTCTTTTCATGGCTTTTAAAACTTTAGTTATAAAAATAGTCTGAAGAGTAGAACTGAGGTGCCTGTGGGCTAGAGAAATGAAGATTTCACAGACAAGGAGTGGGCACAAGCAGCCTACCAATACTTTGTCGGGCTGAAATCTATAAGCTAGAAGAGTTTTTAATGCCCTAGTCCTGACAATTAATGTGTGGCCCATCCACTCACGCCACAGCCTGCCAGGGAACCGAGCACGCCACTGACTCTGTGCCCATCTCTTGCAGATGCGAACGACCCGCAAAGTGTCAGTGTGGCCCGTGGGACTGGTGGGGGGACGGCGGTACGAGCGTCCACTCGTGGAAAACGGCAAAGTCGTCGGCTGGTACACAGGCTGGAGAGCCGACAGGCCCTTCGCTATTGACATGGCAGGTAAGCACCGAGCTCCTGGACACCGCAGTGTTGCTCACAGTAGCCGTCCCCGCGTTTTCAAGGAGCGCGGCAGGAGCTGATGTCCCGGTGTGAGCAGCTTTTCGAAGCCTTCTGAGGGGCAGCCGCCGTGTGCAGCCCTTCAGCACTAAATACCCTGGAAGCCTTAGCTTGCACATCTCCTCTAATTAAGTTGCTCTTTGGTGACATCTGAACTTATTTTCACTTGCTTTTAATTTTACGTGGCAACTTGGCTTTTACGTTGTATAAATTGCTTGTCTGAAAGGAGTTAATTGTCAATTAATGAATCCAATTAATTTTTGCTAGGAGTCCCTGCTTTTCCTTGTGTCATCAGTCTGTACCAGGCAGCACAAACCCTTCTTCAGCCTCATGTTGCAAAACCCTTCTTTATCAGGAAATGGTTCATGTTTTTTTATTGGCTATTTTGCATGATAGTGGTAACTGCAGATAGATACAGTTTGAAACACTGGGCTTAGGGAGGGGAAGTCACTGACAGCTATGGCCTGGTTGATGAAGGCAGAAAAGCTTCACAACAGATCTCATCAATCTTCTGCTGTGAAGCTGGCACGTTGCACAGCTCCGTCTCGCTGTCAGTCCATGCTGAGACAAGCTTCTGTACGTATTCACAACTGCCACGTGAAGCACCGCTGCGTGCAAGTACCATTTCTGAGACAGCAGCAGCTGGTTTCCCAGCCAACAATGTGATATTTGCACTGTAGCATCTTCTGTACTCAGGAAGGAGAAGGAAGGGGAAAAGTCGGAATACAAGGGCAAGAACCAGGTAGAAATAGCCTGCCATTTTCTTTCTTTCTGATAGCCTCCTGTTTTGGGAGAGGGAAAAAGACAGTACTTACTCATTTCCAAAGAACATTTTTATATGAATTGAAATGTTTGAGGGCAATATGTATTTACAGGCATTATTATTATGTATTTAGAGGCATTATTTGTCAGGCCTTGGAAGGGGCTGCCCAGGGAGGTGCTGGAGTCACCGTCCCTGGAGGTGTTTAAGAAATGGGTGGATGTTGCACTTAGGGAAATGGTCTAGGGCTAGGATAAAGGCTGGACTCAACCTTAAAGGTCTCTTCCAGCTGAAACGATTCTAGGATTCTCCAGTACATTTGGATGAAAAGAACAAATCTATTTGAGGTGTTGTTTACAACTAGATGACAGAAACAGGCAACTCCTTCTGCACTGTAGAAGTATTTCAAGTTAATCGTGTCACCTGGCATGAAAATAAATATTTGAGTGTTTAGGTAGGGGCATTCCTCAGGGAAGCAGCAGATATGTCAGTGCCTAAACGTGTGCAGCCTGCTGAGGACCACAGCTGTGCATTTTAACAGACTCTGCCTGCAGATTCAGAGATACATATTGACACTATGTTGTAGAAGTGGTTACTTGTGGGCATTATAAAGAGGATGGCGTGGTTCAGAATTCCTTTGCTGCAGGAAAAAAAGCCATTACAATGCACTGGCTGATGGACTCTAACCCAGAGGTGAAGAGATACACAGAAAGGTCTGAAGTTGTTGTTTACGCTTTGCAGTTGCTGCCTGAAACACTGGTGAGAGGGAGCCACAAACAAGGAGTTACTGCTTTGTGAGAGAACTTTCATTAGTCTTCAAAACATAACTGAAGAAATTATGTTACATTGCCAATTCCAACAGTGAGAGAAAGGGATGCTCTGCAGGGTGGATATTAAGTTTGCATCTTCATTCCCCTGAGGACTATGGTGGAAGGGTGCAGACAAACAGAACAGAACCTGTCAATCCCAAACTGCATAGGTGTCTGAACAAGTGCAGTCTACAGGACGTGGGTTAACATCTTCCACCCTTCCCTCCCCACCCCTGACATCCCAACACACTCCAGGGGACTTGGAGGACTCGCTAACAAACCTGTAGCATGTCTCCGGCATTTCTCCACCTGCTGCCACCAAAGGGACAAGCAGCTTGGGTTATACCAGGTCCTGCACATCAGGGAGATCAAGGACCTCTATTGAAAATATTACCATGAAAAGGCAATAGGTGCACATACTAAAGCACTCAGCTGTCTCCAGCTGTTGATAATTCACGTTCTGATTCCCAAGGCACCGGGAAGGAGACTCTCTTTGGTTTACAGAACTACCTTTTCACAGTGATTTTTCAGAAGGATTTGATTGTGAGGCTGGGTGTGAAAAGAATGACTTATTTAAAAGGTCTGGGGCTGCTCAATTCTATTGGGGCTCTTCAGTGGAAACTCATCCTTTCCTTTAAGCACACAAACTTCTTATTCTAGCCTTCAAAATACAGAGCCAAATTCAAATCCCCTGCAAGCAGAGACAGGTCTTGCTGATTTCACTGAGATCAGCCCAAAGCTCTGTTGGCCAGCTTCCCCAGGTTCTTCTTTGAAATATACTCACACAGCAATCACATTAGAGCGGTTCAGTAAACACTGGCTTTGTTGGAAAAGTTTGTGGTTGACACTGCTATTCTCCAATGCTAAACTGCATCCAGAAAGCAAAGCAACTGTTTCCTCTGTTGCTTCGTGTCTGGTAACCAACACCAATTAATTCAGATGTTTTGCCTTTCACTGTTGGTGGGTTCAAGAGTTTGACACTGTTTCCTTTACCTTAAGGGAAAAAAAGTGAGACAGAAATGGGTGTTGTAAGCAAAAAGTGAGCACTGTGGTGGTTATTGTAGGCTTTATTTAAAATCTTCTATATTAAGTAATGCTGTTGGTAATTTACTTTTGGCTTGTTCCCAGAGCCACAGTTTTTGACCACAAGTGGTCGAAACATGAGAGAACGAGTTAGATGATGATGCTCCTAATGTGAGGATTGTCCAAGGAGAACAGAGGCATGCTTTTACATCAGCCTTCCAGAAGCTACTTCAGTCATGGAGATTAACCCATGCCTGTGAATCACAAGGCAAGCAGATTTTTTGACTCGTGGTCCAGAGCTCATCTACCATGCCCTAAGTTCCCCTGCTAGGGTCTGAACAACTACCTTTTGAGGGGATTTGATATACTTATCTTCAGTGCATCTCATCTTTCTTATAGTTCCTTGAGGAAAAAAGCTCTTCTATTAATGCCACTGCAAAACATGGCATATTTTGTCTGAGTGTGACAGAGCTGGTGCTGGAAGTCACAAATACAAACAAAAAAAATTGGAGTGGTTAGTGGCAGATAACATACTGGGAAAAAAAAAACAATCCAACCACTCATCCATCAAAGGGTAACAACTATTTAAAATGCTGAGCTTAACATGGAGAGCCTCTTTCATGGTGAATTAACTGTCAGCAGCTGCCTTAGCTCTGAACTACAAAAACTCCTGGTTGAGGGTTCTCTGCCTTACTGCAACCCAAACAGGACGTCACAGGGAGAGGAAAGCAGCAGACTCCAAGCTGTGCCACGTGCAACAAGCCCAAGGCAGCACCTTGAGCTGTGTGGAAACCAGCTCGGCATCAACACTGAGCATTGGCATTTTATACATCCCAGAAATGAGAAACCCTCCGTTTCCAACTGACCTTCAGCTACTGTCCTATGTAGAGCATTCAGGAAAATGGTTGTGCCTTTTAACAGAAGCCGTTGATCTAGCACAAGTCAAGGTGTGAATCAGCAGAAATGGCTTGCAGAGAGAGAAGCACAGATGCAATCTTTGCCATGTCTCCCAGGTATCTTGTCACTCAACAAATTAACTCTTATCTAGGGAGCTCTTCAGACAATTAGATTTCATTTACAGCCTAAACCACAAAAACCCCACAATGTCTCTTCACACTCTGGACGTGAGATTGTTGTGTGGCATTTCATGTGAACTCAAGCCCAATATGGCCTTGTAGGAATCATGATCAAGTAAAAATGTGTGTGTGTGTGTGTGTGTGTGTGTGTGTGTGTGTGTAGCAGGGTTCAGTTATGTTACATCACAGTTAGGAATCCCAGATTCATCCCTGTTTCGGGACAGAGTTAAAAATAACTGTGTCTCTTCATATATTAGCACAGGAATGTTAACCTGTAGTGCCAGTCTGGTCAAAACCTGATCCAACTCCTCTCTTCTTTTTTTTATGCCAAAATATGGCATAAGATATATCTGTGATAAAAAGTCATCTGAAAGTTGTCACTAGAAAATGGCTTTCCCTTGAGTCCATCCAAAGTCTGTGTACGCAAACACAGAATGTCATCCATGGGAAGTTAAAGCAGTTGTAAAGCAGAGCTGCAGAGCCAGAGAGCCAGGAGACAAGTCTCCTTGTATTACTTATCTTTTCAAGTCACTGCTTTATTGGATTCTTTTAAGATACAGAGACTGCATAACCACTGACAAAGGAAACAAACCTCAGGCCACAGGCCAGTCAGTGCACAGCAGTCTGTGTCCTTCCCACATACAACACTCAGCTTAATAATCTTTTATTTGATGCCTGAAAACATGGGGGACTTTTGATAGCACCCTGCAGTGGCAGTTTGTGGCATGGTGGCAAGGACACGTGTTACATGCAGTACGGCTGAAGATCTGTGCACAGGGAGAAAACCACCCTCAGAACCCACTGCAGTTTCCTTACCTGAGGAGCGAGCTTTGCACATCAGAAGGCAGGAGAAAGGCAGGTACGGGCAACGAGGGGCTGTGGGGGGCAGGGAGCCGAGCTGGGACACACCAAGATAAGCAGCAGCAAATCTGTCTCTTCTGCTTAGAATGGAATTCCTTCTCCAGTCTAAAAACTAGGACACTGCACTAGTTGTGGTGTTTACTTCCTTTTCTCCTTCATGGATGACCGGCTTAAATCTTAAAAGTCACATCTTAAGTCTGTTGAAAAAGAAACAGCAGGTTAAACAGCTGAGCAGGGCTGCAGCAACAACTTCCCATGTAGAGCAAACACTTGGGACAGGGCCCAAAACATCAACCACACAAAAGCCCACTTGCACCAAAGACTTTTCTTGATTGTTCCAATTGAGGAAAAAAATCCCAACCCCTAATCCCAATTCCTGAGTGGAAGCAGGCCAGTTTGTCTCCAGGGACAAGGCCACAGGCATCCTCCAGAGTGCAGAAAGCTGGCCGTCGGCACTGCAGGGGCTACTCTGAGGGAGTTTCAACTCTCAACTTCTTAAATGGTAATACAAACAGCACTGGGCTGGAGCCCTCCCTGTGCTTCCTCACAGCCCCGCTTGTATGAGGCAAGATGGGCCTGGAGCTTGCTCAGCACAAACCCCTGCCTGGAGGGAAAAGTCCTAACATTCTTTGTCCTGGTACCACTTGCCTAAACCCAGCAGCTGGGCAGAGAGTAGCTAGATCCCAGCAGCTGGGGCAGAATGCAACCAGATCCCAGCAGCTGGAAGAGAGCAGCTGAATCCCAGCAGCCAGATCCCAGCAGCTGGGGCAGACAGCAGCTGGGTGCCAGCATTGCTGCCTTGCAGCAGCAGATGCTGTTGCTGAGTGGGAGCTGCTGAGCCTCACACCTCCTGGAAGTCTTCTGTTGAGCACTAGGGTGTTCTGCAGGGCCTGGCTCAGCCCTTTCTGTCTGGACACCTGTATTTTCTTAGGCAAAATATAATGTATGAAACTGTGTTTTCCTCAACAGTGTCGGTCAATGAACTGGGACTTCAGTCTCCATCCAACCCACAGGCTTCATCTGCAGTGTCCAAATCTTTATTTTATAGGAAAAAAAGAAATAAATCCCTTTTCTTCCTTTGCTCTGCTACAAGCTAAAGCACAGTAGTTCATACAGAAGTGGTTTCAGTGTGCCTTCTTCACATGTGCAGTAGTAATTACTTTCTCACATTTTCCTTTTTAAAAGGCTCCCATAAAAGCCACAGACGCTTTCAAAGAAAATACAGTAGCAAGATAATCCTAGTACAAAAAATAAGAGACAGATTTATACTGCCCCAGAGAAAGTTATACTCCTTTTTAAAGGAGAAAATTTTAATACTGGCTTTGGAATTAAATGTTCCTGTAGCTTTCCAGAACAGATGTCAAAACTTAATACTGCTGCTATAGAGGGACAGCTGGAACCACTCGGAACTGAGGAAAAAATCATTTCCTGGGTAGGCCTGGCCATCAGGAGGAGGCACAAACGGCGTTTTGCTTTACAAGCTGCACCAGTCAGGTTTGGCTCCTACTGACAGAAGCTTCCATGTGCCTGCAGCGTGCTGGAGGGGAAGCCCAGGGCTCTATATATGGCAAAGCAGAGGTGCACGGAGCTTCTTCAGAGAGGGGCAGCTTGTTCAGCCCAGGGCTGTCCCTCCAAGGGGCCTCACTCACTCATGTCAGCCGCAGCCTGAGCGAGGCCGCAGGGCACTGCCTCAGGAACCGTGCCACAAGCACACCTCGTCCTTCACCAGCCACTCTAGAGGCTAAAACCACTACAGACCACAGCTGTTATATCCAAGTAGCATATTTTAACCTTTATTTCTTGACTCTCATCTTTAAACCTGTCAGGTTTTCTATGGTATAAATCCCATACGTTTTATTTTGCTTAACATTCACTGTTGTTTCTTCATGTGAAGTAGAAAGGAAGGATAATGCGAGGCCTTAGCGCCACCTGAGGCCTCAGGCACAAACACAGATACTTTCTGCGGTGGGAAATGGATTAAACACGTTGCAAATAAGGTGCAATTAAAGAATGTCATTGCACCTTGGGGCAAACAAAACAATGCAGGGTGTACAGACCTAGAGAATACTGGCTGGCCACAGAATCAAGAAGATGGAGATTTATAGGCTTAAGTGTAACTTGCACACAAAAACAGCCTAAAGCTTCGTCTTAACACCTTTTTCCCCCCCCACCCCCTCTCTTCAAGGATTTGCTGTGAGTCTTCAAGTGATCCTGTCACATCCGAAAGCCGTGTTCAAACGTCGTGGTTCTCAGCCAGGAATGCAAGAGTCTGATTTTCTCAAACAGATCACCACGGTGGAGGAACTGGAACCAAAAGCCAACAACTGCACAAAGGTACTACGCTTCCCACCCTCGGGCTCATGCTCTGCCGTGGCCTCTGCCCGTGGCTGCGCTAACACAAACCTTCTTGTACAGGTTCTCGTATGGCACACCCGAACTGAAAAAGTCAACCTGGCTAACGAGCCAAAATACCACCTGGACACGGTCAGCATTGAGGTGTGACACAGGGGCCCAGGCACCCAGGAAACAGCGGGAAGGGTTGGAGCTCAGCCCCATCCAAGCAGTCGGCTCCCTCGCCTCCCAGGGGGCTCCTCGGGGAGCAGCAGGACTCCCTCCAATACGCTCCTGTGCCAAGCAAGTGGGTGTGCTTTGTTCTAACTCGTCTGCATGCGTTCGCGAGCTCTCCTTCGACTGACACTTACCTTTGTTTTAAGGCTGTTTCAACATAGTAAAAAGAAGCAAAGAGAAACACGGCTGCAATGGAGTATTTTGAGAATCGTTCTTTATGTACATACTTTTGGTATTTATCCAGCTTAATGGTGTAATTACAAACCCATTTTAACGCACAAACTGACGACCTAAACATTTGCATCGATGGATCCTCCAAAGGGAACACGTTTTCCGTCACTACACGTAGAATTGTCGAAGAAGGGGCACTCAAGCCAGTCGTACAGCAAGGGAATAAAAACTCACCATCGTTTATGGATTCATCTTTTTAATATAGGGAAATAACATTTTATCATTACGAGGCACCATAAAATGTAAACACGATCACTGTCATAAACCTGGATCTCTCTCCGTCCGTCTGCCCAGCCCTGGGGGCTTCCTCACGCGGAACCCACACGCATCAAACCCTCCTTTTTGAAAACGATAAGCTCTCCATTTGTAGAGTTACAGCAACATCCAGGTTTATCTTTCTTTCCATAAGCACATTCCCTGTTATGCACACCATAGTAACGTCACAGTGAAATGTATGATGAAACCAAATCTGTTTGATACACTAGAAAACATTGCTCAGTGATACATTTACATTCTATTTATATATGATTAAACATTTGTTCATACAGTACCTTCTACAGGGTTACTGGGTCATTTGGGGCCGGGGTGGGGGAGCTTGGGGTTGATATTTTTGGATATTACTAACATGATAGCTACATCCCTTATATGCGAACATCGGGCCTGGGATTCCGAGGGGGAAAGAAAAATAATCAGTGTGTGGTTAAGCAGCTTCTTAAATATACGGTCTAGGAAATCATATGCATTGTATAACGCTGCCAGTGGCGTGGCAACGGAACCCTTGATCTGCTTTTCACTACATCAAATTGAAATCAATACAGCCCACGACACGGTCAGTCGGTTATACCTGTTATTGGAACAGCTGGGGAAAAAGACAAGAGTATGTACATGGAAAGGACAGGCAAAGGAAACGGCGCCTGCAGAGGAATGTCGAGGTGGCTGTTGTGGGCGAGGCTCCTACCGCGGCTCTCACTTCCAGAGTTGCGTGCTGAGCGTCTGCCCCGAAGAGCTGCCGGTCCATCCCGCTGCCGTGCCGGGGGCCTGGCCGAAGCTCCCCGTGCCGCCGGGGCCACCCAGCGCCATCCCCGCCAGCTGCTGGTTCATCTGCGGAGCACAACACGCACCAGCCCTGTTAGCACCTTCCAGCAGCACTCCCCCACGGCACCTCCCCCTGTCATTAGCGCTCCTCATGAAGCAAAAACCTCCACCCAATCACTTTTCACGACAGCAGCTGCTGTGTGGCTGTGGCCCCTCCAGGGAATTTGCAGAGCATGTGACAAAAAAGCCTCACCTCAGGCTTTCAAAGCCAAGCAACAAAACTGGCAATTGCGACAACGGAACATCGAGGCAAAAATGCAGCCTTGTCTACATTTGCAACTCCAGATTTTTTTCTTCCAGCAGTGTTTCTTGGGAAGCCTCAAAATCTTTGCCACACAAGGTTTTGGAGCAATCACCCCCTTTAGGTGGCAATCAACAGAGACTGAGGAGGATCCATGAACTTGAGTATTATCTAAATCTAACTCTTCTTGCTAAAGAGTCTACTCAGGATACCAGAACTTCTTAAAAAGGAGTGAAACCGTTCTCATGAAACTGAAGAAAAGAGCTGGTTCAAAGGTGGGGGGAAGTTCAACATTCAGCGTGTTCACTCTGGGCCAGTACACAAGTATTTCTGCTCTCTACAAACAGGATCTGGCATTTTCAGTGCTCACTGTAAGGGTCTGTTCTTCAGGTTTCTCTGCCGTGCTTTCTGAACAATGGATGCTTATTGACAAGCCAAAACCCCAGTTGTATAGACAAAGATCCTCCTCCTTGGGAGCCTGAGAGCCAAAGAGCACCTGGGGCAGTTGGTGATCAGGGCTGGTGAATGGGGTGTTGGGGAAGCAGTATTAGATTCAAGTGACAGGCAGCATCAGGTAAAAACTCAGGAGCTGAGGTAAGTAGGGGTGGGTAAACACCACTGGCCTGACAAATGAAACTCAGGCGCTGGCTGGTAAAAAAAATCCGTGGCCTAAATTGCAAACTAACACTTCAGGGTAAAATTTAGCCCTGCGTGCTTTCGCTGTCTCCAAAACCAGCCTGTCACTGACCCTTCAAAACAGCTGCTCATGGCAATGCTTCACTTCATGGCTCACTTCAGCCAGCTGGTGTGATGGCTCCTGGAGCAGTGCTGGTGAGCAGTAGCCACAGAGCTGGTCAGAGCCCCTGCAGCCGTTGGGGCAGCGCTGGGGCACACAGGACCCGCAGCGACACGGCAGCAGCCACAGCTTCATAGCACGTGTATGTGATAAGAAGCAGGACTTCAATTTTAAAGGTGATATGGTCTTTTATATAGTGAGAGACCTAGAAAAGTGCAGCTAGCAGGAAATCCACCATTTTTTTTTTCGTTCTGATGGTTTGAAATCCTCACCTTTTACAAGTTCCTTTTCAAAGCAGAATGACTGCCTGTATTTCAAACAGGATGGTTTCTCCCTGTAAGGAATGCCACTTACCTGCAGGAACATTCACCTCACAGGAGTGAACAGAACAGTAAAAATGAACATAATCAAACCTAAGTAAGTCCCTGAGGTTTGCTGCCTGAATTACTAGAGGAAGCAGCATGGAATTGTCCCAGTGTTCTTGTAAGTCAAACAATAGCATGAAGAAAACAGTTGCTATCATCCACACTGAAGTGCAAGGGAAGCATCTAGGTTCTGTCCACCCACTCAAGCTCTCAACTACCCAATTTCAAGGTGTTTCATGGACACTGTATCAAGACATCACTAAGTGTAACTAACACTTTTTGAGAAGCTTCTAAACATGTTTAAGAAATGTAAAAGAACAGCATGAGAATGCTTCAGGTGGTGAACAGAGCAGCCCAAGCAAACTGCCTACAGGAAAACACTCAAGGCAAAGCACTGCACATGCCTCTGACATTCCACAGTCTGTATATGAAAGTGTTCACAATTAATAGCTACCCTCAAGCAACTGAATTCTGCTGTTAGTTACATGGCTGTCTTTACATGTCAGTAGTTTGTAACTACACTAAGGCAGCTTTTACCTGGCGAGGTCAAATGCCAGAGCAGCTCCAGGAGCAGAGAACTGAGTTTGGTCTACTTTGTCAGAGACCACATCTGGAATATTGT